>JAPYZF010000002.1:0-600000 GCA_030523045.1 Meteorus cinctellus | reverse complement strand
ATTGCTGAAACATCAGTCGCAAAACTGTCTTCTGCATAGAAAAAAAAAAAGATAATACACAGTGAATAATTCACTCATAATTGATGATGACGTTCTACATTCAAGTATTACACTTAAAAGGTGACACTATTTCATATACAAATCTACGCAAATATTTATATATATGCAAGTGTGTTTGTGGAGAAAATATCCACTACAATTTTTGTCCGTTTCCGATAAACGAAAAGATTAATTTGAAATATAAATTTCACATACTCCCGAATATTTTTCGCCCTCGTGTAACCGTTAAAGAAACGATAACGACACTTAAAACGAAAAAGACTAGCCCAAACATTGCGGTAATAATACGACACCATTGTCGCCTTCGTTTGGCTCGGGCAATCGTACGACTAAGTCTTTCAGCTCGTGAACCATCTAATGTAAAATCGAGACTTTTATTGGATCCTGCAATTCCATGGGTCCATTCAGATTTATTTGTTGGTTTACCAACTGCACCATATGATGAACTCTCGTCACTGGGGTCTAACTGCTGAAACACCGTATCACATCAAATTAATGGGCACGATAATAAGCGATTTTTAATTTATTATGCACATACACATAAATATAGAGATATTTTTTGAAAATTGATATTCACCGCAGAATAAACAGGTTCATCACCCGAGTAACATGGTGTTGGGGTTGCACCCTCAAGTCTCAATATTGAGCGTTTACAATTAGTATTAGCGAGCTCATTCTGACCCGTCATCAGTCTTCCATTGCCCACATCATTGGTGGCACCCTCAACACTTTTAGTCCCAGAATTATGCAGAGCTTGTTGATAAATTCCATTACAACGTGGTACGAGAAAAACTGCTGGCACAGGTGGTTGTTGTCTACACTGTTCACGTTTTCGTCGTTCTTCTGCTGATTTAGCAACAGACTGAAGCAGAAGCCTTTTTCCCTCACGTGTACACTGACGCGATAATTTGGCAGACGGCGTTAATATATTTGAATATCCCGATTGACCGTATAATTTGAAATTAATAGGATTGACAGAAAGTGATTCACGACCTGCACCACTCGATGATGAAGACGACAAACGATATACGTGCTCTTCAGCAATACCAGTTGATGTTGTTCCATTGGCCTCAATTCCTTTTGCAACCGTATGTGAAATATCGCGGAGGATCTCCTCTGGCGTCATTGCGCTTTCGCCGTCAATGACGGAATTGAGGGTTCGTGAGAGCTCGAGGAGTACGTCCCGTGCTGTTGTGCCAGATGGTTGCTGACAGTCTCGGTGTGCATTGCGACATCGACTTGCGTAGGTGTAGGCACGAGCGTAACTGCAACTGGCGGATAGACCCTCGCAGTCTACTGTCTCGCAACCGACAAAGTGTAGCTCTCGTGAATCAACGGACGCACAAGGCCAAATGGGTCTTGGTATTGCTTCAGCTTCGTGTATAACAGTCAATCCGAGAGTGCCATCAACGCCAAGTGTACCTGCCACGGAATTTCGGAGGACTGAAGCACAACATGTTGAATACGATCCAGCAGAGAGTGGCGGCGAATGGCTTGAGTACCCGGAACTCGTTGAGTTGCGCCATCTCTTTGGATTACGAAGGGCACCACCAGTGCCATTCACTAATCGGGATACTTCCGCGTCAATCACCTCTGATGGTTCTAACCTGAATTGATGAAACAAAATATATAAATATAAGCAAACATTCTATTGAATAAATATTGAGGAGTTTTGATTACAAATTGATTACATTATTTACATAAATAAATATGCGAAAATTCGATTCTGGTGTGGTTCACCTTGTTCGGATCGATATGGTCGTCAAAAGCACAGGTTTTTTTTTCTCTCTTTCGCTTATATACGTTTATGATAATTTAAAATTTTTTCTTTTGCTTTCTGTTATTCATTGCAGAATCATAAAATTAATAAAGGAATGCACGATCATCAAATATTATCGAATAGCATTGATGGATGTAAAAAAATGAAAAATTCATGAATTATTTTGCTCACCACTCAACATCATAACAAAGACAATCGCGATGTAGCTGTGGCGCTAAGCCGATCCCACTGATGCTCGCGAGCTGGCCACCGCTCGAAAGCGTCTTGCCACGGCGGGGCATACCCTCGTACGGCGCCACGCTTCTGATGCTTATATCTCGATACAACTACAATATCACATGAATTCGATGGCGGTTTGTCGAGTGCCTGCAGCCACTGCGACATTGTTTCCACTTGCAAGAGGAGCTCAGTCGTTTCGGCGAAATGCCGACCACACGCAACTCATTATCATAATTGACATATTTTCCCTGGAACTTCTACGTAGAAAAAAAAAAAATAAAACCACAAACAAAAAATGAATGAAGAACAATGGCAGAATAATTATTCAGTTGTTGGCGTGGGAATTTTAACACAAAGTAATTGAAAACGTCTTTTGTTTCCATGCTATTATATTGATTGAATCAATTATCTGTGGTTGCAGTAGCGTGTCTGCAGTACGCAGAAACAAATGCATCAACAAAATAGAAAATTTCGAACCATAATTGATTCACGCGTGCGAAAGTTAAAGGACTAGATTTTACCGCTGACATATTAATTATGATGAATGATCTCGATGTAGATGGATTTAATTGGATTGACGCTATTGGCGGCAATAAATGATTGTGAGATGCGCGTGAACTATTGCACCGTTGCTGTCACTATTACAAGTAGTGTAATATAAAATAAAAAATGCCTACACGGTGTGCAATTAGATAAAATCAGAGAAAGAAATAAAATAAACCTTCATACATGATGATTCTACCGGACACTTAATATATATAATGCCCCATTAAGCAAAACGAGTCGACATTAATTATTGTTGCATGATATCATTGAGACCATATTCCAGTGGTGGACAATTACGAAATTTAGCTTGTATGTTTTGAAAGACACTGGATATTATATGGTAACCGTTTGTTTGCCAGTTCATTTTACCCTGACGCAAAAACCGACGACATGATAACGTCGTCACGGATACATACTGAATCATGTATTGTAAGTGTACATGCATGTGTCTATACATCAAGAATCAACTTGATATTCCAACAAATTCCATCGGGATCGCGCCGCTGGCAATGTACACTTTCACGTCAGCCTTGCGCGACGTCGATACGATGCATGTTTACGTATTATTGTGTTGTGGCGAATACACTGGAAATGCCGTTGGGTGCGAGGGTACTTGTGGCAGAGGCGCGGTAATCCAAGTAGCGTTTATATCATGGCGTAAAACTCGTTACTTCAGGCGTCAACCTGGTTGTGTTCGCGAAAGTGCAAGTCCACGCGACGAAACTTGCTGATCAGACCATGTAATATACCACTAGTGTATTACTGACGATTTCGCGTTCGTGATCAAGGTCGATTGCATCGCATTACATCAACAGCTTATTACATATATGTTCTTCTCTATATGTATATCTATAATATGTAATACATTTGATTTATTACATGGGCGTTTTTATTATTATAGATATTAAATATCATTAATCGAATGGCAATAAAATATTATGCAGCCGTTTTATATTAAATCGGTGCATTTGTCTATGACTATGAATTGATTTAAATGAGGTGAACATGTAATGAATACAATCTCTCAGCAGTATGAGTACAGTTGGACTAAGTGTTATTCTCTATAGACTTTGTTTCTGATAATATGTATCCCAGTTTGACTTTCACTCGGCTTGCTAAACACAAAGACAAACGCCCGCATGTAATGGATAAATTTGCGGTGATATTGTGATTACATTGGATGCGTGAGTTGGTTGAATGTCAAGACTGGAATTTGTATTTTATTTCATTTTCTGTATATTTTTATTTATTTATTCATTTATTTATTTATTTATTTATTATTATTTTCATCCTGAGTTCGGTACGATCATTGGATTGCGCATATACCCTCGTGTATATATATAAAAATAACTCAAAGAGTAAAATCAATGAGGCCCATCGGCGCCCCGCAAGGTCGTCCGTGTTGAGGTATCTCCGAAGATATATCGGCATCGCTTGGGTGAAGTGTAAGGCGTGAAAATATCGAAACTTTCACTTATGTTGAAAGCGTAAGTGTGTATGTGTGTGTAAGGATTATCGTCATTCATTCGAATGGTATTCAAAAGTGTTTGTCTATATAAATCTCTTTACAATTCGCTTTAGTTTTATCAATCCTTTCAATTTATTATGCTTGCCTTTCATTATGTATGCATATATATGTGTACGTGCATAGGTAGGTCAACGTGCAAATAAAAATGTTACAAATGAAATAAATGTATTGAATTTATAACAAAGAATTTCAATTATCCACAGATAGGACGTGCTGCATTATGAATAAATAATTGGATGTTGTTTTACGTTGCTATTTATGATTTATTCAATTTTTTTCTCGTTTTTTTTTCATTTTCCCACTCTTGATCATTTCTGGTTTTTGTTTATACTTTTGTACTAATCAATTCAACGGCCCGCGGGCGTCACAAAAATATTTATTTGATTTACAAACTTTCACTCGAGCACTGTGACATGGTCGCGAGAGTCAGGGACGTCCTTGTCTTAAAAGAGAAGACGCAGCGTGTCGCTTTGGCGCCATGCACTTTTTTATTCGAGGGATAAAAAAAAAATATAAACGTGCAATCTGAGGAAAGTATCGGTATGAGTGGAGGAGTGAGGGCGAGAGTGAGTGAGAATGAAAAAGAAACAGTGAGGGTGGTAGTGGGGATGAGAGAAATAAAAATAGCACGGTTAGAACAAGGTATTTCGTTTCGCTTGGGTCGAGGTCGTTCGATCACTCCGGTTAGGTCGAGAATCGGCGTTGGAGATTTATCAACACACGGTTTTGAATATAAACTTTCCAACATCCTCGTGAGAGATTTCTATTATTTGACTCTACTCTCTTCAATGTCGTATTCTTCCGCGTTTTCTATTCGCCATCAATTATTCCCAAATATGTTAACAATAACGCTTAAACATATCTTGATTATTGTTTTTATTTTCGTATGAATTTTCCGGATGCATATCACACATGTAAATTATTTCTTTTCTCTTTTTTTTTCATTTTGTTTCTCACTGGAATTTATGTTCTGTAACCAAAATGTAGAAAATAATTACGAAAGTTTCACCACATGCATTTGATTTGAATATATTTTTCATATATGATTATGAATAAAAGATAAAATATAGTTCATGTCAATAAACTCCCGAGCGCTACTGTATAAATTACAACTATAAAACAAATTGGCTATAAAAATGCGAAATGAAAATATGAAATGAATAAATAAAGTACGTGACTATGTACGATGAAATAATACAGATATTATTAAACATTTCCGGTTATTGACTTCAAATGGAGATGTTGAATTATTATTAAATTAAAAAACATTGTGAATAATTTCGCAAAAGACGTTTTCAACTAATACGCCGGCTCCATGTAAGTACCTATCTCAAGAGACGGTTAACTGCTTCTTTGAGGCGAAACTTTCACGCGCGTACGATCGCGCGTCGTCGCGCGCTCGGTCTTACACTCGCGGTTATCCAAAAGAAACTGAAAGTCCCGTTTGTTAGCGGCACACAGTGTCCGCAGACTTGACTGAGCCCGTTTGCAGACCACAAGCACATAATACAGTCGGAACTCGACCTGCTCTTATGTATATACAGATATATACTTATATACATATATACATAAAGGTAATATGTATAAGTATTACGTATGTGCGTGTATGTAGACACAAAACACATCACAAGAATCATCACGTATTTATGAGCAATTTCTGTATAGGTATACGTGACTGTTGGACCGTATTCTTGAATTCTCGTTCGGCAAACACATACGTGTCTCGCTGGAATTTCTCGACTACATCCGTGAAAGATGAAAGTTATTGGAAATAGTGTTAAGCTCTGACGACACACATAATAACTCTATTCCCACGTATCGCCAAACATCGAATAATTCATTAGGATATTATTAAATATCTATAATAATGGATCACCACAAATTATGTAAAATTCCAATAAAAGAAGAAAGTGGTTGATGTTCGTTTCTCATAATTATCATCGTATACTTTATGTAGGACAAGATGCTCTTAAAATTTTTATGAAACTCGGGAAACCCCACTTAAGAATGTAAATTGAAGTAAGCAAATAGTTTTCACTTTTGAACATGGCTTCAGTGAGATTCTACCGGAAATTACATCTTTTATGATTATGGATGTATTTTCTAGTGACATGGCACAACGAAATTGCTGGTTAGTTACATCGCCAGTTGGTCACAGTTGCGATAGGTGTATGTATACAAATTATGATGGGACATGAGGAATTATCTACAGCATCAACGTTTGCGTGCGGACTTTTCTTCTATGGATATATTATATGTACATATATGATTACGCCAGAGTCGTTAACGCAAAAAAGCAGTATAATACTTATGTTACTGTATAATATATAATGGTCGTCAGTAGCTTTCTCACATGTGCAATTACAATTGATGCCACACCAATATATGTGTAAATCTCTACGTGTTCGTTTTGAATGTATACACTTTAATAACTCGGCTTAAGAACAGACTGTATCTTTTCATCATATAATTCTCATATATATCCACAATTTCACGATAGAAGAAGCAACGATTTCATCTGTAGATTTTCAATCATTCTGACAATGCTTAACTGATGTTCATTTTATTTATTACTCACCATTTCTAGGGCTTCATTTCCATTTTCAGTTTATTTTCCATTACTTTTCGATCTATCCCGTGTAACGATGAGTTACATCATTCTTTAAATTTATAATTTAATGTAAACAATAGGCATGCAATAGTATTTCATCCTTGACCAACTGAATCCATGATAAATTGACTAACGTTGTCAAACGGCAACCTTCAACAGGCGTTCACGTTCACTCAATTCAGTATGATTCTTTTTTTTTTTTTTTCTTAATGGATTTACGTGCTACCCCTGACCTCCTCAATAAATTATACGACAATATTTTTCAAACATCGTTATGATTCATTCATTCAACAGAGAAGACACGAATTTTTGATGAAATTTCTTCTTTATTATTCATCTCCTTAATTGAATATTATTCAGAAAAATTTCAATTCAAACCAACAGAAAAAAAAGAGCGGTAAATATGCAAAAGTATAATGTGCGTCAATCAAGTGCTTGCGTAAATTGAATATTTATATAGTGTTTTCAAGAATATATATATATAACATAGGAGCGAAAAAGTCACATGAGAATTGATTGAATTGCAAGTTTGATGATTAAATTTCAGGAAAGAAACATAATTTATGAACTTAGTTTTTATTATATTGATATCAGTTTGAGCTTTATGATTCATTAATTTTGTGTGATGAAATTTCACAATTTTGGATCTGTCATGTTCAATTTGGAATTATCAATATTTCGAGTCAATACAAGTAATTCCATGTGCATTTGTGACGTACTCTAATTAATTGTACAGATAACATATTATACTAATATTATTTGTTACAATTCTAACTCTAACATTAGTAATATTCATATGTTTCTGGGTTTTCTTTTACTCACTTTTACGCAATTTACAATATACATATATATCTTTGGTTCTCATCAATAATACTTCTCTAAATTGATTTGGATTTGTGTACAATAATAATTGATTCATTTCGAGGCTCAATTAATAATGAGCAATCACAAATATACTTGTCAATCGTTGCTCTGTTATTATTTATACTTTCTATAATTTTCTTCATTGTAATTTATTTCATATCTACTTCATTGTGAAACTGAATATTCTTATCAATAGCATTCAATTATTACTTAGAGTAATCAAATGCAATTGATCATATCATGAACATTTCACAAGCCACTTTATATCAAATATATTCAATTAATCATGTACTTTTGATAAATTAATAACAGACTCATGATGAAAACAAGATCTAAAAATCTACAAAATGGATAACAAATATCTTTTTTTTTTATTTCCAGCCATATTATGATGAAATCTGATTATCAAGTTGATAATCAAAAAGTATTTCTATCTGATACTAAGGAAGCTTCCGTATTTGAGTCATAATCACAATATTGAGAATGAAATTGGCGGAGTATTCGCGTGATTCAATGATGCAATAAAATGATAATTCGAATAAAATATATTCAATTAAGATAATTTAATCATTATAATTAAATTATTGATAATACTTAATCATATAAATCACGGTAATTGTGGATTCAGCAATTATAGATGGTCGATAAATCATCCAGCACTGAAGATTGTTTTTTGAATAATTTATACAATTATTTAAAAAGATTTCAATGGCAGTCATCGGTAGCTCAATTCCGGCATATACTTTTATCGTTTTGAAACATTTTAATGTAATATTTTTTTCTGTATAAAAGCCAGCAGGAAATAATTCAGAGCAACCGATTCTGCATTTAACTTCGAATGCAACAGCCTCGCTGCTTTGGTAATCATGCCGCCAGCAGGTTTTTAATATTTTTTGGTGTGTTCTCCTCATTCAAATGTTTTGTTGTGTATCGTAAAGCATTGAGTAACCCCTCGCCTTTGCAAGGTGGTTGATCTCTTAAGAGTTTTACACAACCCTTTACCTAATAACAATAAATTTACATTTATTCATTATGAATAATTTAATTCAATTATCTTGAAAAGGAACAAAACTCACGTCTACGTTAGAACCCTTGACAAAGGCACCCTGTGGATGAACGTGGTCGTAAAGAATTACTAAACCAACCATCACTCTCAGAACAAATAGTTGAGTTTCTTCTCGTTGAAATTGCGCCAAGAGATTTCTGCAAAATCGAATATTTTAATTGCATACTTACTTTCATTGTAGAAAATATTTATTCTAAATATGGATGAACTTACGGATTTTCCAGCATTCTCAAACACACTTTAGCCATAGTACCTAACGTCTCTGTAATATTTTCTCGTGGTATGTCCTCTCTCTGGAATGATAAAGAGTTACTTGATCATCATCATCATCATCATTATCATCATCATTATTACGCGATATGTTGAAAATGAAAGTGCGATAGATGATGAACGAAAACATGACTCAATATGTATAATCGTCAGAGGTTCTGTATAAAAATTTTACCTCCATCAGGAACGCTATGGTAGCGTGACTCAGAACTCGCAGCATGGGTGTGGCGTGGGCATAAAACAAGGACATACGATTAGCGAGTTCATTGCCGACTATCAGGTCATTCTCCGGATTGTCCTGTCGCGCCAATGATGCTCTCGTTAATGTCCTACGGTAGTAACTGAAATCATTTTGGATGGCTGGTGTTTTCATTTTATGTTCGTCGAATTTTAATACGAATTCAAGGATCTCTGCCAATTGTTTAACAAGAGCTTGTTGAGTTTCAAGGTGTTGTGTGGGCGAAAGGTTTCCCGAGCACAATTCACCCAAAATTTGTGGTACGACTCGTTCTGGAATGACGTTCAATGAATTATGTATCGTTGAATAACTGAAATATAATTTGCAATGTGTTGCAGAATAATAATTACCTACCAAGTTCTAAAGAAAATTCATAGAATCTTTTGAGCTTCGCAACAAGAGGTGCGACAGTCAGGTACGCCTTGCGCTGGCATTCTTCTGTAGGTGCAGAAATCGCTTCGCGGATTTCCTTACCAGCGCCTTTATAGCACTGTATCTCTTCTAAAATTGACTCTGAATTTTTCAACACACGTTGCACAGCCTCAAATGTTTCTCTCTCAATATCAGAAGGTTGAGCATCTAAAATTACAAAATACATTTCATAATAAAATATATTGTAAAATTCTTTTTCAAGTTAAAAATATAATGGTGACATAAAATATTTCAAACTCACTCTCAAAGTCCAGGAAGACATCGTACTTTTGTGGTGTACAACAAGTCGACTCATCCCGAGCCAGAAGGCTTAGGAGTTTCCCCATTCCGAGAATTCCACAGCTTCTTTTGTGCTGTTGGAACAGGTCGAATGGCACCGCCTAGGAACACATCTGTAATCCAAGTTAAAACAAGTATTTATATTACAACAATAATGAAACAAAAGAACTTGTAAATAAAAAATATGGACGTTTCAATAATATACTTCTTACAAAACATTCATGCATGTCTGAAGTATAATTAAAGTTATATGCATTTGATGCGGTGGGCTTGACGTTTCTGAGAGGCCATTCGCGTGAACGGTACCACACACGTGAGTTGAAGGTATACAGTCATTCTTTCGTTATGAACATAGAGTAGTTGCGAACGAATGGAAGGAATACACAAGCGATTAATTTGAATCTCACAGTGTACGTTCGTGTGTGTGTGTATATGCTTGGGCGCGCGTGGAACGTGAAGAAAGAATTTGCGTGAAATCCCAGACCTTCCTTTTACACAACACACGCACACACATTCTCATTGCTTGTCAGAATCTTTAGACTAATGAATTCCACGAAAAATTTTTAAACTTTACTCATTTGCGGGAATAGCCAATTACATATTCGTTGAATTTATTGAGTTGATTACTGTACGTTAATGCTGATGAAAGTCATGATGAAGTGATGATAAAAAAAAATATTAAAATGAGAATGTTAGGTCGTGTTTATAGTTTCACTGTCGGTGTCATCGCATGATATTGACCTATTTTCCACGCTCTTATCGCACGACCCTTAATATATTCTTTCATGGTAAATTATATCACTAGTGGGAATAAATGATATCCATTAATTAACTCAAACTTTATATATATGTATGATAGGTATATATTTAATTTCTTATGTCCCGCATAATATTTCGTGAAATCTGATGAAATTATACACGTATAAATAATTCATAGAACCTTGAAAATACTTTATGCACACATGCACATCCACCATAAAATACAAAATGATAATTTTTACACTACGGAAAGAATTCAACACTTGTCAACACACAGTAAACAAAATTTTACATTCAATGAAATCATATGATCACCCCTTGCTCACCGTTCTATGACACTGGCGAGTGCCCATCGTTTTTCGGGAGTGTCACATAGTAAAATAAAAAATACTAACGCAGCAAAAAATATTGAATAAATAAAAAAAAAAGAATAAGTCAACAAGTGGAACAATGACTTCCGGAGCTAACAGGCGCGGCCATGATTGTGATACGCCAAGGGGTTGCTAGTCGTCACGATTTCAACGCGGGATTTCCTTATTTGGTCAACGAACAGCGTCAGTGGAGATGTTGAAGGTTGAAAAATCAATGGGGGCGCGCGAGCTTCCCTTGGTTGCCACGCGCAGATGTCAGATTAATTGCAGTGTGGTGGAAAAGCTTTCTTGGTATATATAGAGTTGTTGTGAAATGAAAGCGCGCGAGTTTTAACTAACTGTCTTTAAAGCATGGTCGCGAATTTTATTTTTTTCCAAAGTGGAAAATTTTTTATTGATGTTGAATAGCATTGGGGAATTTTTTTAATCATTTTGCAATCATCAATTATTTTATTTATCTTGACAGATGGCAGAATTTTTTTATTTTCCTGTTATCTGATAATTCCAATGCCTGTACGGCTTCAATTGTTGCTGGATTGATTTTTTTTTCTTTTTTTTTCGTATATTTAGGTCAAACGTTGGTTTCTAGGATGGGCAGAGTATCATGTGAGATTGGGCAATAATTCTAGGTTAGTCATCCGTTTGAAGAAAGAGAAATTTTTTTCCGATTTGTATTGTGACGTCATACAGTGGATAGGCTGAAATGAAACAATTTCTTGAGAGATGAATGTTCCTAATCTGATGAAGGGTCCGATCAAAAATTTATTCTCCAGAATTAGTTCAGATAGCAGACAGTTAATTCGTCAACAGAAATAATTAAAACTTCTCAATGTTAGTTACAATGTGGAAATGAGAAAATAAAAATGCTTAATGTGGTAAGAATAGAACAATTCTATCTTATGTAAATTAGTTTTATGAAAAATAAATGTAGTTTAAACTCCAAGGTGATACTGAAGTTTTGTTCTCAATGATGTAGTTATGCAATAGATGCACCACATTGCACAATAAAAGTTAAAAGTTAAAGAGGTGAAACGCTACTTTACAAATATATCATCGTAAATTTCCGTTTTAATTAAGCGAAACAAAATAGTCAAAGTTTACAATTTTTTCTCTATAATATAGTACATCGATAATGCAATCTCATAATGAAAACAAAACTCGTTTAACTTTCGTTTCAGTCGACTACAACCTCCATTCTACAATAATGCACGCCAATAAAGTATTACGCCATTGCAAATTACCTTTATTGTTCCACATATGAACATCATTTTGTAATAAGAAAACATCTTTGCTATTATGAATTTATAATTATAAAAAAAAAATATTCATACCTTGAACCACATATTAAAAAATTTGTATACAAATATAAATTCATTTTCTCACCAACATGAAATTCCCCAAAATTCAATTCTCCATAACGTCTTACAGACTCAGCTGAAAAAACATTTCAAATTCCTAGACGTTGCTTCGTATTCTTGTGTGGAATTTAGTCTGTTCTAAATTTGGTGAAGACGCCAATTCATTTGTCTGGGCCATGTGAATGATTGCTTTTCTTCATGCATAGTTATCATAAGATGAGATCAACAGACAATAAATACCCACGACATAAATGTCTGTCACGATACTAAATATATAATAAAATGCCCACACATAAAATATTCCTTTTTCTGAATCGCAGTGGAGTAGAGTCTGACTCAGCGTACGTGAGTTTATTGTCTTCCAAAATGAGAGGGAAATGTATGCGCGCGCGTAATCATCGTCAGTTAAATCCGCTTGGAAATGTGCGTTGTATATACGATGATGTCGCACGCAAAATAAACACAATAAGTCTCGAGAGTTATATTAACGTTGGTTACCATTGTGTATCCTTTTGTTTTCTTTCCTTCATTATTTTCTTCTTTCAAATAACAGCAAAAAAGAATTATGGCATCCAACAAATGTCAGGACACGTAACAATACGGATCATTCATTTATTGCTTTGTCAGAATGTAATCAATGTTTGTGAAATTCATACAGCAAAAATTGATGAATTTTTAATTGAGAGAAGGAAAATTGCAATCAGTATGCCACGTGGTTTATTCAAGCGTGAATAATAAATTGTGACGTTAAAGATTTGCGCTATTGAGCAGAATTGCCGATAATCGAACAAAACACCTAGGAATATATATAGGTAAAAATGAAAATATATAGGTTTGAAAAGAAAAAGTCTTACGGGTCACTAACTCTGTCATAAGACATATAGTCACTCGTTCGTGTCAAAGTTCCAAACCGTGTATAGAATTGCACTCAACTCGTCAAATATAAATACTGTCATGCACAGTTAGCGAATATTTTGTTTGATAAAATTTTAATATTCGTCTGACGTCGAATCATGCATACAGAAAATGTATCGAATGTTCAATTTTATATGGTAGAAATGGATGATATGAATTAATACCTTTGTGTTTATTCAAATATAATTCAATAATCAATAGTATAGTAGTATGAGTAATAGTATGAATGATAGCAAAATGTGTATATTTGAAGAATGTAAATATATAAACAAATAATTCATTATTTATTTCACTTATATCAGTATTGTACTTCAAAAATTGTGGCATTTCGTTCTGATTTGGGAAAATTGTTAGTAGTTGCTATGTAGCATGGTACAATTATATGTGTTGATGAAATTTGATGTACAGGAGAGTATCGGCGAGCTCGTTTAGAAGGTCAATCGATTTCATGTTGAATTTGCAATGGAGTTCATGTGAATTTGTGATTTCTCAAATCCAAACTGAACAAAGTTTTAATTATCAGATTTTATGAATTATTGCATTGATTTTAGAATTGTTGAACTTATTTCGTTGACGATAGATGACAATTTCAAAGTAATGAACATTTTTATTTATGTGTATTATTTAATCAGTGATTAAGATGATTTCATCACTGATTAGACTGGGCAACATACGATTTATTTTTCATGATGACTATGAACGCTAATGCTATTTACTATCTGCATAGTTTGTGTTGCCAGTTGCTTTTTGAGAGAGTTAAAATAGAGCTAATGAAATACAACACGACAAATCGGCAACGGAATTTACTAGAATGACTTTGCTACAGTAACTTGAAGTGGTTTCTCTCCAATTCAGAAACTGGCTACAAATTGTCTAACATGCAATAAAATTCATCATTTCAAGTAGTTTCAAGTTATTTCAAAATGATTTCTTGATTTAAATGGGATTTCATTTTGATTTCATGACACGAATGGGTTTTTAGGTTGACAAGTGAGTGGCCCCTTGACAAAATCAAATTGTCTCCTTTCATATCAGTAAATGTGAAGGGTTTTATTTGAGAGTGCACATTTGTTCACATTTGAAATTTTCATTACTCAGCTGGATATTTTTTTGCTTTAGGCGCTCAAATATTTCCTTTAGATATTGATATGAATTTCTAAAACACATCTCACTAGTTTTATTATTCAAAAATTATGCGAAATTACATAAAACAATGATTAATTCAACTAATTTTATGGCACCAATTAATTTCATTCCAATTCAAACTCACAACATCTATTAATTCTGACAAATCAATGATAAGCTTGGGATAATATGAATTCATACGATTATTTTCAGTTCGTTGATGCATAAACTGATTTACCATCGTCAGTTTCATTGTCCAACTACCGAATGATAAAGATAAAATGAATGGAAGTCATTTAAATTAGAATAAAATAGAAAATGGTCTCGGTTTTCTTCACATCACTCATTAATAAGGATGAACGTTTATATAAAAATTTGTTTAATATATTATTATTGAATTTTTGCACCTCAATAACAAGTCATAGAGCCTGCCAAAGAGAAATTGAATAATCGTCGGAAATCGTGGGCGAGAAATAATCGACGCCTATTAAAGTCTTTTTATGCTTTAATTCTAGCAAATCAATTGAGATGTTATTTGGCCTTCGTTTCAACACTCTCTATTATAAACATAAGAGATCAAATATGTATCTATTTTCTTATCTTTTCATGTGTCAAGAAGTACGTTAAATTGTGGTAATACAATATATCACTATCCCTACAAGGTATATGATAATTAATTTGAAATAGAGAATGCAGGCATTAATTTACCATCTAGATGAAGCAACTTAGTGCGTGGATTAAATATCACCACAAGTCTCCACGTAGTAAACTCTCTTGTCTATGGCGACATGACGTGCATTCTAACACTTTTATGGACGCTCTAAATATGGAATCTTTTTCTTTTCCACTCAGACTGTACAGTAACCAGTCATTCAATGTCCTCGTTCACTCACACACCAAATTCGTTTATAGAATCACTTACGTTGTGATAAATTGCGCATTAAACGGCGATCAAGTATTATAATATCAATGTTTTTTTTTTTCTTTTAGTCTTCAAGAATGAAAAGTTATTTCATTGATAAAGAAAAAAAAATATAGTACGGTCATTGGGATCATACTAACGGATATGTTTAGAAAAAAAAAATGGTGTGACATCTGATAATAAGAAGTGTTGAATCAAATTTTTTTCCTAGGAACTTCAATAGAAAATAAACGAATAGCCATAGATATGTAAAGTGAAATAAGAGCGGTGTTGAATATATTGCCACGCCAGTGTATCCAAGCTGGGGGGATATCGTCATATCCCGGACGAACGTAGGAAACATCCAAGCAAAACGCCCTACTCTCTCTCTCTCCCTTTAGACTATTATATGTACGCATCGTCTGTACGCATTAACGCGTGAACATATGAGGATAATTAAATTTATTTCCATTTATATTTTAATGCATATACAGAAGAAAATAAAAATCGATAAAAAAGTAATTCAATGTTTGATAATATGATATATATTTTCTCTGACCTAGACCTACATCCACGACCCTTTTCCATGTATATTTATTTCTGCTAATTTGATTTCCGTATTTTTTGATATTCTCCGGAATGTTCTCACAGCAATTTTTGCATCAATAGAACAAAATATTCGCGAAAATTATTTGAATTACGGTACTATATGCAATGAATGTTGGTGTCCAACGTCACGGAAGTGAGGATTAAAAATTTTATTGTGGCTGACGGGAGCGTCGATGTGACTAGCGGAAGCATATAACGCTTTATGCTACAGCGGAAATGTCAGATCGACAGCTTTATGTTAGATGGTGTATAGGTGACAGTACATTGGACAAAAAAAAACTGGTGTATATCTCATTTGACAATTCAGTTTATTTCATCGTGCTGTGCCAATTTCTTCAAACAACACAACCGCACATTGAATTGCCCGCATACATACGCACATGTACATTTTACATTTATGTACTTTATATCTATATAAATGGATGTCTACAGTGAACACGATAGGCCCAACTCCCATCGACATACGCCGTAATTACTCATTGTGGAATCGTGCACGGAACTCATAGAGGCTTACTTAGACATGTTATAGAGTGATGGTATTCGTATGCACGATATTTTATCCATGTGTGCGTGTGTTTATACAAACTATATATATGTATATTGATTATTTTTTTAAATGTGTAAGATACGTGCAATGAGATATGCATTCCCCAGTGCGTATCGTGAAGCCAACACGAATGTACAACGATATGGTTTGTGGTTGTAACCACAGAGATTTTGCTCCGATGAAATTTCATGTATAGACACATGATGATACTGATAAATCGATAGTCCATATATTGCACATGGCTGCGTTCTGACGAGCTTGTTTATAGAATTAATAATATGGTTTACGTTTGTGTCTGCATGAAATATATTATATTAAATCAGAGTCTTTAGGGAGTTCAAGAGAAAGAATAGTAATTTATTTGTTTCTTCTTTTTCTTTTGTATTGAATAGTTTTGCATTTGATGTGGTAGGAAAGATATAGAAGTGAAGGTAATGGGGATTCTGAATCATTCATTTGCGAAGGACTTAGTGGGAGAACTGTTTTATCATGAAATGTTGATAGTTGTGGGATATTTTACTTAAGGATATTGTTCACTTGTTTATTTATTTAGTTAATTTTTGAATCATTTTTGCTACTGTTTTTCTTTCAACTTACAAAGGATAATATATTTCAAACCACAATTTTTCCGGGACTTGTAATCATGAGAAGTTGAATGTCAGCTGATATTTTTGACAGAGGTTTTCTTTTTACTTCTAATCGCTGTGAATGTGTGAAGAGATTTATTTTTATCACATGAATTGTCATTTGCTAATACATAGAAATGAAATTGTTCGAAGAATATTGAACAAAATTATTTTTCCTCAAGTAGTAATATTTTACGTAGAATTCTCATACGAGATAGAGATATATCCGTGCAATTTTTCTATTATCCTATCGTTTATAAGTTGAAGTTGGAAAAATGTTCTCAATATATTTACCGGGTGTATTACTCAATAACATATCAGTACATTCAGACTTTCATAGTAATTATAATTGTTATGAATTATTATCAGTCGCAATAGTTATGATAAAATATAATAATTACAATTTGAAACTGATGAAAAAAAAAAAAATTTGCTAAAGATATTCCAATAACTAAAGTGATTGCGAAATATTTTTTTCGTTGATGAAGATACATTGAAATGTTGGTAACTGACAGTTAGCATGGGGTAAAAAAGACCTCCTCAACGATTTATATTTTTGGACTAACTCTTCGTGAGAAAGATTATCAATATCTTTATTAAATTTATACCATCACGATAATGCAGTAGTTCTAAAAATAAAATACGTCCCAAGGTAAAATGAAAGAGTAATTGCTTTCTGCAAGAATTTTGTTGCGAACCTAGAATATACCGAAAAATCAATATTGACTCTTCCAACTATTATATACCGTGTTTTAATGTTTCATTATTGCACGTTTCACGCGACGACCCACGGGATCGATAGCTTTTGGTCAAACGCATAATTATCAAACTACATTGAGCATATCAAGTGCAAAGAGATTGAGTGAGTTTACTCTTGGTCAGGTTGATACCAGCATATACCGAAGGTCTTCTTTCATGCCTAATTTCTGTGAACGAGTATATGACCTAGATGTTAATTGGCCGGCAGATATAGGGCCTCGCTCTGATTGCGAATAACGTATCTATATATATTTAACAAAATTGTGTTTTTATGGTAAATGATCATACCAACACCGGCAATGCATTTACAGTCATTGAACAAAAAACAATTATTACATCCGTATGTAATATAATTTATGCATGTGTTTATTCTTCACAATGACCAATAAACATTCATGAATAAAGAAATAAGATTAACAATATCGCTTCTTTCCTTCAGCAAATTGTTTTTTTCTGTTCTGCAAGCCAACTGCTTATTATGCGGTTTCCTCTGCAGAACGATAAAAAAGAATTTTTTTTCACCACCAACCAAAGAAAGTTACAATGGCAAACCATATGAATATAAGTACATTGATTTCACAATCAAAAATATGTTTGAATATTTGATTACGATTTTGAACTGTCGTTCTAATTTGTTGCTATCTCATATTGTTTATACGAAAAAAAAAATTCATTCATTAAATGACTGATGGACATGATGTGCAGTATAATTAATTGCTATTTATCGTTCATCCGGATAATGTAGAGTGGATGATAATAATTGGCAGATTCACGGATGCTCCCACTGATAATGTATACTCATGCGTATGATACTGATGCGATGAGTATTCATGACGCGATGTTTATTTACCTCTTTACACGGTTGAATTCTTTATTGTATATAGTATTGTTAATGAGTTAATGTTAACATTGGAATTGAGAGTATAATCAGCAGGAAATTCAAAGAGTGTGTGTAAAGTGTATTCAACTTCATCCATTGTTGACTATCCAATGTGACACAAAGTAGTGATGAAATGAGTATTACAATTAAATGGTCTGTTATTGAATTTCTTTTGTGCAACGCTTCCGGGACAGAGCATGACCTCTCTAACTATTATATATTCTCTTTCATTTTCATTCAATATATTATCGGACAATATATGAACGTGAAAAGGATTCCCGAAAGATAAATAATTAGATACATGGAAGTTAACTACACAACAGTTCACTTTAATCGCAATGCGATAACGTTTATCACGAAAAACACACACGAAGTTGTGTGATACAGATATATATTATAAATTATTTACTTACTGATTTTATTATACCACAGAGAATCCGTCAATATTTTTGGTTTTTTATTTAAATTGGTAGTTTTGCAGGAAAGAGAATTAAAAAAATGAAATATTGTTATTTGCACAGATGCAATTTTCCATTTTTCACTACGAATTTATATCCAGGGTTGATTTTATATCACTGACTAAAACTTGAAGCAGAAACGATTAAATATTGAATTGCAATAAATTTTTACTGATTCGAGTTATGAAATATGTTTTTATAGTATGTTAAACAAGAAATTTCGCGCCTGCGGCAAAACACAACAATTTCGATGTTGACTACCGCGCGGCTGTTCCCCTTCTGTCAGTCAGCTGATACCCCACTCTCATTTCTTCAGGATCAACGCGTGAGCCCCACCACACGACGCGAGTAGAGAAACAGAGATAGAGATATCTAGTGCATACTTTGCCATTCGGGATATGTATTTTATGTTGTTTTCATGCTGCCCATGAGGGCTATGTTCACTTTATTATAGAACAAAGATCTCAGTGATTTTTCTTTTTTTTTCTTTTATGTCTTCCGATATGTAAAATAACAGAGACGTCTGTTATTTTCAAAAAAAAAAACAAAAATTTATGAGTAGAATTTATTAGAGATAAGAAAAAAATTATGAATTGAAAATAGTCGGCGTTTTTTTTTGGAAATGGAACTTTATTTAGTTTTGGAAATATTCCAATCGAGTTCGAGACTGGTAATCCAGAATTTATCGTAGAAATCGCGTGCATGAAAACAATGTGATTTTAGAGTTTGTACAAGTTGATTATTTGTAGAATGAAGAAAATTCATTTGGAATATTGATAAGATCAAATAAAAGGTTTGCTATTTCTTTTTTTTGTGAACTGCAATCTGGAAGGTTTGCAGATGATTCATTTTTAATCCCAACTCAATTTCATTTTGTTTAAACACTAAGCAAAGATGTAAATTTGCTGAAAGCGCAAATATTCTGTTTGAAAATACTGATTGGTTTTCTTCGTCATATCACTTACACGAATTACTCAATTGGCATTCGATCTCCTTACCAATTTCATGTACTATTCATCATAAAAAAGTAGCAAATATTGATAAACCTCATCGAGATACTTCAGGAATTTTTTAATGATTAATTGTATTAAAAAATTAAATCTGTTTTATTGCAAGATTTCATTGTCAAACCTGATGCTTGGACAATATTCCAAATTGAACAATTAATATCATGACAAATAATTCTACAGTACAATTGTCCAACAAAGTAACCAATATATACCCATTCTGCATGTCAGAATACAAATAAAAAAATCATAAAAGTTATTGTACAAGCCTTCGAGTGGACACTGGTCTTATGTGGAACACATGTACTAATGTAACTCAACTATGATTCATCTAGCACAATTACTTTCCACCTTTGTTGACTATGAAATCGATATCTTGCCAATTGTTGTCATAATAAACTGGTTTTATTGTTGAGAGCTTTATCATTTGACATTCAATTTAATATATAGTTTATTTACAATATCAGGTTTAAATCACGAATTATTATTAGTTGAAAAAAACATCGGTTTTTCAAAATGACGATTGAGAAATTTATCTATCTTTTTATCTTTTTTTATCAAACTTAACAAATTCATTCTATTGTTTCTTCAATAATTCTCAGATGCTTGCGACTGTTGCGTTATGATTTGCGTTGAGTTGGTATTTTATTATGCATATATATATATATATATAATTATACTGACAAGACATTGTTTATGTACTTATTAAAAAGCATTGTGTAGTTGTAATGTGAACTTTTCATTGTTGATTCAACACTTGAATTGGAGTTCAACCGTGGAAATATATTCTAATGTAATTTTATGAACTCACAGTCTATCCCATGCTAAATAATTAAACATATAAAAAGAAATAATAGCAATCGCGAATAAATTTATGAATTAATTATATAAAGAACTAATAAATTATAGAATATTATATTGATTGATTTTCTAATCGCATTGGCAGCATATTGTAACAACGAAAGGAATAGAAGTTTACTGTACTTGCTGATGGTTTCTACTTGCACCTCTGTTATTCATGAGGAATGTTCGACATTCAGATCGCTTACCAGCTGTCGATACAATGGTATTGAAATTAATATTTACATTCTAATCAAATTCGATAATAATGAATTGATTTAATATTTATATAACAGATGAGTTAATATAGAATTTCAGCACTTTCAGATTGAATTGCAAATCATTTATTTATGGTCTGTACTAAATTTGTACACTTTTGATATCGATGCACTTGTCAGTATTCTTGGTGTGATGATTTCAACAGAAAATACTAGGAGGCAACACCATACTGAAATATAATACACAACAGTCTCTGGATAGTTTTAATTAAATTGGAAATATGATTAAGAATTACTTTACATTAACTAAAAACAATCATTTGCATGTTGTATAATCAACTTTGGTTCTTTGATTTATTCAGAATGTCAAGTCAGGTGAGTGTGT
This sequence comes from Meteorus cinctellus, assembly GCA_030523045.1. Classification (NCBI taxonomy): domain Eukaryota; kingdom Metazoa; phylum Arthropoda; class Insecta; order Hymenoptera; family Braconidae; genus Meteorus; species Meteorus cinctellus. The sequence goes on along the minus strand of JAPYZF010000002.1, from coordinate 578,349 downwards.
GAAATAAATAATAATTGAAATAGCAGAAAATCTGTTGTATTCAAGTACAAATTAAAGATTTATGGTTGTGCATGGCGATGGTCACTGAGAAGACCGGAATGAGGACACTTATGGGAGTGACTTAAATACCAACCACATGATGTCTTAGCACGTCCTCAAGTGCTTCAATACTTGGTTGTTTTGGCATAAAACCAGATTAAGTTTTGCGGCCCAACTCGTTTTCACATCAGCTATATGCAGTTGCTTTAACTTCTGAGTATCTGTAGAAGACATCGGTAACGAGAGAATTCATTTACATGTAGGCTTCTTTTTCCCTAAGACCAGTCCAATTAATATTTCGAATAAGGCGTTATATATACATTCATATAACTTCTGTATTGAATCTATGAAGATTATTTTCATGATAACCAACACGGTCTTACAGCTATATCATTTCTCATGTGGGTTTTTTTTTTTGTTGTACGTGGAAATGTTAAGGAATTCAATTAGAATATTTTATAGTTTCATGTATACATGCAATTTTTGAACTATTCAATCATGTAAAAGAAAAGTAAGACCATGACATTATAAATGTTTTCTTATTTGAATTAGCAATTTTTTTATTTTACCAACTGATTGGGGTCTGTGTGTCCCCAATTATTTTTTTGTTTGTTCACAATATATATATATATCGGATGATTCGAATCTATGACCCTACACTGCGGTCGGCAACATCAAAAAGATGTTTGAATTCAGAATTCGCAATGTCCTGACAAATGCAGACAATATAGCGATTGTCGATGAAGATTGACTTATGATGACGTCGCATTTTTCTCCCCTGTCTTAAATAATATGTACATAAATGTCTGACTATTTATGTCGTAATGCGAATTATTATTAATTCCTTTTTTTTCAATTTCTTTTCTCACCATTCTCAAATTGTTTTTTTTTTTTGTTTCTGGTTTTTGCCCAATTTTTTTTCATCCAATGCGTTGATTCGTTTTTTGATACGACAGCAATTCTTTTTTTTTTTTGTTCATTGGGGCAAACACGCGTGAATACAAAGTATATACATGTATGCATACACAAAGAAGAGGAGAGAAGAAAAATAAATGGAGGGGAGACGTGTAGACAACACGTAAGAACAGAGATGAGTGTTTGTCTGATGTTCAATACTGACGCACATAAAGCAATGAAGAAATCAATACCAATTCAAAAACGTACTGGCTCATGGACAATGAGACATTGCGACAGTTACGAATATATAAATTACAATAGTTCTTAAAGTACAGGCGAGTATGGCAATAAAAGAAAATAAGAACTTCTTTTCGTCTTTCGTATGTTCCCTCCTCTCTCAATCTCTTTGCAGAGTCGCACATGGTACAATGGTTCTATGATTGATTGTGGGGTTCGTTTGGTTTTTGTCCCCGTGAAATTGGTGACATTTTTGGGGCGATCTAGATTCTTCTATATATGTATATATATTTGTATGTATGCGAATGGAAAAAAATATAAAGTATATCCAACGAGATTCTTCTTTATTTAAAGTTATGATGGATAAATTCGTAATAGGAATTATAAGCGTGGGGAAAAGAATCTCTGAATGATAATTATTTGATTCTGTTTTGTGATGGAACTAAACTAGATTTCATAGAAAGTTGAATTAATATATTTGAATGGAGATTAACTTTGTGTTTGATTGGAACTATTTGTTCATACAAAAGAGTATTCACTGTCATCTCGAATACAAATGGTGGACGGATATTATTAAAAAATAATTAGGATAAGTTGGATCATTCATAACTTTCATTTCATATTATGTTTTATTTGGAATAAAATGACAAAATTTGAAATGTTCTATCATATTCTTTTTTCGTACAATTTTTCTCATAATCTGGGGCACTTCATTCTATAATTTTCGTAATCATTAGCATTTTTATTCACATTCTGTCATATGTATCAAAACTTTTGTAACTATCTATTGATTATTCAAATTGTCTTTGAATTGCGATGATAAATTGAAGATTAACATTTATCTTTGATCCAAATTATATTTTACTTTACATCAAATAAATAGTATGAATTGTTCTTTGGTGAATTATCTATAGAAGAAACTTTGTAATATAATAATTATCCTGAAAGAGTTTCGAGCAAGTAATAATCAAGTTGTATTTCATTATTGAACTTCGTATTATGTATAAGATGGTGAATTCAATCACCTCGAAAGCGGCCACTGACCTAAACAAGTAATTAAATAATAAAATAACATAAAGATATAATGAGACTGCAGTCTATCAAAATAAATTAACGGCATGTTTTTCAGTAAAATTCATATTGGCTTTTACGTGTAAAAATTTTTGAATATAGATGTATATTTATATGGCGAAGAGCTCATGCGGTTCCAAGAACATTTTACGTATCCACCAACTGTTGCCCCAGAGATTTCGCGGTCCCGTTTATCGTCACGCGAGGACATGGAAACAGAAAGAAAAAGAAGAGAGAGAAAAAATAAAATAAATAAATGCAATCGACAACGGCATTCAGTACGACGAGGGGCGAGCACACGAAGAGGAAGCCGAAGAGAATGAACGCGCAAGAACGAGAACGAAAAAAAGAATAAAATATCGATGTAGGCGGGAACAAAGAAGCGCATCAAGCGTCGTGGTTTGTATATACAACTTTGATTTTACAGGTAAATATTACTGTACAAGTATTGAGTAACACAGAAGCCGTTAGTTATTATCCTACTTTGCTTCACAGTGTTCGAGATCACTTGAATGAACAGGACACGCATTGCAACAATTTGTCCCGCATGAATATGAACGTTTAATCCAAAAATCCTGTGATCAAACAATCGATCACAAAGAGTTTGAGAAAATATCGTTAGTAACATCCATATTGTGCGACTCTATTGTGAGATAGAAATGACAACAGACTAGAAGCAAAGGACAATCGTGTTTTTTTGTTTTCAAGACCATATGTAAATCAACCAAGTAAAGTAAAACTAGCAATTTTTTTTTGTTAGTTAATGCATTATGATTTAACTGAGTCATCACTTTCGTTCACCATGCCGTTGTTTTTACGATCATTCTTCAATAATTTATTATTATTTTGTAACTCAACTTTCAATTATGGAAGGTACAAAAAATTGTGTGGCATACTTGTTGAGGGACGACATCTCAGCCGTTTGGTTGCAATATTCAGCTTTGGCGCGTGCTGCAATTTGCAAACAAATGAGAAATCTCTCACTTGGCATTTCTATTGCAAGTAATAAATTTTTTTCAAGAGAATTTATATTCAATTTAAAATTTTTTTATGATTAATTTGATGTCTTTTCCCATTTGTATTTGTGAGAAGTTTTATGAAATAGGACAATGTTTTTGGTGGGACATTTAAGTGAAATTAATTTCAATTTATCTTAAAAAATATTTATACAAATGACAAATTCGTTTATAAATTAATATTCATCAATTTTGATAGAGCATTTTCATATTTATTCTTTTATTTGTTCAATTATTTTATTCAAATAAAGAATGGATACATATCGAATTTGTGTTCCTGATTCAATATCTTCAGAAATTTTTTATACGAATCACATTCTTGCATCTGACTAGCTGATCAGTTCATTTCATTGTACAATATTCGTTTTCTGAAAATATTCAATAATACATACACAAGATGACTTCTATTATAGATTTATGGCACGAATAGAAATATCAAGATTGAAATATGAAAGTATTTTTCTCGCCTATCTTGAACGAATATTCCAGAGAAGCTTCTTCAATTCGCTCAACCTCCTCAAAATCAAGCGAAATCCACATAAAAATTCTTATTGTCACCACATCAAGGCAAATAAAAAAAAAAACATTGCCCCTAAATTGAAAAATTCATATCCCCAATTGTTTATCACTTCAAACAAAAATTACAAATGAAAAATTTCTAACTTTTTAATCCTTCATAGTTTCATCTATGAACAACAACATCCATCCACATCTAGCAATAAATCGTCAATGTCATATAATTCAATAATAACTTATATAATAAAAAATCCGCATGAAAATATTCACCTGCGAAGGTCAAATGAGGATATACCAATTGTGCTTTGGCATATCGCAATAAGTATGTGTACATTTTGGTGCGTGTGAGATGATGGGTGCGCGTACTCACGCTCGAGCCACAAAACAAAGAGTAAAGAGGACGCGAAGACGAAATATACTGAGCAAGAGAAGAGTGTAAGGTATGGGTGGGTAAAAACCTTTTTCGTTCATGAAGAAAGGAAGATCACGAATATATCCCCGCAGCTGTTGCTCTCAGCACCTGCCTTTTACGACCAATTCTCTTTGTGTGTATGTACGCACTATATACGCGCGCGCTACGAGTGTACAATATGTGCAATCCTTGCGGAATAACCAGCACAAACCTATATACCTATATATATATATGTACATATGTGTACGACGAGCGCATATATACAACTGTGTTACAGCGACTACCTGCGATCAGCCGCCGCGCAGGTAAAATATACGACGCACAAAGGAATCCCCAGCAGTGTCATAAATATAAAATATGAATCTACGAATAGCACAAAATTGTATGACGGTCACTTTATCCATGGTGTTACATATATATATATATATATTTTTTTTTTCAGTATATACGTAATTCCCTTACTTATTTTTATCCTAGTTCCGTTTTGTGACACAGGTAAATTTATAAAATTCTGTGCTGGCTTGGCTGTGTCGCACAGGTAAGGCGTAAGGTCGATGGGTAAGTTTGGAAAAAAAAAAAGGGCGCGATCATAGAAAGAATTTTTGTTTGTTTATTAATGGAGGTTGTATTGATGGGGTTTGTGTAGATTCTGTTATGCGGGACATTATTTCATGGTCATGAAATTTTAGTCTCATTGGATAAACAAAGAGGGAATTTTTATTGCTTTTAATTAATAGTGATGTATCGTTTTTCATAGTGTGAATTCGATTTTCTTGGGTGATATTCTTGGAAGATTTTATAATTCGAAATAGGGATGTGAAGTCATCGGATTGATGAAGCCTTTTTTTATTTGTCGATAGTTAATTGTGGAACTGTTTTGGAAAGAAAATATATTGGACGGTTTTTTTTTTTATGAGGAAGCACGAGAATTATGTTGGAATGATGATTGAGATGTGGAAATTGTGTTTTTACTGATGCGGTGATGTTCAGGTGCGCATTGTCAATTCAATTTCTATTCCGGAAGTCATCGATATCTGTTGATAGATTTTTCGATATAAATATTAGTCAGTGGTACATGATATTAACTATTGGAATTTATTTCCAGTGTTTCATCACCTGGGATGAATTTATGTGGCTCTCCACTCTGTCTTTGATCATCAATCAATCTATCAATCAACTGTAGACATTGACGGAGAAATTATTTTCAGTCTATTTATTTCTAAAATAACTATATATAGTACTCACACTTTCTCCTGGAAAATTGTTTTCGTCTGTGTGCGGAAATACATCACTGTTTTTTTTTGTCTGTATCCAAAAACAGAAGTCGTTGATCTATTTCAACAGATGTTTCGACACTTCAAATGAAAACGAATTTTATCAACAATTGAAGAAAACAAGTCTTTGTACGATTTTTGAATAGATTAATTTTTGCTTTTTATATTTTTCTCTCAAGTGAAAGAACACGAATATAATGATTGCTATCTGAATCTTTTCAAAAAGTATTTTTGACTTTGTAACTTGTGACTTTGATGTGTCTCAACTATTTTCGATCAAAATTACTGTAGATGTCCATGAAAGTGAGGCTGTTGTGAAGATTTTCTTTGGTCCCTTTTTGTGAACGCAAGGCGACAGTTGCTTTGAGGATCTCTGTTACGTTAGAAAACCACAGAAGAGGTTTCTTAGCTATTTCGTAGCAGAAATTGTAGGATTTGAAAAAAATATATTCATGATGATCTTACATAATTTTGTCAATTGAAAACAGTACGAAAATGTCAGAAAAAATTCTATTCACTCCCATGTTTTTTGTTAATTGTATTTTTTTTTTCCTCTTTTCATCTCTCATTTTGAATTTTGGAAAAAAGCACTGTATAGTCAATAGATTCATGCAATATATCCAAAACTAAAGATATTTTTTAAGTTATCAATTAGAAAAAAATGTAGAATATCAAATGTTTACAAACTTCTTGTACTGTATTAAAGGTTTTCCTAAAAATTCACTTCAAGTTTCAAAAAAATTTACAATTTCACTTGAAATGTGTACTCAGAAAGTTTATAATCCAGTTAACTTTAGTCTCATTCATTGTAACTCCACCAAGGATATTCTATAATGCAATACATAGAGAATGTATCGAAGCGCAGAAGATAAATTCCTCCGCCTTTCCGACTGTTCACAATTCGTCATAATACTAACAACATCAATCTCTGCTTCACGTGAGAAAAGGAAGAATGTTTCATAAACTATTTGATTTAATTATAGATTTCTCAATGAGAAAACACTGCAGACTAAAATCTGTCAATTCAACACCTAAATGTAATTTATTCCTTTACAACTTTTTAGTAATTTCTGACACACTTGAGCTTATTGTAAGGGATGAAAAGTGTTGTAAAAACATAATCATAATCACATATTTCTAATGAATGTCATAATATTAAAATGTGATTTAAAAAAAAATCTCATTTTCAAACACAAATATTTTTATGTTTGAATATCAATCTTTATTCTCAATTCTTTATTATTCAATGCCCAACAACACAGTCATTCTCAATTCAGTAAAAAATCTTTTTATTTTCACAAGTTTTTTCGTGTTTTTTTTAATATTCAACGAGGCGTTTTTACCGCGGTGCTTTTTATATTATAAATTGGCTACGTGACACACATTATGCATCCATTTTTATATATCGCTTGCTCGTTTTCTATACGTACACCGAAGAAATTCCGATTCTCATGTTATATATGTTATATGGCAGAGATATAGAGAGACGGTATGAATCGTCTCTCACGCACCAATGAACAGCACCCGCTCGTGCCCGGAAATGCAAATCACACGCGAAATCGCCGCAATAAATCTCAAGACAAGCATATGTGTTACAAAAATCATTGCAGTGTCTCATATCTATATATCATTAATTCAGTAATGGGTCATTTAAAAAATGAACTGAAGAATTTTAAGCGTACAAACAAGACGATAAAATGTTTCAAATAATAATATGTTGACAGAAATATAAAAAAAAAAAATCATGAGATATAGTTGGTAAAATGAGTCACTGTAGTTTTAGAAATGAAAGAAACCCTTGAATAAATTCGCAGAGAACATCCGGCACACGGTCGACTTATTTTGGAATAATTTTTCATGGATGTCAGCGTTATGATTGTTAAAAAAAGAAAAAAAAATCTCAAGTATTTGATACGGCGCAATGACGAATCAATTTACATAGACAGAATTCGCATCATCACTGTGTAAAGTTTTTAAGAAAATGCAACTGCCGCTGGTGGGCAACCTTGAAAATATCACTGGTACGACGTGTTGAAGTGTAATAAAAAGGAGAAAAAAAAGAGCAACACTGTATAAATATGAAGAAATATCTGTATAGATTTATACATAATGTGAATATGCATTCTCGTGAGTTTTTGAACAAAGTCTCACATATGGTCGCAAGTTGCAGTGTGGGAGCGATCGAATTGGTAAATATTTGCAAGACGATATGTCGAGGATTCTGCGAATGTCATTCGTACGTAAATATGTATATATAGAAATAGACGGGACGATTGTGATGTACATAAACATATGTATGTGCATATATGTGACAGAGGGACATTAGATCATCAAAGTAAACGGCCTCATCACTTCTTCCTTTTTTTTTTTCCGTAATTTCTGTTCTTTTTTTCTCCCCCTTTTTTCTTTGGTTTTTCGTGAGATATGAAAATATCCCTGAAAATATCGCATGGAAGAATCAACGTTGCAAAGTGAAGAGATCGTAATCCTTATATATATCCTTGTTCCCTCTTTTCGTCATCAATGTGAACTCACCTTTTTTTTATCCTTGAAAATTGGCGGTCTCAAAACCTCCATCTGCCTTTTGCGTGCGTGTTTGTCACTGTAATTTTACGCGGATAAAAATCGTTGGAAATTGAGTCATGTGAAGGATATCCCTTATTGATTATGTACATACGAAGAGGTGTGTACGTAACGGATGTCGGAAATTCAGATGTAAAACTGTATATAGAACACATTGACGACAGTAATTTCCTTGATTAGCTGATGGTAATTTTGTGGATATGAAAATGGAAACAGAAGAAGTGAATGAGAGATGATGGAAGCTTAATAGGATTAATTGATCTGAATATTGAGGGAAATCAAAGTGAGCTTTTGTTGTATTAGTTCATTATTAATTCACCATTAATCATAGAGGGCTCTCTGTGAATTTGTGTGAATGAACGATCTAAAAATATATTACTAATTGATACTCAAATCGAAAAAGGAATAGATAAATTAACATTTTCAAAGATATAAAATTTTTCTTCTATCTTCTACTGAGGAATTTGAAAAGAATAAATTCCAAACGTGATAAAAAATATATTTAGTGCAGGTAAATTTTTTTCTAGAAAATTGTGTCATTGAAAAACATGTGAACAAGATTTTTATATGATGAAATAAATGAAGATACGTAGAAAATATTGCAATTGTAATTGGTAATTCAATTTCAGTGTTTTAATTCAGATATATTTCCAAAATTGAAATACAGAAAATGCCACGAGAATTTGTTAAATACCTTCCATCAATAACCGCGACAATTCATTAAAGTCCTACCCAAAAATCATTGAAATCAAACTCTCAATTTTCTGTTAATTATTTTATTTTGTATAAAATAGAACCAGACACAACACGCATTTTGCAAATTTCATTGATAATTGATTGAATCGAGTGCTATAACTTATTCCGTAAAATAGACACATGTCCACGACTTTACATAAATTATTTCAAACTCAAAAGAATAAGAAAAATCCGAGTTCTTCCACCTGCCACAGTTGTGACACTCGTTGAAATAATTGACGAATAATAAATACATTTCAATTTTACTTTGATTGATGTTTCAACATTTGTTCATAAATCACTGTAAATAAAATAAATACACTGGAACAGGCGACGTCCCTTATATAATGATGGACTTAATGTGCCAAAGGGGAAATGGGAGCAGAAGTAATTCGGCTTTCTCTTGAAAATGGGCCTGATGCATCTGCTCTCTCGTTTATTTCTTGCAATGGAAAATAAAAATCAAGCCCAAAAGCATTACCAGCTGGCACGCGTCGTCCTCGACGCCATTATCGTCTTGGTAGATCTGTAGATTGGCGAGAGGGAGGGTGTGTATATACGCATGTATTAATATATATATATATACATACATATGGAAGTAAAACCACGAGGATTCATCGTCTTAACCTTGCGTTCTCTCCCTCTTTCTCCAGTCATCCTCGAATTCGTGTTATTCTCTTTATTGTAAAACACCTGCCGCTGATGCCCGAGTTGTTGGTGCTGCATCACACGAATGTTTTGGCCACGCGAGTCAGAATGGACGCTAAGATACTCTTTGAATCACGTTTTTAATGATCTTGAAAACACGCTGCACATATGTGACTTGAAATATATACAGTTTTTACAACGATTGTGCATACGCATGTCATATACAATGCTCACTTTCTATTTCCTTTGTTATTGTTTTGAAATAACGTTTATGTTGTCCAACAGGACATCGACCGGCATTGCGGTTTTGAGGTATATATCCAACACATACACTTACACATGCGTACTCAATAGGTGGTTAAGGAACCCACGAACCGTCTAATGGTATCCGGTCAATGACTTCCAAACCTGGATCAATTTCGTTTCTTTTTGTTCAAGTAAACCTTTATGTATGAGAAGGTATTATTATGAAGTAAATTCAACGATCAAGGAATTACGCATGTTATTCTTTTTTACCTTGGACAAAAAAAAATATGTGGCTAAAAAGTGATATTCTTCTTTTTACATTCAACTACATGGAGAAATAAACAATTTATATTGTAAATGTATTTTAAAAATTATAGCGAATGTAAGCGGATATTTGGGCGGGAAATAATTAAAATGGTGGGATATATTTTCAACGTATTTTTTATATGATACAATTGTATATGCACTTGAGTATTTTAAAGTTGCATACCTTGTTTGTATGAAATAAAGATGTTATGCATAAGACATTATAGAACAGCAATGAACTTAGATTATTTTATACTTTGAAGACATTCAATAAAAATCTCTGTTAGGGATCAACAGATGAAATTATTGTTAAACCTGAAGAAAATAATCAATTGTTCTCATTAATAATACTCATGTGTCATAAATCAGGATTAGCCTCAGGCTTGACTGTCAGGTTTGATTTAGATTCGAATCTGATTCACAAATCTTGACTTCAAATGGGATCTCTTCTTTTTTTCGTTTACATGAATTGGAATGTAGTGATATACAGATGTACAAGATAATTGAAATTGATTATAAAATATGAAATATTTCTCTTCTGATATAAAAATATTAACATGTGAGGACTGAAAGATCGAATTCATAATGTATTTTTTGGTCGGAAAAATAATGCAAAGTTAATTTTTATTCAAATATATTCTATCGCATATTCTTCATAAATTTTTTTTCATTCTTTTGTGCATGAATTCATACGAAATATAAGTAGATATAAATTCACATGAGAACAATTCACTGCCAACGGAATAACTGAAATTCATGGGATTGTTTTCTTTTCTTTTATATATTCTTACATACAATGACAGGTGAAATGCCATCCGGCTGTTCTTGCATATATGCAATACATACAATGATTTAAAAACTAAAAGACGACTCACATAATTTATAATTAAAGTTATGATCTTTATTGTTGATAAATGATAATGATTAAATGATTATTCTGAGCATTGATTTATTTACATGTTTCATATTTCATTAATATGTTTTTATTATTTATTTCAGAGGGAATTAAAAATGAAAAGGTGGTGTTGACACAGTGACACTGGAAACCGATAACCAGTGACCAATTTTCAGTGTAGCGCCATGTGTGTCATTGCAGAATACATCAGATAATCAATCTCTAATTGTCAGAGTCAGGCGATTTTAATATAACACACGGAAGATGTAATTTCCGTCACGTATTTCCACCGGATACAACGCACGGCATGACAATTGCCATCAGACTGTGTTAACAATTGCACGTTTTCTCCACACCATTCGCCACCGATATCTTTTTTTTTTCCTGTTATTACTCCGTGCTCTCCGGTCCTCTCAATTCTTTACTCATGTTTATTTTTGTCTTATTTCCATTTTGGTTCTTTGTTTCATGCGAACTTACACACATTGAGTATGTTTATAGCGTACGTATGGCAATAGTATTTCCAAAAAATTAATGAGACACGAACAACAGCAGAGATTGTCAATGAGGATATCTATTTTGTTTCTCAGTAAGGATGAAACTGAGAAAATGTCAAAATTTGGTTGACGATGTTTGTTAAGATTATTTTCCTACAACCCCTCTACACAGTGGACATGTCTTATAAGGTTTGACAATTCCTTAGGGATCGCGGTATGCTGAATGTACTTCACGAAACTAATCGAGCTGTAACAGAAAGTGAAAGGAAAAACAATGATTGATGATGAGGCTTACATAGATCTGGTATAGATTTCAACAGTAAGATTATTGTAGAAGATGGAAAAGTTTTTTCATCTTTTCTCTTGGTTGAACATCTTAATTGTGAGGATTAAACGAGACGCTGGGTCCTGTGTGCGACAAGAATACAATTTTGTGATGTCGAGTTAAAACAGAGGAAGAAAAACCGGTAAATATTTGTTTTCACGGCTGCAACATAAATTTTGATGAGCTTTGTGCCTACTTAATGATGTATTTATTGAAATAATGAAAGGTATGTTATCAAATAATATCACAAAGTAGAATAAATCATTTGGGAATTTTTGTACAGACTTACAAAACGAGTGATGATTTTCATCGAAAAGTGTCCAACTTAATTCACCAGTTATGTGGCGATTTAAATAGAACAGTTGTTATCTCTTCGTATGTCTAAATTTTATACAAGAGGACGTTGATGTCTCAATTGTCATAGCAACCTGTATTGAGTTCACAAACACCAGCGCTGTGTCTACACAATATCAATAAATTTATGAAACATTAAGAGATAATTGATCTTGATTTTTGTCTTCAAAGAGCGTTCCAATAATTGTACAATCTGAGAAGGTCAAGATTATATCTAACGATGAGAAATAATTCTTGTGTCGTTTCTCAAAAAGGAATAAAATTACGATTTTATCAATAAATATTTCTTACATCTTCACCATATTATTATCATAATTTGTCATAAAAAAACGAAATTAAACAGATTTGATTGTAATCATTAATGTTGACTATTTAATTCTGAATATTTGCGAATTGAATCATTTCTTTTAGTCTACAATTCAGGAATGGATTTTTATGTTATCACCACTGTAGTCTCACGTGTACCTTCTGTAAAAAGTGCACCAAATGTTGCACAACAACAACTTTTCTATTCTTCAACATTATGCAAGAAATTATTGATTTGTTTCTTCCAATATTTCATCTACGAATTTGAATTTATTACGACTCCTCAATTTCATTCGGATAATCTTTGAATGTGGATTATATTTCTAAAATTGTTCAGGTTTTTTCAAAAATTATAGTCAATAAATATTATGACCTGACAAAGTCAATTAATTGATATCTTCTAATGTAACTATTTTACCTAAATTTGAATGTAACACTAAATGAACATATAGGAATTTGCCTATCTTATTGTCTAAGTGTTTGTGTATTCTAAACATATGTTGGCTTATAAAAATATATAGAAATGAGAATGATGTTGATTGAATAACAGTTCATACCATTGTGGACATTAGAAATGAATAAAATCCATCCTAATTCGTTGTCTGATCATATAACTCTCAAATTTATACAGGTGAACGATTGACGTAGAAGAATTTTAATATTTAATCTATTCAATAGATCAACGATTGCAAGAAAATGTATTCAAGGCTATTAATACACATATGTTTCGTGTAATAGTATTCTGTATTCTATTTTCTAAGTAGCAAATACTTTCCTCTATGTTTATATAGAATAACAAAATTTCCATGAGAATATAATATTTTGAAGTATCGTAATTTCCAAAGAAATATTGAGCATTGTGGGTGTTTGAAAAGAAAAATTTTCAATGTATTTCCTTTTGTATTGTATTTTCAACATCCCGAAAGCGTTGAAAAACACTGTGATGAGAAAAGGGTCGCTGTGCGCGGTATAAATTCAAGTTTTGTTCCCTTTCTCTTTCGTTCGCATTTAAAATCCACCCTTCAAGAACACAAAGGTGAGGAAACTTGTGTCATTGTGTATTTGTATATATATATATATTCATGGTTACATGGATACCATTAGCAGGTCGGTGGTGAAAGTTGACTAAAAATTACCAGAATCAAAGTTGCGAAAAGTTACTTTCATCCCTCCGTGTATACACTTTGGTTTTGTCTGACTAAATTGCTTGGAAAATTAGAAAACTGGGATTCCTTGAATTAGTGTTAACAAAGAAGGGTTTAAGTTTGTTATACTTCGATTTTCAGCATAAACAATTAACATTTTTGCATCAACAATTTTTTTTTTTTAATATTGTTTGATATAATTGATTTATACATTTTTTTTTCTTGCACAATCCCTTGTCACACACACACGCAATAATTTGGTTGTAGAGTCATAATAAGTTGTGTAATTCTCCGTCATTAACGTTAGTCTAGAAAGTTGAGGAAACGTGTTGAATTACTGTGAACTTTATGGTACAATTATAGGGAAAAAATCCATAAGAAATTGTTTAACTGGTTGCAGCTGTGTGCACAATTTCTTGGAAATTCTAATAACGAAAATCAATTATCAGTTTTTTCAAAATTTCTGATGATATTTTCTGACACTAAAATCAATTAATTTTAAAACTTGTCATTTGATAATTAATTACTGTCAAACAATGTGTTGAAATTTTTTGAAAATTTTCCGCAGTATTTTCTAAAATATTCATCAACAGTTCAATAAGTTTCCCACCCAAACTCCACACAGACAAAATTATTTCATAGCCCAGTAATTCTAATCACCACTATATTATTTCTACCCTCTACTTCGTTCCAATAGAAATTCCCTTATCCAACTAATCTAATTTATGCGCTATCCACATGGTGAATCTGCTTCAATTCTTGTTTATCAAGCGCGATAAAATACATCCTTCGTGTCCCGCCAACTTTGTCTCCCCCATCTTAAAAGATCACAACTTTTCTAATCGTCTAATTCTTTTCTCGATCCTTAAAGACGTTCCACACCCCGCTGAGCAAAAGCGGCAAGTAAAAAAAAAATACATGGACTCTCAAAATTATCCAAAACGCCACAGGGTTACAAGACACGACAGATGCACCTACCCCACGTGTTCTTCGTCATCTCACCCGGATTCTCCGATTACATACACTAACATCCATATATATATATATCCAGGAGTTCGGACCATTATATCCTCACCTCCTGTGAAATATCATTTACAACCAATAAGAAACAAAAAACAACACATTCTCTAATATTAGAAATCTTTAATCACAAAAGTTCTAGTCATCATAAAAGATTATGTAAACATAGAAAACAAAGAAAACAAAAAAACATTTCATAATATTCTTTGCATTAAATCACTGGGTGATAATTACTTCTCACTCACTTAACTGTTATTACTCCTTTTTTTTTTCTTTTTTTTCTATATAGGCATCCGCGACCTCATCTAACGAGACATGTGGTGTACAATTTGTTGGATTGGGTTAATATTATTATTTCAAGTCAGCAAAATTACCGGAAAAACCTCATACAAGGGGGGAGCGGCAATGGTGCGCGAGTCTAATGATTTCAGAGGTAAGCAAATTATTCGTTTCCTCTTTTAGTAAAATTCTAGGTATTACAATGTAACATCGTTGTCATATGTTGGCAAACGGATATTAATAAAGAAAAAAAAAAGAAAAATACAAAACATGGTGTAGGAATTAAACGAGAAATCCATCATTGGATAGTACATATTCGATGATGTGATTCTGATAACTAGTTTTATTCAATAATAGTCCACAATTTAAAATAATTCATCTTTGAAGAGGTTCCGCTTCAACTTTGAAAATGTTGTTTTATATAATTTGAAATTATCTTGACAATACATTAATCAAAGTGTTATACACGGGTTGGATGTCAATTTTCTTGCACATACACAAAGAAACAATCTATATATACATATATGTACATATGTATATATTTATATATATTCTGTATATTCTATGTTTTCACCATAAACCCAATTAAATGTCGCTGGCGGTGAGCTAAACTAATCCGGTGGGAAACAATGAACGGATGAACAATGAGTTTATGGCATATAACTCAATATTCGCGTGGACCAACGCCCATTTGTATTGCTCGTAGTGCGCCCGCGCACGCGTCATTTTCGCTTTTCTTTTCTGTTATAAAATTACTACGAGAGGGCACTACGAGGATTGCCACAATGTATTTATCTATATGTATAAAATGCGGGCGAGAAAATTCGTTTGGTATAAATATAACTGAATGCTTCTATTATTACTACACACAGAAGAGAATTGACTTAGATTACATTTAATGAATTTGATTCAAAGCAATCTTGGTACTTGAAATGAGATAAGAAATTATTTACGCTCATGTTATAAATGTTAAAATTTATTTATATCTTGAGATATTTCAATTTATGAATTAATATTTGTTGTTACATAATACTGAACATGAATTGAAGTTTGAGTGTTTTTTCAATTCTAAATTCGGTTCATTCATTAGAGTTGTGAATGAAATTTGATAAATCTTTGATTTTATCAATGGTATTAATGGGAATTTTATTTCTTCAACAAAAATGTCTTTATTTCGTTGAAGAAGTTTATTTTTTTGTTCAATATAGTATGTTTTATAATCACTGATTAACTGCGAAATTCAATGAAAAAAAATGAACAGTCAAAACTAATTTTAAAAACATATTTTATTTTTTAAATTTTAACAAACATCTAAACTGTAATATTAGTGATTGGAATGATAATTAATTCGCTCAGTTATTAAAGAATGCCCATCCCAAAAGTACGAATATAATTACACAATTTTCTCATCGTTTATTTTTCCCACCGTTGTCTCTATTCAAATATATATTCATCCCATTTATCATTTTTTTTTCTCGTTGATAATTGCTCAAGCATTTTTTCTCACAATTTTTTTTTGTTTCCATGAATTTAACTGCGGTACGCGCACAACAATTCAAGTGCTAAACTTTTCTTCAAGTCCCCTCTTGAAAATTTCACCTAACTCAACGCTAGGAAAAATGACCTTCAACGATAAGTACGACAAACGCAAGGGGGATGATAGTGGTGTATTAGTATTGGTAGTGATGGTTGTAGTAGTAGTGTTGATGGTGGTGGTGGTGGTGGTGGTAGAATAGAAAGCGACCTAGGGAAAAGTTGGCCGTGACTGCACGAGGAGAGAGTTCTCCCCTTCGAGTACTATACTGCGGACAGCATCTCAACGAATATTGGGTATGGGGATGTCTGTCTCCATGGTGATCGCATCGAGCGGGCCGCATAGCTTCGTCACGACTCCATAAGTTCGCATACGCAGGGCGGGAAAACGCCCTTGCGCCTCTACATCAAATAAATATATATACATATACACACACACACTATAAGTATGTGTACACGCGGGGTTTTCTAACCCCAACGTAATGCCACGAGGAGTCATTTCTTTTTCTTTCCCTCAAATAGCTTTTCTCTCTCGTGGCCGCTACATATTCACCCAAGGACAAACGGCACGCGTCACGCGAAGATTTCTCCTATATTCCACCCTTCTGAATTGCCTAAGAGATCGATGCGCACACGGGGGCGTCGTCATTGTATATTGTATATATCTATATACATAGCGAGAGGAACTTGATGGAATTGTCTTTGCATTACATCAATTTATATTTAGGAAAAAAAAGAGCAGAAAAAAAAGGCAAAAAATAAAATACAACATTTGTATGTAATTCTATGTCAGTCTATAATATATACAATGTATGAATATATATTTAGACCTCTGAGGAGATATTGCAATATAGGTATACAATGCAAAGAGTTGAGGAGCGTCCCATAAATTAGGAACTGGTTTACGTCAATTTAATTGCATGCGATGGCATGTTTCTTAGTGGGACGCGAATGATTCACGTGCGGTTTCCCGCGAGCACTACAGTTGTAAACACTCCTCATATATATTAAGTATATACATTTATATATATTATCATGTTTAATTGTATATAAACACATGTGCCAGCATTATAGATCGATCATTGTTATTAATTGATATTGTCCAGTTCGGCACAATCGTATTTGAGTATGTGTATCATTGGTATCGCAAAAAAAAAATACATATCTATGTATGTATATGTATATATATATGCGAATATTTGTAGAAAAAAAGAGTTGCTACTCCTTATTCAAAAATGAAAGGGTTAATTTAGTTGCTATATAATCTCATGTCCATATAACCGGTTTGTCACATTTTTTTATTTTTTTTATTGCGTAATCAAAATATACAATCAAAGTGTTGAGTCATTAAGTCTTACAAACTTGGGTATTAATTTATTTATTATTATTTATTCTCTCATTTATTTTATTTATTAAAAGTCTTTTTTTCTGCGATCGTCAATATGAATTATTGATATGATAATACTTTTCTATTTAGATGACATATTTTGGTGATTTAAAAAATAATTTCTCAATTTCGCGCAACCAATCTCTTTGAATCAAAAAAATTTTTTTATTTTGTAGACACATTTCAAACACTATAAAAATGTTTTATATATTTACCGGCTATAAAATAAAGTGAAGACTTTCTAAGTGTTTACAAAGTGTGTATAATTAATTTAGTGATTGAGATGAGAAATTAAATGTTTTGGAATGTTTGGAATTCATAGAGATATGGAATTAAATTTTTATTCTTAAAGTGGCATCTATTGAGGAGTGTATTTTATCGTGATCGATATTAATCATGTATTGATTGCGGGATGACAGGAACTAATGAGGTCCAAAAATTTATTCAATTTTTGAAAAAGAAACAGTCAGAATTTGTAAATTATTAATATATTCTTTTACAGGAAGAATTTAATTTAGTTAAAATGGATGTAGGAGTGATGGAATATTTTAGACGTGATATTTTTAATTTTTTCCTTATAGGAAACACGAGCTATGTAACATTTTTATCATTCTAACGTATCGCGTGTAACATTTTATCGTATGTAGAGTTATTTTTAAGATACTTAACATATGATAAGTACAACAGTCATTCGATTCTATATTCAACGACTATTACACTTTTATCAAAAAGCGCATGAATTACAAAAAGTTCATTTTGTTATTTAAAAATCGTCATCATATAATGAAACATTTACAAAATTACTTTAAAATTGCAGCATCTTTAGTGTTATATTGATTTACAGCCACGCCTTAACGTCAAATTCAGCCATCAAACTAAAATTTATGAATGCTATAGTCTATGAATTTGAATTGTACTATCAAAAGAATTTATTTTAATTACAATTGAAACATCCCCTAAACTAATCGATCAATTTGCTGTTAACTTCAAAGATTTATTGGTATTTTTTTTTTTTTCATTGTATTTTTTCGACAGGTCCTCATACTCTGTCTCATGAATATATGTATGTATGCATGCGTGCATATACGAATGAGATAAATTTATATGCTCGTCAATTTTCGGGGGCTTCTGCGATTATTTATCTATAGTCACGTTGAGTTAACGTGACGATGAAGGCAAATGCGATCTTACACATTAAACTCACAGGGTCGGCAGCATGATCATGGCGGTGGTGAGGCACGTGCGGAGCACCTGTCGCTTCATCTACTTGAGGCAAAAAAGAATATAATAATAGGTGAAAAAAAAAGACGAAAAAAAAAAGCAACGAAGAAGATGAGGGAGAAAAAAGAAAAAAATATGAAATTACAGAAACAAAAAAAATGAAAGAAAGGAAAGGATGAGATGGAATTGGTGATGTGCTTTTTATATACAAATTTTTTTATTTACTCTTAGATGATTATCAAAAATTTCTCGTATAAAATATATTTGAGTGAGGGTTCATTACTTGATCAAGATTATCATGTCACGATAGGGTATATTTTATTAATATGAAATGCAATTCACATATTGATATGATTTATTTATCTTTCTAGGTTCTATGAGAAGAAAAAAATCTGGATAAAAGACTGGGGTGTCTTTACACAAGAGTGTTTACACAAAGATATTATGACCGGATGCAGTTATCAAGGTAGACCCCAAGAGAAACAAAATGATATGACCGTCTTTAAATATAAAATTCAGTGATTGCAGTTGTTTCAGTATATACAACTGAAAACCCAACGATTTCTCGGATTTCTTATCTTTATTTAACAAACCAAGCGTTCTTGGCCGCTCTAAGAATATTTAATGATTAATCCTGCACGTTTTTCAGGTAGAAAATATCCATGGGATTGAAAGAAAAAAATTATGTATATATCTATATGTATAAACTCATTTCAATATACTCAAAGAAATAAAATATATGAAGGCAATATAATTACTATTCTGTGTTTAGTTTATTATCATCCTTATTATTTCTTTTTCTTTTTTTTTTCATCATTCTCATTGCAACTTTCGTCCACACATACATGTATATGTGATAGAAATTATGGATCCTTGCAAATAGTGTTCACCAAAAAAATTAACTGTCTGGATTTTTTTGTATATTCTGTTCGCCTGCGGCACTTGGCAATGGGAGGAGTAAAAAAAATATTTCTTATTTTCCATTTTTTTTATTCTGGCGGGCCGAGACGAGATTAAAGGTGCGCGGTGGAGCGCAGAAAATAAATTGAGTGAACCGATCGCGCGCGATTAAAACGCGATCGGAATGGCGCGGGCCCCCATGAGAGATGATTTTTAAATATATAAAATATAAACATATTTATAGTTGTACGTGAAAATTTAATTGTGAATAAAATGTGAAATTTTCAATCTTTACATTATCCAAAATACATTGCTACTTTATTCAATGTAAACATTAATCCATACACACAAACAAATATATACACTCATATCTATACAAACTGTATTCATGAACAAGGTTTTCGCGACCACTTCCTTATCCGCACTGGAATTGAATGCCATGAATGATTAACGGCGACACTCCATGCAATCGCATGGATAATTTTCATAGCAAGGACTTTGAAATTTATTCTTGTTACTAAGCGCGGCATTGAGAGCGAGTAGTACAACCCGTAGTCGTCCGGCCAAGCGGGATTCCCAAAGGATATTGACCCTTACTGCATCCTCAGGGATGGAAAAATACAACAAACCAAACTTCATGTGATATGTAAAGCTTTTTTTTGTGTTTGATAAATCCAATAAATCATATACTTCATTTGATGTATGTTAGAATATATTATATTAGTCGCGGACATTAAATCTCACATCAAGCTTATTTATGATGGGGCAGTTTACGCATAAAGGACACGAGTGTAATCATAGTATATCCTATTTTATTTCTGTAGTGAATAGTCCTGCGTAAGATGCTACGGGTGCGCGCCCAGTTACTGTCGTCGCACCATTTTATATACTTTTGTATAGATATATACATAGAATCCTTGTGTGGCAGGATTCTACGAGGATGTTGACCCGAAGCCATACGATCTGGAACACCGCTCGTGTAGGTGGCCCGTTCTTGCAGCCAGGAGAGAGACAGGTGGGGTCGGAGTCAGGGGGGCGCGCACTATCTTCTTGCATGTGTATATATATACATTCTGCACTGTCTACATTCTTGTATGCACATATAGACTCAAGGTTAACTGTACCAACACTCATCTATGACACGCCCATATTTATTCGCCACACATATTCGCAATTATATGACTCCTGAAGGATGATGATGACGGTGAAAATCGCATTATCACTTGACAAATGAAAAAGAAAGAAAGAAAAATCTGATTTAATGGATTGAAATGAATATAATTTATATTTAATTGCAAATAAAGTTTCGATGGGAAATAAATTGTGACTAAGTATCATTTCAAGGTTGAGTGACAGGTATTTCTTGCATTGATATCAATTTTAATTAAATACGTGACAGAAGTGTCTTACAAAATTAGTGTTATGATTTTTTTATTGATGAAAGTACATCAGATTGTAAAATATCAGTTCTCGAATTTCAAAAAGAACATGAACAAGCGCGCGCTCGTATGCGCTACTAACCTACTAGGAGTTGGGCTTTTAAAGTCACTTTGAGGTCATGTTTTTAGTTGAATTAATTCAGGTTAAAAATTTTCAAAAAAAACATTCACAATTTTTGTGTTCCTGTGATTTAAATAATGTTGAAGGAAGAATTAATAATTATTCAATTGAAGGGTTGAATAATAGTTGGAATGTTTTAATTCGGAATTCACATTCTCATTTCATGATAAAAAGAATAAAATTATGCTAAATTCTACTTGTAGTGGGAATAAATAAATCCAGTTTAGTTCTTGCAAGAGATATTTGCAGGTATTTTCATAAATTCTCAACTCATTATATTAAATCAGTCAACTGCGTTTAATCAGTCATTCTTGGTGAGATTTGAATCAGATATCGAATGAAAGTTGTACCACTCGTATTCATTTCTGACTTACACTTTACATTTCATCTATCAACTTTATCACAGATCACTGAATACGTACTTTGAATCAGAAATGTGGTCAAATTGGACTGAAACCTGCATCAATTTAATTGAAAGAACTCTTTTTTCCATTCTTAATACAAGAAATGTCTCAAATAAAAACGAATTTATTTTTTCTCTCCATTTTCCTCTGTCATAACTACTGACATATTTCATTATTAATATTTCTTTTTATATTGGAAATACAATGTGGAAATTCTATTGTGGTTCCATATATATATGAGTACAAGTTCGCGGTTTGTCCATCCATCAATTGTTAGAAAATGTGGTAAATAAATTAGCGGTTTGTGACCACTAGAATTTGTTCATTTTCTGTTCAGACTTTTCTATACACAGACATTCTTATGACCTTATTGATTGTTCTTTCTAACGAAATACCTAAAAAATTTAGACAGTTTGGAATAAACATATGTGAGTTGTTATTATTAAAATTGATTGTGGTAATGGTGAATGTATGTGAGTAAATTTTTGACGAGTTTCCGATATTTCATCGTTATGGTTTGTTCTGGGAAGTGAACGCGCCGTATATGCACGAACATTTAATGGTTTATCGAAGTTTTCAGGGTATATGCTCGTATATGTAATGCAGTGTACGGTGTACAAGGGTGCGCGGGGATCTCGTCGATTAATTCTTTGAGAAGAGGCCACCGGAGAAATTGGAGATTCGATCAGGCGTGCGGCGGCACCATCGTCGTTCTCTTCGACCGGAGCTCGTCTCTTAGTTCCCGAGACTGCGGGCCAGGTGCTCTTTACTATAGAGGGGAATAAGAAAGAACCAGTTTTTAGGGTCTCTCAAACCACACCACAAGCAATGGGTCTTCCATGGCACGACACTCACTGCACGCTCTACCAACGCGAGCTCATACATTTCGCATTGGCCAGGCCACAACCAAAAGACATATGAACAAGAGTTATATGCAACTTTTTGAATTACGTCTGCTGTATAAATTTATATTTATATATATATGCATATACACTTGGAGGTTTATAATTATTGAGCATAAATTTAAAACTTTCACCAAGATGTCGTTGAGAGGAAATTAAATTGTATTTGAATATGCGGTGATTAAGGTTGATGAATTTGAATTTCATACAAATTTTATGAAAGTCAACATAAAGGAAAATGTAAAGCTATTTTCATGGAATTTTATTTTGTTATATTTGAAACATTGGCTCTATGATTGTTCTTCTATTCAATTGATTAGCAATGAATAGTTATCATAATATGACAGCAGGCTCAAGAAAAGTATTTTATCAATACACAATTGAGTATTTTAAATTGGAGTTTCTTTTTAAATAGTCCGGACGTTTTACATGTTAAATGTCTATTTAATAGGACTGAGTGATTTTCAATGCTCGAACAGTAAAGGTGATGATAACAATGGTGAAGATAGGAAATAAAACGCTTTCAAAACGTTTGAATTCACAATGTTTTCTAACTAGAACAATGTCATTCTCGTTAAACATCATAATTCTCCGACATTTATATTCTTTCATTAAAATTAAAACTATCAAATTTCACGATCTATTATAACAGCCGTAATAAAATTCTCTAGTACAATTAAATCTTGAGAAAAAAAAAAACATTCCTACACTTGTCCTGGGCCAATGATGACAGGTGTTCACATCTCAATTCGAGAATTATACTGATCAAATTATTCGTTTGTGAGTTGAATTGATGACATCCTCATAAAACATGGAGACCACAAGAATATAATCAGGATTTTTCTATTATTAGTTCGTATCAATTCCTGTTTAGAAAATGAATCTCAACTGTATAGAAAATGGTGTAGATTTATTTCTTGAGGATACTAACAAGAAAATCATTTCCCATTCATAATCTCCCCTTGCTGATTATTGCCATCAAACGAATCAATATTCAACAAAATAGTCATCAACAATATTTCATGTTGTATTATTATGTAAGAAAATTGAATACAAAATACATAGGTCGTCATATCTATTGGCATGCATAAATTATACTTGCGCATTTGTCGTGTGATGGATTAGTAACTGATATGGGAAAAAAGTGCAGTCTGAAATAATTAGCAATACGTATGAAAATATATATTCATATGCATATTGGCGTCACGTTAACAATACGACGTGTGTTCTATATGGTATCTTTATGACGATTATGAAATAGACAGACCGGCTGAGTTTGTAGTAAAAATATAATGGATTTTGCACATTTTTATCTACCAGCATAAAGGGAAGTGACAGGGCAAAAGAATAGTATTTTCTTTTTTTTTCTGCTGCATTTATTATGCGATAATATTTATTACGATATGTGCTTGTCACGATGTGGGGTCAAAATTTCCTGCACAAGGAAAAAAAAATAACTCAATATTCCCACGGTGTGGAAATACATCTGATAAAAAAAATTTAGGAATCATATTCACATTTCAATTATACAGATTAATGTGTGAATATATTTAGCAAATTTATTTAATGTATATATTTTTCATTATTTATAAAATGACAGTCAATTGAATCTTTTCAGGAATTTATGGGTTTTCTTATGGACAAAACGACCTCGACAAGTGCGTCTTCCGCGTGCAGGTCAAGGTTTTCAGGCTATTCGTTCCTTATGGTGTTCGTCGGTCTGTCAGTTTTTTTTTCCTTTTTTCTAGTCATTGAATTTCCTATACTTGAGAAACCGGATTTGTAAAGGCATAACCATACTACTGTCGGTTAAATATGTGTGGCGCCGCTAACGCTCAATGTTATGTGAGTTTAGGTAGAAAAGAAGAAAAAAATTTATGTGTGTATGTAGACACATGTATATATTTTTTGGACTAATTATAAATAACTTTCTATTGCTCCCAGACTGTCTCCTACTGTGGAAAATGTTAGCTCCCACAGTGATATAATATTAGAATAGTATATTAGAAAAATGTAGTAGAACCGGACGATTCATATACATGAATTTGTATGCTTATTAATTGAATGGATTTTTTGGTGAAATTCCCAATAGGGGGAATAGGAAGTTTTATATCTCACTTATGTTTCTCGTAAATCGTAGATGAAAAAAAAATTTACATAGAAAAGATTGAATGAAAGATTTTTATCGGAAACCATCACTGTGATGGGAAAAAAAATCTGTCACTTATTTGTCAGTTTCGGATAAAAAAATTTATTATATAGAAATATAATTTTATTTGACGTGATAATTGGAGTGTTCTCGATCCCGTTTTGTATTTTTGTTTATTTAACATTGGGAATTAAGTTTTTGAAAGTTATTTTGCATTTTTTATATTTACGAATTAAGTCTTTTTCAATGTTTGATGAAACGTTATCAGTATTGATCAACTCCACGTAATTTACATAGATTTTTCCTCTATATTATCATCGCTGTGATAATCCATCGGAAAATGATTGAGTGCATAAAATCTAGAATTGTATAAAAATTTCATATGTTTAAGTCAATTTTTTTTATGTAAAATAATTTAATCTGATTATTATTCATGAAAAAATATGAGAATTTAAAAATCGTTACCTTCTTCATTTAAAGTATTCATTTCTGTCAGACAATTCTCGACAATTTACAACTCGGAAAATCATTCAATGTAAATCATTTCCCAGAAACTAAAAGAACAATTTATTATTTTTAGTTATAAATGAGAAAATAAAAAATATTTGTTGGAGTTTCAAGGGTGTTGAATTGAATTCAAATAAAAAAAAATGCGAAGAATTCTTTTTTTCCTGGACTTTGTCGGCTGGACTCGCTCTAAACTATTCAACAGAGACTGGAATTTTAATAGTTGTAACATCCCTGAACTCTAACACCAATAAATGACTTGATCTGAGCTCAATCGGTTGCCCACCTTGAATTTTTCATAGTATAATAAAATCATCAATATGCCTTGCTAGTAACAATACCAAACCCGAATTCCTCAATTTTTCTCAAGTCTATTAGAACCAAATTTAAAATTTTTTCATATTCTTTAATGAATCTTAAACTGATATTACAATGAAATACAATTGCTTGTTCAATGATATGAAAGAAAATTCAATCTTCATATATGATACATTTATTTGACCTAAATTAGTGATGCAATTTCTATTAAATTCAAACAGTTCTATCACTTATCCACAAAAAAAAATTGATCAAATATTCGTTGAGTATTCTTCCACTCTTTCCCGTCCAATTATTTCTCTAATTGAACTTGAGTGAGAAGTGACTATTTTAATTATCGGAAAAATTTCGAACGACATGTCAACTAAATCAAGAGCAAAAATATTCTTAAAAAGGTAGTGTCATCCAGTGCTTTCATGAGAGAGTATTAAGAATTTTTTCACCATGTCCACATTAATCTTTCAACTACTAGAGTTACTATTACTATGTATACCATTTAATTAATGAGAAATCAATAATTTTGCTGTGCCCCACAATCACGACTTTGATCACATGAAATTTTGTACTGGCTCGTCTTCCATTTTCATCCCAACGTTAATACAAAAGGCAAAATAAAAAAATTCTTTTAGAATATGAGACTATGAAACTGTAGAAATTATTGAATGAAACTGATACAGAAAATGAACTGTCTCGAATTAAATTAAAAAATGTTTCATTCTTTATAAATTATTTTAATTCTGATGAGTAGCAAGCTTTTTTTTTATAATTCTAATAATTCTGGTACAGACTACAATAAAATTTAAATAAATATCGAATAACATTTTTTGGAATAAGATAAATTCAGTAATTGCTAAAATATCACCTTTAACAGTTCATAACATATTGAATTACGATGAAATTTGTTTGTAATTCATTGTCAATGACTTTAGTCATATATTTCAAGGGTTTGTAGATGTATTATGAATGAATAAAAAGTCAACGAAAATTCTCCCTCCATTAAAATAATTACAATAACCTCTTAATTAATCAATCAGAATTTCGATGGTAATCAAATTTATACCGATGACAAAGCATCAATGTGAATCATAAGTGTTTTTTTTTCTACGTTTCTAATTGTAAAAATAAGAAAGTGTTACTTCAACTCCAACTAATTGCCATTAATCTAGTAATTAGGTTAATTACAGTATTTATGTTCGTGTGTACTTGATCAGTGAATAATGTGACAGAGAGTTATTCTGATGAATTTTTATGACCAGGCGTGAAAATGAAAGTTCTTGAAGAAGTCGAATGAGTTGGTAGAGTGGCAAACGATGAAGCAGCGAGGTCTGTATTTGTGCATTCAAGAAGAAACAGAAAGAGGGTGTGAATCGAAATTAGTTGAAAAGCGTGTTAAAATAACTATTGAAGAGGATAGAGTGAGAATCTCTCGCCTTAATTTTCGTCTGCAAGGTCCATTGGCTCACCCATTTTTTTTAATTATTGTATTTTTCTTCTTTCAATGCTCTCTATCAATTCACTGACAGACGATGAGTCCACCCTCTTATTCAGGTCCTCTTGTTTCTCTTGTGAATTCTGAAGAGTGCGAAATGCAAATTAGAAATTTTTTTTTTAAATTGCCTGTGACATGAGACCAATCATGAATGATAATGTTGCCCTTAAACGCCTTCTACTGAACTCAAGTTATAATTTATACATAATATCGTCCAATATAAAATACGCTTGGTTGAAGAAGCGCAACCTATTAATTCTCCAAGATGCAGGAAACAACGTGCGCATGGTGAATTTAAAAATCGAGAGTGACCTTCAACAGGCAAAGGAACGAGTCACGCACGAACGAGACCGGAACGATTCGCGCACAGGTTTCTGTATACCCCCAGCCACATACACACAGTCGTCATATGTGTTTATTCTTCCTGCTCTTTTAAAAACATTATAAAATTTTCAAAGCCACTGGGTTTTCACCACTCAGACAAAAATATTGTTCTTCGAAATCATATTCAATGATTTCATTCAATTAGATTTAAAACATATCTTCAATTGCAGATTTTTTTTGTCATGTTCTTTACACTCAAAATTGTAAATACAATTTATATCAATTTATATAAACATTAATATTAATGTGGATTGAAATAACAAAAACTATTTAACATCAACATAAAATTTATCTTGAATATCAAAGTATTTATTCGAATTTCAAATTTATAATTCCAGCTCAATTAATTTCGCATCAAATCATCGTTTATACTTGAAATAAAATTATCTTTCTATTTCTGGACAAGCATGCGTACACACAATTTCAAGTAGATATGCATATAGATACTCAACCCCTTTCTGATACTTTTGCGTCCGCCCCAACGTATTTTTGCAAGTCTCATCGACCGCGTCTGAGTCGCCAATGTAAGAAAAAAAAAAGTTGAAAAAAAAAAAATTTCTTCTTTATATTTTGAACATTGAGTTCTATACGCGGGGACTTCTGCTCTGCATCCTTTATATCCTTTATTCTTTATTCTTTATTCTTTATTCCCGTTTCGTCTAGGTAGTAAGAGCGAGAAATATAATGTAAATGCGCAGTTTGGAACTGGTTCCTTCAGGATTCCGTCCCACTTTTTTATCCAACTATTTTTATATACACTTTTGTCTTTCTCTCTCATTTTTTCCTCGTCATATTCTTTCGTTCAATGCATCCGATAAAACGAGTCTAGACCGACACCTGTGTGTACCGCTGCACTCGTTCACGATCGTGCCATTCATATTTAGTCGCACAACTGGACATAGTCTTCACTCTTTTGGACAACGATAAAATTCATATATATACAGAGGGAGAGAGATGTTCTTTTGTTGAAAAATTCGACACCCCCTGTAGACTCTACGCGTAGGAAAAAAAAAAACGTTTGTCTGTCGCAATCGACAAGCTCAATATGAATATGATCTTGATATAAAACGTTATTACATTCAAATGAAAATAATGTTTCAAATCACCAAAAAAATATTATTTTCATTGGAGTTTTCAGTTATATTTCAATGACAATTTCCACTTAAATCTCAATAATACCTTTTCGTGTTAATATAATAACTGTCGTAATGATATCTTACCTGAAAATGATCAACGATTATTGTCAAGGTCAATTATTCAACAATTATACTGATGGCTGCTAATGAATAACATAATCCTATGAACAACATTAACAGCAGCTGTACGTGAATTTGTAGATGAACGCCTGATGAGATCAAAAGTATGCAACTAATGGATTTTTATCTTCAACAAACATCTCATAAGAACGAAAGTGTGAATTAAATATTAATATCATGTCGCATTAGTCGTAACATTTAGGCCCATCCAGCAATTTAGTCTATGAACAGTTACTTCCACTAATTATATGAAATAATTATCAGAATTGACACTACAAATAAAAGATTAAAAAAAAAACATCTTTCACATTAATTATCTCTTATATTTCTTTGAACATTGCAGTTGCTCCACACAAATGTCACTATCACTTATCACAATATAAAGATCAAAGATCCAAAGATATTATAACACTAAAACCAACCCTGAATGTCCGTTACAAACCAAAGTTCAGAACAATCTTAATTTAAATCTCAAATCACCCCAATCGAATATATTTCTTCTTCTGTATGTATTTGAAATCGTTGATTATTGTCAATGTAAAATTAATGAGAATAATAACAACAAAAACGGTGACGCGGGCGAATGATTATTATGACGATGAGCGTTTATTTTTAAATTTTATTTTTCATTTCACCGTACGTGCATAAATGCGTGTTGGGAAGTGTGTGCGCGTCCACCACTGGATGCCACCATATACCAACATCAGGATGGTCAGACGTTCGAATCATGTCCTTTAACGAAGCGCGGCAGGATGCGGCGAGGATCAAGATCGGAGTTGGACTTAATTGGCTAATTAATAAAGGTCCGTAATTACGCTTGTACGCGCGGCGCCGTTTTTAGGCGCTTCGCTCGTTACAGAGCGTGCGGTTCGCGCTTCGTTGATCCTGTTGACGTAGCCCCAACCAATATACACACACACATAAAGTTATATACCTAGACAACATCTATGCATTTTATATTCATATCCATGTGTGAAAGTGTAACTATGTTTCACCACCTTGCCAATGTGTTGTCTCTTCTATATCCATATTCTTTTTTGTATATATAAAACTTTGATACCGGCAATATCGACGATCATGTGTGCATTAATACGCATGTGTGCACTGATCCACACATGCGCAAAAGCAATAAAAATTCATAGCAACTTGCACATTCGCACTGGCTAGTGGTTAAAGGGGCTGTAATTTTAGTTTGTAAACGGAGAGAAGCCGTGTGGAAAGGCAGAGTCATCAAGTTCATGTCGTAAAAATGATAGTTGAATATACCATCATCGTATTGAATGCAAATATTTTTATAGCCGTTGGCAACAGCTTCTGTTATTATAATGTCACATCTTTGAATATTGTTGTATCTAATATTTAAATGCATTGTCATTTGACATTTAATATTTCCTATCAACAAAGATTTTATATTTGAGTAACAATCGAATGTGTTCATGCTGAAAATTTATTGAAAATATGTAGGGATAAAAATCATTTAATGGAGCCTCTCAATGATTAAACAATTGAAGAATTAAACAAAAGAAAATATTTTCATTATTTTTTTCAGATTTTGGCGGAGAAGGGATGCATTTTGGAATGTCCAAACTACATAGATTTCCCCAGAGAATGACCTTTCACATTTACGGCTTACGACGAACAATGGTTTTATATATGCTCATTGGAGGGTGACGTCCAGGTATTCCTGATCGTTCTTGCTATTTCATTCATCAGCAGCCGACGTATTGAGTTGGGCGCCGAAGAGCAATTAAAGCGTAGAAGTTTATTATCGTTAGGTGAAATCGTTATTTCCTTTTCACCTTTATTCTATTGTTTACTCATGTGCAGTTATTATATTTCCAGGGATTCTTCAACTGGGTAGATATCTAATGTACAAAGTTGGAAGCAGAAGTATATGGCAATATGTTAATTGGAATAACAATGAGCCCATATTTAAATTTCGGATATTAAATGACAATAATTTCTTAAGATGTTCGAAATTCTTGTGCTCAATGGCGATCTATTAACATATAAAACTTCAACGAGAATAATTGCCGATGATAATTATGTTCGAAGGTACCAACCACATGGGCATACCAACAGACCGTACATCCACATTGCAAAATTTCCCCCATAGCCTTTGAACGATGAATTACTTCCTCAAGAAGAAAAGTGTGACCTCGACCTTGTCTGGATATATCCAACAGCGGAGGTACATGGCAAATTACTGACTATAAGACGTCAGAAGTGCCACAATAAACACATATATGAAATGGTTTGGGTTCCATTCATATCAATCGGTGCAAAGTGAAAAAAGAAGGGAAAAAAAATGACTGTTTACATATCCTATACAGTGACTGATGTTTTCCGTTAACTCCCACTGTATCCTTTGGATCATTTGTTATGACTGTGACGATGCCATTTCGTTTCATTGTGGGAGGTGTCGTTCGATTTGCTGTTCATTTACAGATGTTCGAATTTTTCTCATGTGGAAAATTGATAGTTTCGACGGCCAGTCATTTCCCCACTTTATGTTTGAATAATTTGGGTGAGTTATAATCGAAGGCATGAGAACGATCATTCGTATCGAGAGAACGAACGTTCCTTTTTTTTTTCCACTATTCTTTATAAGTTTTTTCATTTGTTATTCACTGAGCGATTGTTCGGGGAAAAAAATCTGATGAGGAGTTGTCAAACATGGATGTTATGTAGGTTGAAAGTTGAGTGTGCAACGGACTAGAGTCCACTCACTAGAAAGTTGGGACGTGATTTTCCAGAAATTATGTTCATTGCTTTAGTCAACATGATATCTTGAAAATTAATGAATCGATTGAATTGGACGGAGTTTCATCCGACTCAGTCATGAACGTTTTATAGCTTAAACTAGAATTTTAATGATGCAACCAAAATTTATATTTTCTTTTCGGGTTTCATGTTGAATAATCAAATGAAGGATTGAATAAATACTTTTCTTGTTCACACTATAATGATAATAACATAATTTATACTCAAAATTATTTTGAGTGTAAATTTATGGAAAGAAAACTAACAATTGTCACATTGAAGATTTATCTTCTTTGACAATAAAATCATTCACAAAGGTTTGAAATAAAAATATTTTTGGGAACTTTAAACGACAATATCTCCATAAAAAAAAACACATTTTGGTTGGTAACTATTTATAATGCAGTATAGTTTAGTATTTTCACTAATATTTCAAATGCAATATGTCGGCCAGATGGACATTTTTGATGGGAAACTCAAATTTTTCATGGATGCGAAAGTACCACCCGTATGAATAACACTCCATTCAAAGTGAGAACGCTTTTGTTATTGCGGCTATTCGCATTTCCGGGTAACTCTGCATTGAAGCCTGGTCACAGCGGTCGTTGCGAAATAGATACATAGTTCTATGTGCACATACTATGCTGTTGGGTCGAAACACATTGTGCAC
This sequence comes from Meteorus cinctellus, assembly GCA_030523045.1. Classification (NCBI taxonomy): domain Eukaryota; kingdom Metazoa; phylum Arthropoda; class Insecta; order Hymenoptera; family Braconidae; genus Meteorus; species Meteorus cinctellus. The sequence continues at coordinate 546,105 of JAPYZF010000002.1, read as the reverse complement.
AGATTTAGTGTTGGTTGTGAAAAATAATATTTATCTCCAACCCAAAGTCATGCAGCGCTGCCAAATGTATCTTTCCATGTTTTACAAGAATTTTTTTGCGAAAATATTATTGATCTTGTAATAGTAATAAAATAGGATTTATCAATAAAATATTTTTCATTGGAACGTCACTCCAATAATGAGCTTAATTATGCATTGACGAAAGTTTAAATTTTTCATTCAAACTCATTAATAAAATTCTTTTTTATAGATTTTCAATTGAAAAACTCGGTCAAGTATTTTAAGATTTATTGAATATCCATTTGAATTTGTAGAAAAAATAGTAAAATCCAATAATTAACACATACGATGAACACGAAATATTATAACAATTGGATTGACATTTTGATTTGGAAAAAATTGATGCATTATCAATTGAATAAATAATAAAACGAAATAATCAATTGCAATTTATTTCGCTGTTGCTAATTATTCATGAAAAGCATTCCAAAATTATGTGACAATAGGTAAATACCAACCCCACGTAGTTCCGAGATAACACAAATTTTATTGATAGAAAGAATGTTTTATTGATATTGAAACAATTACGTAAATTATTTATGTGATATTTAAAACAGACCAATAAATATTGTTGGAGATTTACTGAAGTACCAAAGGGTGCATCGAAAATTTTATGGATTAACTTAAAATCAGAAACATTCAATGTAATACTTGTCACACTGAGATACAATCATTTTTATTCCCTAGTGCCTCTTCTACTTTTAGGCACTGAAAAGCCTCCCCCGAACAAATTCAATTACCAAGATTGAATTTGGTAACCGAGTCATTGCGGTAACTTATTTTCCTGGCCTTTCTTCCGATTGCAAAGGGTAATTTCATTTCCACAAAATTTTTTTACTCCAACATAAATAATTGTATTATTGAAATTTTCTGATTCAGAATGCGGAATAATTATCTCTAAATATTCAGATGGTTCCCATAATTAAACTGAATTTCTATGATAAATGAAGGTACACCGAGTGTGTTCTCTACATGTGAGCGTCGGCCCTTTTTTTTCGCCCAAAATTTATAGTGTAACATGTGGCTATGCATTTGTCAAGATTTTTTATTTTTTAGTGTCTTTGAAGCTTACAGATTATAAAAATCGTTGGACCACTGGCCCTCGTGCCCTTTTCTCTGATTGACGTTTATAATAACCATCAACTGCAACCGTAACGTCACAATATTTTTCTACCATCGATATCATCCCAGTAGAGTATAACACAAAACTTTTTTACATTCTCAGAAATATCGAATTTCTATTTATAACATTAGGATTTTTTATTCTGCATCAAAAAAAAAAAAAAAAAAAAAAAAAGTGCTCTTGGCAATGTAATAAAATTTTCAACTCTTTATTATTCTATATTTAATCATTATGTAATCAAAGACAATCAGAGGGAAAAGACAAGATGTCTATATGGATGGATGATAGGCCATATTCAGGTAAGAAAAAAAAAAAACGAGATAGTGAAACTCTGTGACGAAGGATATCGACCATGGAGGTGCCTCCTGCCAAGAGATTAAGCATCTGGCGGCATCCTGACACTTTCTTAGAAAGGTCTCGGTCCCTTCACGGTGTATGTTAGTTTGAAACAGGATGAGAAAGATATGGGTCCACTTGATGGACGATCTCAACTTTCAATATTCTCACAGAGAGTAGCCAGAAAAATCTTCAAGTAGGTTTCCCTGACCTTCCGTAAATACCGTCATCATTTTTTGGCGTAATAGCTCAGTTACTCTGCCAAAATCCTTTCTAACAAAGAGAAGAAAAAGAGAGAAAAACGAATACCACCATCGTATGTTCTTGATCTGGACCCCATGGACTTTTTTTCTTCCTCAATGTCCTCACAAACATTTTCCGCATCTCTACAATTTTCACTTGATATATATCGTATCATAAACAGCGAGTTATTTCTAGGTAAAAGTCAGGCCCCATTTCACGATGAGAAAAAAAAAGAAGAAAATAAAATTCTTTCAATAGAGAAAAAAAAATTTTTTTTTGAATGTATTTTAGGTAGTCGGCATGACGTTATATATTACGAGAAACCTTTTTTTTTTATTGTGTTATACAATAAAGACGCCATAAAGAACCGCGTTACCTGACTATCTATTCCTCTATATTATTTTTTTTATTTATTTTCCTTCTTTTTACATATTTACTATTTATATTAATATTCAGTCACGGTCGCACCCCCATTTCCAATTCCTATTAACAACCCACATATACGGCAATGTTAATTTGCACAATATTTCGTGGTTGAATGATGAATTCCTTCATTTGACTCACAAAAGCGTCATCGTTATTGAAAATTATAAGGGACTATTCTGAGTCCCTTCAAACTATTGCACAGAAAGCAAAAATATGCATGTGTTAGTACTGACCTATAGAAAAGAATTCATAATGTAAAACTTAGTAAAAGAAAGCCAAATTTAATTTTGAATTTCAGATGACATTCGATTCAGTATACATCAAGTACCTTCGGTTACTTTGTATGTTACAAACAGTCTTGAGAACTGACATTGAATATACCTGGACTTAAATTCTCGGTCAAGATGCTTCATTATGAAAGTGAAAGACAGCCCAGGCTTGCAAATCCGAATAAATAGAAAATAAATAGAAAGATTTATTGACGGTCACATTTTCCTCAGTTTGTTGAGTTCATTGAATTCAATTCTCTATTGTCTCAGGTAAAATTTGCAAAGTATTCACTAATTTACATACCAATTTTAATTTTTTCAATACAAATAAATGAATATAAAAGGGCAAGGGTTTCAAAATTAATTTTCCAGTGATGTCTAATGGGGAGGTAACATAATGGTATCTTGTCAATGTGCTTACCCTGAAATACCACTACAATCATGTAAATGTAAATGTGAATATTCATGTTAGACGATTAAAATAATTTTCTATTTGAGATATTTTTATCTTCAGTGCCTGCTCTTGAATCTAGTCTTAGGGTCACGCCGTTTATTTTCGCAGCTAGTCTCGTTCTGAGAAAAGAGAAAAAAAGTTTTTTTCCTTCCCTCACATTTTACATCTCTAAAATATTTTTCACGCCTTATTTTTTTTCCTTCTCTTTTTTTTTCTCATTTAATCTTCATGTTATCATGAGAATAACGAAATTTTCCCACCCAATTTCTCGAATGTTTGAGAAAGATATCCATCCACGACAGCTTATCTGTCACGGTTGAGCTGTGCGAGCTTTAAATACCCTCTGAATCCCATGCACAAACTGGCATAAAACTGACCTTCGACACTGCAGGTCCGTTAGATAGAGTTGTGCGGTGTGATATGAACCGTGTATAGTTGCGAACAAAAGCAAAAAAAAAGGTTTTAAAAAAATAAGAGGAGAATGGAAGAATAAAAATAAAATAAACGTGTCAATCATAAAAATTCCCGTGATGATAATTTTAAATGTAGTATTTACCTTATCGAATTTTTGAAGATAAGAATACATTACATGAGAGAATGAATTTTAGGTTTATATTTTCACCTCAAGTTAATATATATTAAAATTAAATCTTAATGTTTAAATAATTACCACACGCTTTGGAAGAAATTCCAAATTATTTACATCATTATGTAAAAACGATTGTGTAATTATTGAAATTTCACATTTAATATTTGATTTAACATTGTATACCTGAGAGAAGGAAATTCACCGTCGAAATATAATGCTTGAATCGATGGAAACTGCTAGAAAGATCAACTACTATTTATGGAACTATTTCTACGCTCCGCCTTCATTTTATGTTGGTTGCATTCATCCGGTGCCAAACATTAAATGCGTCTATGTCAGAAGATGACATTGGATGGGGTGAGGTTCTAAAAATACTTCTATAGTTTTTCGTTTTGTTGTCGATGATCAGTTCTGGATAATAATCTGAACGAATTTTTATTTTTTCATCTCAACGATAAATTTTTTATTGAACCTTGCGCAGGATTCTTCTCTCTATCTGATCACTCTTCTCTCATAATGCAAAGTCACTATTTCAGCCCGTTTGCTCTGAGGTTCATCAAGCACCATTCAAAACTCTGACATATATACATATTTAATTTTTTTTCTCTTATTTCACTTTGATCTGAATGATATGACGATTGGAACTAACAAAGGCAATTCCTGAATGGCATGAGAAAAACATTTTCATTGCCAAGTCATCCTCATTAAAAATGCCAAGTATTTAAGTTAATTTATAATTTTTTTACAAAATAATCGTAAACAGTCATTGTTAACAATTATCTGAAATTGAAATTATTGTCAGGGTCAGAAGTATTGACCATTTGAACTGAAATCAAAGTAGTTTCATGTGAAGTTCAAGGAAATTGATAAAAAACCAATTTTAGTTATTAAATGTTAAAAGTATGATGAAAAATCTAAAAATTTGTGATTATCTTTGCAATAATTTTCACGCTGATTAATTAATTACAAATATTAGAAATATGAAAGGTCTTCATCTATTGCCATCGTTGAAAGGCTCTCATTCACTAATTTCGCCTCCTCACCTTTTAATATTTAATTATTAAAGTAATAAGAGACATATTTTGTCATATACAGTGCGTTAATCATACACAAATATGGGAATGATATTGAATATAAAATATGAAAGAAATGAAGAGTCTGAAATGCATTTATGTCCAGCGCGTCAATTGTGAATGTTTAATTGAACTTTCCCCTTGGATATTTCTCAATGAATACAAAAAAAAGTTTTATTATTAATAGATAATCATTCACAAAATATTTTAGATTAATTGTACAAATTCATCCTCAATGTTTCGTCCACTAAAGTTACATCAATGTTAAAATACAAATTGAATCACAACGCCGAGTGTTCCCCCCATGAACAAACAGCTAGTGGATCAATTTTCAGCGTCCTCAAATTTCAAAATGACTCCTGTACACCTTTTTTGACACAAATGCGGGTTGTTTGTTATATAGGAACAAGAACGCAGTCAAGTGTAACGTGTCGAGGACCGTTTGGATCGTTCAAAATGATGATGCAGATTGCAGACAATTAAAAAGAAGAAAAAAAAATATATTAAACCGAAATAATATTGAACTCATTGGTAAATATTTTTTATTTCAATGTGACGTTTTGAGTCGAACGACGTTGCAAATGGGGCAAAGATAGGCCGGGAGTAAGAAAAAGGGAATGAAGAAAAGCAACTAAGGGTTTTTGGATGGTCGATAGAGCCACCGCCCATATTTCGCCTTGAAATTCGGTCTTTACTTGAGGGTGTACAAAGTAGCCGGAGGTGAATCGTGAGCAAAATTAAACTTGTTCGTTGGCTAGAGTCGAAGCGCGGGAGACAGATATACTCCCACCTTATATCACTCCCGGCGCAAACGTGTTGCGCACAAGTTTTCTCCAACCCATAATAACCTGCTATTTTCACTAATAATATATGAAGAAAACTCATAAAGTACGCGACAACAATCCTTGAAATATATATGTTAATAATATTGAACATTAACATTGACATTAAATAAAATTTTTTACACTTTGAGAATAGTAGTTTAACTATATTATTGTGTTGAAGATGGCAGAAACAGGCGCGGCACCCCACGCGGTTATGTCCAATGCCGGAGCAAGTATAACATACTCCCCATATCATAATGCTATTAAATTTATTTCAGGAATGTCCAACAGAAAAATGTATCGTATCATTGTCATTAAGATTTCACATCTAATCAATTTTTATCATCTTATGTCATTAATAATACATCAATTGACACCCAAGGGCATATTAATGATACCGAATACACGAATGGATCACGTGTAAAAATATTTTCGAAAAATATTTCGAAAGTACCTTCGTAATGCAATTAATGATATTACAATTGTCAACTATTTGATAGCATACTGATTGTGTAACTCCAGTGTGTCAAGGGCTCATGTGTACTTGTGTGAGCTTCTTCAGCTATACAGAATATAAAGTGTTCATCATAATTGAGGACAAATGTACAAAGTGCAAAAATGCTAAGTCAATTGATCATTTCGACATGGTGTTGGATAATATACCACGATAATAACGGCTCAATGATGTCCATTATAAACAAATTTTCCCTATGGAATTTATAATCCACCTTTGATTCTATGCGAAAAAGTTTTCACTTTGCAATAGAAAAATTATTAAGACTCGTTGCTCACGACTGAATCGACACGTCTCACTGTGTCATTAAATTTTTTGTTCTCTTATTATTTTCACAAACAGGAAACTTTCAACTCGTCAGAGTGTGATTAAAATGAATTTTCATCCACCAGCACTGTACGCAATTTTCTCATAGGATATATAAAAGAAAAATATAGATACGTGAAAGGTCATATCTGTTATAATGAAAAGTGTCCAGATAATTCTACATCAATGTTTATACAAAGAAGAAAAAAAAATCATTCCAAATGTAAGACTTGTATTTGACAATATATTTTTGTATCTAATTCTCACCAGATATTTGAAATAGAATTTGATATAAGTGACAAAGAAAAATAAGTTGATTTAGAGAGAAAAAAAAAAAAAATCGTTGGTTTTATTCTTATATGGAATAACACAAAAAAATTCCGTAAAATATAATGAAAGAATTAATCTACAAATAATCAATAACCAATAAACCAAAAATATAGTATGTTATTAATGAAATGTTGATGAATTTTAACAAAGAAAATTTTTATTTTCAATTAAATGATAACGACTAGGACAATAATTCGTTACAGACAAATGGAGTTAAACACAAAGTTATAAAATACGTAAAAAAAAAATCATTCACTTCAATCGGAATAACTAAAACCAATTTAATATCCCTACATTTATGAATAACTTTCACACGTAATACAAAAACAAATGCTAGCTCTCTAGGCAGAAAAAAAAAAAATTCTCAATACTCTGCGCATCGAGAACATAAATTGGAATCAGAGTGTGCAACTCTGCCACATGTCACGTGAAAAGATGGAAAATTTGTAATAATTATGACAAAACAATTACTAAATAATGTGAATAAATAAAATATTTGATATATCTCAAAGAAAATAGGTATCGAGTCATAATCATTCAAGAATGTTGAATGAGCGAGTATGAGTTGGCGTGTTGGGGGTACTTGCGACCATTGGTTGATACGGTCCTGGTGCCGGGTCTCGAATCGTGGTTGGGGAGGTGGTCACAATACGGGAAGATGGAAGCAAACTATCGAAGGCATGGTCGAGCGTTCAGTCGCCTCTAACCGGCTCTGTAGTTAAGGACGGTTTGTTGCTCATAAGGTGCGCGAACATTGGTTTCATATTCAATCATTTAATATTGAATATAATAAAGCCAGCAACTATTGTACAACTGAAATTTTATATTTCAATCAATTCTCAACCTTGAGAATGTACATCACTTTGAAAACGACTCAACTTGTCAATAATCTTGTGTTGTGTAACGCTTCTTCAACAATATATTCGAACTGGTATACGCGATCGCTAATTATTCGTGGCAGTGTTTGTTGGCATTAAAAAAGTGTCTTGAAGAATTTACCGGGCAAAAAGAATTTTTTCTTTATTTTTTTTTCAACTATTACTTTTTTTTTCCTCATTGTTTTATGATTATTATTTTGTTAACAATTTGAGTGGAACGATGTACTGTTGTCATCGAACATTTATTCTTTTTTTTATTCGTTTTTCTTTGATTTAAAACTACTGATTTGAATTGTCTAAGAGTGAAATTACATGAAGGAAAAAGAGAAAAAGAACTGTTGAATTCAGATGTATTGAATTGAAATAATTTTATTGAGTTTTGAGTTGAGATATTTTGGAATATAATATTATTTCAATCCGACTATTATCATTATTATTGTCGGCGTTATTTGCATCCGATTGAAAGTGTAATATCACGAATATTTATCTTCATTCTTTTGGATTACAATCAAATACGTGGCGGAAAGACAAAAAAAAATAGGTAAGAAATATTTTATTATATGAGAGATTATTAAAAGTTGTGTATTTGATATTGTTTCATCTTCTTTTCCATCTTTTTTTTTTCCTATTCGTGGTAAGATATGTGTGGATAGCGAGAATCGTGTCTGTTGTTTTAGAATTTCGTGGAATGTCTCTTGTATGAAAGAGAGAGAATTGTGTGTTACGTTTAGTGCACTAGTAGTATTACGTCTTTTTGTGCAATTTCATGAAATACTATGCAATATTTGTAGATGTCTGTATGTAATGTGAATTGTATTATCATATTGGCAATATGTTTCGATACTTTTTGAAGCGACAGAAATGTATATTACTGTTCTATTGCATCGGTATGGATTATAATGAGGTTGAATATATTCGTTTTAGTGATGATTGAATTTAATATCGATTTTTTATATCACAATGATACGCCCAAACGAACAAAGAATCAATCGGCTTTTTTAGTGCACCGCGTGGGTCGTGCCGGTTGGATCGATCCTATTCAATTCGCGCGCGTTTCTGTAGGCACATACACATATACATTGATGTACGGTTTTGTTAACGTTGGAGGAAGTGAATGATTTTTTGTTTTGTTCGGTAAAGTTTCTTGAAATATAGCGGTTCAATTTTCATTTAATTCTCACGTTGTCGGTGTTCTAGAAATATTTATATTGTATTATATAAATTATTTTGCTTGGTTTTACTGCATTAGGGTCGAGACGGTAACGACCATGGGAAAACTTTTTTTCTTCTATTTGCTAGTTTGATTCATTTACATTTTTAAATATCGTGTCTATTCGTTTGTTATTTTATCCTTCTTGACAATTTATGAGATTTTGTTATTTTAAAATGAGAAAGAAAAAAAAATTTATCATGAACGAAAAATAGAAGAGGCGTTAAAATATATTGAATTTGTTTTTGCGTATTAAACGGAAATCTTCGCCGAACTTCGGAAATATAAAAGGCACAGGAAGATAGAAATTTATTCCTTCAGTTTCAGCCATTTATTTAATTTCTTCATATCTCTTAGTAATTATTTGTTTTCTTAGACAAAGTGTGAGCTTAGGAATACAGCACTTAGGTAATTCATGATCTATTGAAATAAATCTTTTTTAATGAGTTAATTTTCTTGGTAATTATGAGGAAAAGTCCGGCCACATAAAAATGAATATTATGAACGAAAATCAATATTCATGATTTTTCAGTTGGAATAAAATTGAAATAGCGGTGAATGTGTATTTGAAAATGGAAATATTATTATCTATTATTAACTGGATTTGTCAATCCACTGATAAATTCATACTGTTCAGTCATTTTCTTCCTCATTTTTCACATGACAAAAGAAAATTCAATATTCGTTGCGTGATTTTTAGAAAGATAAGTGGCGCCTTGTCTAGACTAGAACGTTGTCGAGGCCACAGCTGTAGGTATAATATTCTACAGTGAATCCCTTCGTGAGCTGATGCACTTAGGATGACACATATTCATTTGAGATCAATGCTCTGACAATAATTACATGGGAAAAACCCTCCAGTAATCAATACAATAGTGAAATCATTTGTCTTCATTATTTATATGCATAATTTTGATATTTATCTTTCACATTAAATCTATGAATATTTACAATCCATTGCTGAATAAACCGGATTTTTTCAAGTTATTCAAGCCATACATTATCATTATATCTTACGATATTTTAAAAATCAAAACGAGTTACTCGGCGTTTGTAATTTAGTTATCGTTGGAATGCTAGAAGAAAGTGAGAGTTTTTCGTTACAAAAAAAAAAAATGTAGAAGCAAGAGCAGACAGAGTGGATTAACTGTGCAAAGGCCAAAATGAAGAAAAAAAAACGGTTAGGATGGTGCAGGGTTTATTTATTTATTCTTACACATATATATATATATATATAAATTTTTTTTTTGGTCTTCCTCACAGTCTACTCTTCTTACTCTTCCCCCTTTTGGAATGGGCCCAAGTTTTTTTGCGCCCACCAGAGTCTGACCCGCGAGCTTCGCCGTTGAAGGTGATTCTCCCTTCTCGTCTTTTGTGTATATAATACCCGAAGAGGGGAGAAGAAGACAGAGAGAAAGATAGGCGATTGAGTATATACAAGAGAGCAAAAGCAAACGGGAATAGAAGTATCGCAGAAGCGCGCGCACGCATGTGTATGTGTGTGAGTGAGTGAGACAGCAAGAAAAGAAAGAAGGAGCCGGAGGATCTGTCATTGTTTTTCTCCTTGCGCGTGTTTTTACGGTTGAGCGACTCACAAAGGATTCTCTTCTTTTTTTTTTCCTCACCGAAATTCAACGACGTATTCGTGGATAAGATTGTATTATTCATATACAGAAGTGTACTGGTAACGACACCCGGTGTGTATGTACTCAATGTCCTAATTGACGCAAGTCCCCAAAATGCCTTAGTTGTCAATTGTAAGGATGAGTGTGAGAAAGGAAAAAAAAAAGAAAAAGAAAAGATTTCTCTCAGGACTTGTATTCTCGATTATACGTGAGAAATGATAATTATCTTCTCTATATCTAGGAGTGAGACGTGAGAAAAAAATTTTTTGAATGATGCTGCGAGTAGTTCTGCGAATATCTGTATATGAGTCATTTAAACTTCAGTTTATGAGTATTGTAATCGGTTCCATTATCTCATTACCATCATTAAATTGTCGTCGGCTTTGAATGTAGAAAATGTTTTCGTCATTGTACATTTGCATATGGATATTTTATTCTCGTCTTCGTTTCTTTTCGGCACTTTTTTTTTCTTATGATCTGTCACTTCCTTCCTGTTGTCATTGCTGTGGACAACTGCCTTCAAGAACCGTTATGACCTCCAACGATCATTCATGATCGTGCAGAGGATGTGGCAACAGATATATATATCGGTATTTCATGTCGATAACAGAATCTACATTCATACTGAACTACTCGAGACTTTATTCCGCGAAAAAAAAAATAACGCTCCGTCATTCATTCACATAACTCACGGAAGCGGCGTAGATTTGTGCTTATCATATCCCAAAATTTTACTTTCACATTCTTTTTTATTTCATTTCTATCATCTATTTCTTCAAATTAATCGAGCATGTCATTAAATTTGAATTCAGTGTTATCACAATTTTGGAATCACGTTACGAAATTTTTGTATGAAGAGTGATAATAAATTTAAATGAAATGAATAGTAGATTACTTTACTAATGAGATTATAATTATTTTACAGCAACAATGCCAGTTCCAGTGTGGGATTCTTCGGATATTGCGTTGTTGGGTGAGCCATTGGACACAGTTTTGTCCGATGATATATGGAAAAAATTTGACTTGGAGGCACCATTGCCCATGTATAGCCACCATAATCATGAACGCACCTACGAGGACAGCATGTTTTTCGAGCAATACAGCAAAGAGAGTTGTCTAGAAGAGTATCAAGAGATACGTCATCATGACTGCATGTGGGCGGGTTTGTGTATCAGTAAAGAGCACAACAGGACATTGCCAGCAAAAAAGGATAGTCAAATGCACAGAAAAGTGCCTGCGGGTAGAAGTTTACTTATATCAAGAGCAACACCAGCATCATCGTCTCAACAACAGCACAATAAACAAAAACAACATCATAGACGTACAGACAATTTAGAGAGCGACGGTGATTCGACACGTTCAGAAACGCCACAAAGCTCATCTGAATCTGATTCAGAAAGTGATTGCGATATACCTATGTTCAAACACGATCAAATAAGTATCAACGACAAATTGTCTGAGTGTATGACGATGGTCACCAAGGCCGTGCCCGTGAGCGAGGTCACTGGACAATTGGTGAGGAATTATCATTTGAGAAGAAAATCAGAGAGTTCTGACGAAACGAAAAACCACTGTAAAGTTGGTAATCGTAAAAATGGCAATACCGACATTACAAAAGAAAATGAAATTAGAAATACAATGATGAGCGATCATTGTTATCACATCAACCAACCGAGTATGAAGAGATTAGAAGACTTGGGCGTACAAACACCTTCAGATTCTGGTAAATATAATTATTCAATATCTCTAAAAAAAAAGTTTTTATGATGATAATATCATTTCTATTAGTAATGCTTGGCGCCAGCAATTTTTAGAATTGACTCAGCGTGTATGTGTGGCACTTGTTTTCCAATTCGCTCTTTTTTTTTTTTTTTTCTTCCGAAGATCTGGAATGATTGACTTATTCCAAACAGAATCGTATAATAATTGGAGTTAATTGTAAAGATGATTCACATATGCAACAATAATTCATCAGTAATCTTTTGATCTTCTAATTTTTTTGTTTGTTACGAATCGACACCTTTTGCATATTTCCATTTTATATACATGTCCAAATAATTTTTTCGGCTACCCGCATATAATGAGGCTTGCTAACAATCAAGGAGTTAATATCTCGTGCGAGAGGGTCCGACATTGAGACTCCCATGGCCAATTCGTTGGGCCCTCAGCATTGCGCGCTATCCCTTCACGCGATGCCCTCACTCGACACTGGCTGTCGCCACGGGCGTGCCCGCATACCTCTTGTTGGGTTGTTGGCTTTCGTCCCGATCGATTCTATCCGCGTTCTCTCAATACACGAGTATTATACGAGACTGCGCACGGCGCATTTCTGTGAATTCGTATTCTACGGAATGTTCAAGTGTGAAACTGTGACACATGCACAATTCCACATCTCAATTTCTGTATTATATCATATTTGATAGAAAAAAATATCTATACGTTTATGAAGTGAACGTCAGATGATGATGATGATGATAATGATTACGTTGAATATCACCATTTTCATATCCACGTTTATTTAGATATACGCGACAACTGAGTAAATGTTGCACCACATGGTGACATCGCCGGTACTGTTTATACATCGTCGAGTTGGCGCTACATGTCACGTGAACAATCAAACAAAATAACGACCACTTGTGCCAACGTGAGAATAGGAATGTTGTACCGTAAACAGCGCCGCGCGTACATTGTCGTTGTTGTTTTGCGCTTGCGCCACTGGTAACATATGGGCATTGCAGTGCTTGTACGTTGCTCTTCATATCCACTCGTGGAATGTGCACGAGATCTTTGCGTGAATGAATTATATATCTGTAGTTGTTTGAGAATGTTTGTGTTATGTATAGTCATTCTTAGATGGAATCTGCGACGGAAAATGAACGGGAGAGAAATAAAGAAAGGGCAAAGTGTACACGTGTGGCTGAATCTTTTCACCACGTCATTTTATTGTATCATTTGTCGGCTATTGGAAAGATAATTATGTCATATAAGTCATAACATTCTTTGATTCAAGGGGCAATCTTCATTGTATATATATTGTCAACGGAAGAGAGACGTATAGGAACCGGCGAATTAATCCTTTCACTTTGAAGATTTGTGGGACGCGTCGTATATAAAAATTTGCGTGAGAGACACCCCCGCTATCATTTAAACTGGCACGCATTCAAACATGCGATCTTTCCGGTTTCATCCTTTCGTTCTTTTTCAATTTTATTCCCTTTTCTTTTCTTTCTTTTCTTTTTCTTTTCTTTTCTCTCCCCATTCGTTCATCCTTTCGTTACACTTTTGGTCGCGAATATATATATTTTCACAGTTGTAAGACGTCAAGCGGATCAAAAGCTCTGAAGCGTGCAGAGTATACAAACGGCATTTAGACCACTTCAACAAAATGTAATATTTTTTTGTCGCATGTATTTTTTTCTCTCTTTTTCTTCATTTCTTTTTTTTTCAATTAATATTTGGTTGGATAAAATAAATGACACACTTTGTCCGTGACTTTTATCACTACGGTTGGTTGGAAATTAATAACAGAATTTTTTGTTATCTGGCGTTCCTAATGTGAATAAAGTTTATTTCTGGATGTATCTGCAAGGGCGCGGCATATAACATATGTAATGAAACAAACTTATCATTAATGGTTATCATATCTTCAACGCGATCGTTTAACGAGTAAATAATTTCAAAGCGCGTGCGCGCCGCGACAAAAGCGCGGGAACTTGAAGGTCACGCGGCGCGAAATGACGTCACTGTAGTAGCTAATACGGCTTCCCTTACGTCTCTCTCGTGGGGGCCACCTTGCTGTTGGGCGTGGGACCCCGGCGCGGTTTAAATGGTCGACGGAATGCGGTTAGTCGTTTTTACCATTCGCGAGTGACCGAGTGGGTGGTGGGGCAGCGTTAGTCAGGGCCGTAACTTTTCTTGGTCCATTCGTCTCAATGGTTGTCAATTTTATTTATTTTTCTCTTTCAAGAGCATCACTACATGATTCACGGCATTGTGAAATAAATTGATTTCATGGCATTTGTCAAATGTTTCATTGAATATTTATTTTATGTTGCTTTGTTATAATTACCTTACTTTAATGATTCCTTTTATTTTCAAATAGTTCTCGTTGCGCGGCGAAGCTTTTTTATCTACTATTATTCATCTATTCTTGTGTATCTATGTAATAAAATCAAATGCGTCATTCATGATTGGTGGATAGTATACACAGTGGCGCTTGTGACGTGGCGACGGCATGAGGAACAGGTCGGTGGCAAATAGAGTGTGAGGGAAGCTCAATAATAGTCACTAGCGCCACATGATTGCACAAAATTGGGTAAGGCAGCGAAGTCCAAGTCAATTTCATCGCACATATTGTAGGGTTGTAGGGTATTGTTACACAGCAAAGGAAATGGATAAATTCGAAATATTCCAAAATTCATGAGAAGCTTTGTGTTTTTTTTTTTCTTTTTTTTCTCATATCTTTTGTATACCATAAAACTGTCGGAATAATTTTTCGTGAAAAATTAAATGAAACGGCAGTTATTTATCTCAATGGATATGAGGAATGAAAAGTGAAATTTATCATTGATAGTTATAAAAGATAGATTATCTTTGTGAGCAGCAAAGGTTGTAGATAGTAATTTGAGGAAATATTTTTTTTTTCTGTTGGGCTGTTTGTAAGTGATAAATTGTTCATCTATATCAGGAATTTTTTATGAGAGGCGCTGTAGTGGAAAATCAATGGAGTTCGGGCGGAAAATAAAATAAAGTTTCCAAAGTTTCGGTTATACAAACCACCACTCATATAACGCTTGAATTAAAAACCATTTCTAATCTAACATTTTTGATTACAATCATTCTATTATCATTGATAATGTATTTCCCAACATTTTTCATATTATCTGTCACTCAAAAGAGAAATCCCCTGAGATTAAGCAATTGTTGCTCAATTATTCGTTTGATGATAGTCAAGTTTTTGTGATTGTTCAAAAGGAATGTTGGGAGAAAAGGTAGTTGAACATTCTCTTCGGATTTTTGCTATTTCAGCTATAAACTCAAGATAACGTTCGAACTGACAGAGATGTAACTGGAAGAATATGTGTGTGTATGTGTGTGTGGAAGTGATTGGATAAATGCAACGTATGCGTCTTCGAAACATTGGCACGTGTGTCTATGATCGTTATCGCATCGGCACCAATTCGCAAACGATTGCTCGTAAATTTGTTAACGAGCGACACTAACCTGGCGAAACGATCAAGCACTTAATATCGGTTGCTCTATATATTCTTAAGGTCTTCCAAGACAAGTTCCATTCACGATATATCCTGGGTAAATCCAAAGAATTTTATTACGATTTGAACGTGCAGGAGGGTTTAATTATCGATGAGATTGATAGCCATTTACTGAGAATGAATAAGTGAGAAAAAGAGTTTTGTGACGTGGTGACTAATAAATGCATTTGTATTCCTAGATGTGTATATATATGTGCGTGTGTCTGCATGAGCCAACGTGAATCGTATAGTCGAGTTCAATAGAAAGGTTCCTGGTAGGCGAGACGAGTTGATGACTGTGTTGAATACTGGGAAATGATAGAAACTCATCTGCGGGTGGGCGTCGCGACTCTAATTAAATATAGATAGCAGATAAATTTTTGTCATCGCATGTATACATGAACATTATCACGTTGATAGTGTGGAATATATATAGGAGCGTGTGAGATTTTTTTTTTTTTGTAACTCCCATCAATCAATTTTTAGGAGAAAAAATTTTTTTTTTGTTTCATACTTAAAGAATATTTGTTTCTTAATAATTCGACATTTTTGTAATATAAAAGAGGAATAACTTTGTATAATTTTATGAAGAAAAATTCTTTCATCTTGTATATACCATATTTTCCTTGTTTATGAATATAAATAAGATAGTTGTAAATTCGTAGAATATTTCTCAACATTTAACATTAAATTGTATGTAAATGATACTTATAAATTAAAAGCATTGGCTGTTGCAAATGTTAATTATAAATATCATCACGTCTTGTATTGATACATTGTCAGGACGATTGAGTTGCAAACTTTTATTCACATATTTTCATAAATTGAAGACACTCGTTGATGTAATATTTATCCGCAGTTATATTTATGCATGAGTTTTTTTTTCTATTGAAAAAATTTCTTTGTGTCTGTAAATGTGTTCGGGGAAAAAAAAAAGTTTAAATCTTGATAGTGATGTGCGATTCTGAAATTTTACGGATAAAATATTACCAGTAAAATGACATATAAATTCCAATTAAAAATGTGCGGTTAAATTATAGTTTATTGTATACAAGTGTGACCTATACAAAATATCTGGGAATTTTTTTTTCTTCTCATTGGATGATAAAATTCATCAGAGACATCGGTCAATGTGTCGCAATATGTTTCACTATAAACATATTGCCGCTACGAAGGTCGGCCAGAATAAATCGATTATTTCCTCTTGACACTTACATATATATATATATGTTATATGTGGCAAGGGGGGCGAACAAGATTGAGCGCAGAACATCGACCTATCCTACTATTTTGTATTATTATGTATATACATATATACGTTCATATTTTCACGGTCGAGAACGGACAACACTCGCCTTGTGTACACGTCATGGCACATCTTCACACTGACGCAATCCATTCATTCATTAAGTTTGAACTGCGTGTGTGGGAGAGAACGTAGATAATATAAGTTGCGTGGTCAAAAGAGCGGGTGTCGGCGAATAGAGAGGAAAGGCGTGAGTAGAGTGACTGATCTCTTGGACACACTTGACTGCTTCTCTCTTTCTCGTCTGTGCATATATGTGCATTAAAATACCATTTCTTCTCATTTGAAATATCACTTTGTGTACTTTGCAATATACAACTTCCGCTCAAATATCCATTGCGAATAATTTTTACTTCAAATGTTAGTAAATAATGTGAAAGAAAAATATGAACCACTGGGTGGTAAGAGGCAGGTGGAATGGATAAATGGAATAAAACAAAGAATAATAATAAAAGAGAATGAAGAAGGAAAAAAAAAAAGGTTCTGAAAGAGTCGTCGTCCGTAGTTCGTGGAATTAGGGAGCCGGGTACCGCATACGGTCGCCGCTAGGCCCACGAGAATTAGGCGGCGTTTCGAAATGTCAGACGCAAAACCTGATTTTGGAATGTCGACCGGTCGGCGATCAGCCGCCAACCAACCAAGTCCCGCCTATTCTCTTTCACTTGCCTCCTTCTTCCCATCTTCCGTCCATCGTCGAGTAACGACGGTCAAATTTGCCGACTCTCATCTTTTTCTATCACCCCATCAGTGCGAGGACCAGTCTACCATCAACCCGACCACTTTCTTTCCCTCTTTATGACCATACAGCGCGCGCAAAAAAAAATTGCTCCAACTATTTTTCATATTTATACATCCAGAAAAAGAATAATTTTTGTGGGAAGAAAAAAAATTCGATTTTTATCCAAGTTTTTATAATATTTGCATGGAAAATTGAAGTATCAGATAAAAATATCAAAGTTTTTGTATAACAAAATAAAAATCTAAAATTACATTTTCACTCGAAGCAAATCAATGAATTTTGTTGAACAACTGTGCACACATGCATCATCTAGGAAATGAATAAACGGGTTTTTAACTTGGATTCCATCAGAAAATCATTCATATTTCTGTTCAATGATTTCATCATATCCATAACATTTCATTAGAATTATCTCTATATGTATATCGATGAGTCAATAAGAAAAAAAGAAAAGCAAATATGAAAATTAACAAATTAATCACTCGATATACCAAATATTTGTTAAATCACTGGTGCCTTTTTTTTTTTCTCCGCGTTCGATAGGAAAAGCAACGAATATATTCATTAATTGATTCGAAAGTAAGTGAGTACGGACTTGGTCGAGACGACGAACTCACGAGAAGAGAGGAAGGTTAACGACAGGTCGTTATGTTCCATTGGCAATGGAGACTTACACACTTGTATATATGTTGTTTATACATATACATAGTCACATTGCAGAAGCACGCGGAATCGCACGTGCGAAGAAGCGAGACAAACAGCCGCGCGCGAACACCGAACGATTGGAAAGTCCCTCTTTCACTCCTCTCACGTCTTGTTGCCCCCTTCATCATCATTGCGTCGTTATTCGTTCGCTCACTCTTTCTTTCCCTTTCTCTGTTTTTGCTTGTGGATATTCTTGCGCCGATCTCTCATACTGGTCTCTTCCAACACGCTAAAGCCACTCTTTTCCTTTCTTATTTTGCTGTATGCCCCCGTGCGTTAGTGCATACTTTTTGCATTTCTCACTTGTACTGTGTGCTCGCCACTTGGCTGTACCTGCACGCCAGTCAGACGATTCCAATCTTATGCGTTGGCATTTTGTCTATAGGGAAATTTGGATAAGAAAAGAAATGAGAGAACAAAGTTTGCTCAAAGTGTTTTGATAAAAATACGAAAAAATCACTGATTTGTTTATTATTTGACAATTCTATTTATAAAACGCGATATGAATTTGGCTCAAGGATATGACTTTTACATATTTGATTAGAAACAACGGAAGAGTAACAATGCGGCTACTTGTAGGAAAATTATTATGTTTTTCGTCATTCATGAGGAAGTATAACAAACATTTTAACTTCACTTGCGACTGCTAACTGGATTTGACATTCCGTTAAGGAAATACACCGGGAGTGTAAGAGTCTGCAGTTGGTGATATACGGCTTCGTCTCTATCCGTTTTGTAGATAATACAAATATAGATATTGTGTTATGGAGAAAGAAAATGTAATATTTAACTTTATGATTTGAATGTCAACATAGGAATGATAAGTCGCAAGTGTTTGCAATCGATAGGAATACTTAACTTGCTTGTTGAAATATTTTTCGGTTGAGTTAATAAAGAATTGTTAAAGCTAGTGCATTTGACAATGATATAAGGTCAAGCTCATTACTGATAAACAACTTGGGAGGAATTGTGATAGGAGAATTGAACTTAGAAGTGCTCCGGATATGTCTTTCAAATTAATCTTATTTCATATTATGAATGTGTCCAATTTTCCGGTTTATCAATGACAATTTTATCACAATTTTTCATCTATTTCTTTTAATATAATCCTGTTGGAATTATTTTTTCATCTATGAATCACCAGGACGTAAATTGATGATGTTAAATAAATTACTATTTATATCACGCTACATTTCATGGCTAAAAATAAAATTAGTTCTTTATATTATATTCGTTGCTCTATATCTCTAAATGATGAAACGTTGGGTCGATTCATGTTGACGGCGTAGAACATTACGTTCTATATCCGCCTTCCGCGTTGGTTGAGCGAGAATTATATCAGTGGAACTGAAAGAAATTGAGACAGAGGGAGTAATAGAACGCGCAAGGGAGACATCAAGAGCACTGACCCCCAAGGTCGAGTCTTACGCGAGTACACGTGCTGCCGAGAATCGATGTTGCGATTCCACTATACGGTGTATATATATGTACATATGTTCACATGTATAGGTAGAGTTATAGCCATTGAGCTCCTTCCACACTTCCTAATGTATTTCTATACTTTGCCCAATAATGCTTGCGCTCTTTTTGGACTTATTTCTATCACACATTTTACTGTCCACGCTCGTATCACAATTTGGTCTTCTCTCATGACCTTGTTCTTATATGGTGCTTCATTCCAACCATTTCCTTTCCCTACATCCACAGAAAAAAATTGTATATGTGTATTCGTATATACCATGATTTACGATTCCACCCTCGTTCACAACGTTAACGGGCTTTCAACCCTCCTGAAGAAAAGACTAAGCTTATTGCCAGTAGCTATCACTCACACGGTTTTGCCATTGTCGTTTCTACTCGTGACATGAAAACCAAAACTCTGTATAAATATGTATACAATATCGCATTGGTCAAATATTCATGTGGTTGCGTGTGTGCAAATTGTCCTATTATTATGATAAACGTCGCAAACTGATTACTTTGTATCGATAATGCGTAAATGATATTTTTTTAAATACTTTAAATTACCAGAACTGATGAAAAACTTGTTATCTCAGTATTTAAACAAGGAATTTTATAAATACTTGAACTAAAGTACTCTATTTTGTGTTTGCTCATGGTCGACTCTTTCAATGTACTCTGAAGGAGCTCTTTCATTCCGAGTTTGCACCACTGTAATATACTTTTTTTGAATAATGACACCATCCAAAAACAAAATATAATGTCAATTGATTTTGTTCAATGTGGTGATGTTACTGAAACGAATGAAACAATTTCTTGGTTCATTTAGCTATATGAAAAATTTGTTTCTTTGTTTTAGAAGAAGAGATCGACGTAGTATCATTTGAAAAACCGAGCAGTAGACCCGCGGCGTTACCCACACATCCTAATTCTGTTGATCATCAAACGTTTCAATTGACGGTAAATACTGCTTTTAAAGAGAAACCTGCACCAAGACCGCGAGGCAGACCACCATCGAATGCCAATCGTAAGCGTGCAGCACAAGAGGAGCAACGGCCAGCGAAACGTGCGGCGACTCAACGAACATGTCAAAAGAAAACCAAAACACCGAAAAATACTCCGCCTCCGCCACCAATTCCAATATCAATACCATTACCTGTCAAGTCTGTCTCATCATCGAGGAGTTCTTCTGACGACGAGCCCGATACTGACAAAAGGAATTTACATAATAATATGGAGAGACAAAGAAGAATAGAGTTAAGGAATGCTTTTGATGATTTGAGACGTCTTGTACCAGAGATTGAGGCTAAAGAAAAGGCACCTAAAGTCGCAATTTTGCGACAAGCGGGCAAGTATTGTGAAAGACTGAAGGAAACTGAAATGGAATTATGTATGGCGGTAACAGCAGAGAAAGAACGACAGGAAAAACTTAGAGCGAAACTGAGTTTTTTGAGACGGACATTAGCAGCAGCTCGCTGAGAAAATAAAAATCTTATCTAGAATTTCAAATATTCTGATCCAACAAATAGAAAACGGCCAATGAAGACCTTTTAGAAGTGAAGAGATGAATTCTGTAGATGTTAATTGAGCAATGAAGAACCAGAGAAATATAATATGTGTGCTCAATTAAGGCAGATGTGTCAAGCACTGTGTTGTATTAATTCCCCTTAAGATTTGCATCTTTGTAAAGTACCTACCATGTATCGAGGATCATTCCAGATACATACAACTGACAACATCGATGCCGGATGGAATACATATAGTCAAAGTTCAAATCTGTTATTAAAATGGTTTCTAATGCGTTGGACAGTGCTATCATGAATACTGTTATGCACACATTGTTCATAACAGTTTGTCATTATGCTCAGGGATCCAAAGACTCTCATTAATAAACGTGAGCTAGGATCAATATTTTACAATTTCAAATTATATCGGCGTAAATGCTTTCAAAATATGGATTGAATACCTTTGTATACGAGCGAGAAATGTATAGTTGTACAGTATATAGATATGTCCTGATTACGTTGAGTGATTTTTGCTTCATTATTGATTATTTTGTTGCAGTAATTATTATCTTGGCTCTATTGTCACGTTTAGTTTATATGAACTAGTTGAATATTTGGGGAATGGTGTGTTTCAATGAATAAGAACAGAAGTTTTTTCGATTAATTCGCGATACGCGTATATAAATATGTATATTTTTTCTACCTGACAAAAGTCGTTGCTTCAATTTTTACAACCGAATTTGCTATAAACGTTGTAAGAAAAAATAGATATATGTTTCAATAATAAAAACAGAGACTGCTCAAATATTTTGGGTGATCCTCGAATGAATGCCGATTTCGCTTATCAATCATTATTCAATTGGACCACTTTTTCCAACCCCTGTGATTATTTCATTTATTGCAACCCTCAATGAACATGTGGTTGAGCCACATTTTTCTTGAAATCGGTTGGCGTCACAATATTTTCTTTGCTATGTTGAACGAAGGTTGCTGTGCGATATCGTACCAATGAATTGAAGCTAGTGACGTGATTGCTGACGGATAATCTATATATGAGTAAGAATATAATGTGTATATATTTTATAATACGCGTTATCATAAAACGCTGAAATAATTTTAGATTATCGCTAACAAGAGACAAAAAAAGAACAATAATAGAATTGATTTGAATGATGAACAAGTAGAGTCTCGTTTCGAGTGCTGAATAATTTTTATGTTTGATATATAGTGCAACCATCCGACACAATATTTCTCATTGTATAACGGTATATGCTTAATAATAATTTGCCGATATTGCGCTTCCGGTAAAATAATTTCAGGGCCTAATAATATGTTCCAGGTGCCCGTATTGGCGTGAATTAGTTTTCAACATAATGCCGAAATAGTTTGCATTTCATGAATGAATTTATCATTTATTCGATTAGAAACAGCAGTAATCTTCCACGAGTCATTTTTCCTTGATAATTTAATTGCACAGTCGTAAACAAAAGTTATAAAACCGGAATTTTCCGGGGCTCATTCAATTGTCTCACCGATCTCTTTTTCTATTCTTATTATCGTCACTGGTTTTTTTTTTTTCCCTTTTTTTTTTCTCCATAAGATAATATTTGTGTGATCATTGGCAGTATGTCGAATAGAAGTTGGTGGAACTATATATTGGTTTATATGCAAATATACGTTATCTATATGTAGATTATATATTCGGAAACGAGAAGACATATACATATATATATATATATATATATATATATTTATGTATGTATATTATTCGTGATGATGCAGAAAAAAAATTATGAAAGTGATTTTATGATTAACCTAATGGTGATCTTATTATTATACATTGTTAAATAATTTTAATTATTTCATACCATTGCTTTGATAATTCTTTATACGACTTTATTATCATTATTATTGCTATAATATCTTGATGAGCGATCGATTTTTATACATTGATAATCGATCAATCATCATAGAGTACACAAAATTTTGGAAACTTTTAGACGTGTACAATCTTATATAATACTTTCTCATGAGTTAATGCGATCATCATTATTATGAATATAAACGTAACGATATTCGAGTTGGTTTCGTATCGCGAGAAAAGGTATGAATGGGAATGCGCGAAGATTTGGTGACGAGGAAGAAACATAATGTGTTCATTACAATTGTAGGTAACAGTATTCGTTTATACATATTTTTACAAGCGCAAAGACGGGAGACAAATAATGAAACATAAAAAGAAAGAAAAATAATAAGAATGAAAATGAAAAAGAAAAAAAAAGAAACCAAGCGAAAAAATAGAAGGGAGAATTGACGGGGATAAGGAGGACGGTTTCGGTAAGGGAATACAGAGAAAAAAAAAGTGGAAAATACAATAGCATTGCAGTCAAACAGGAAACTCCAGGTAGAAGTACAATAGTTTAGCGGAAAGACCGACGAATAATAAAAAGGTAAATGAGAGTAGCAGTGTGAGTAGGGATGTATGCTTGTGTATGAGTGAGTCTGCGAGTGTTTGTAACGAAATACGAGGAGAGAGCAAGGGGAGGAGAGAGTCGTATGAGAGAGAAAGAATGATGGAAAGTGCTTACGTGCGATGAATGAACGTGTAAGACAGTTGAAAAATCGTTCGAGTGTTGGTACATGCATGGAACGGGAAATGATATTGTGGAGCGGTATGTATTTATTATCGCGTCATAGATACAAGTACACAAGTTAAGGATTAATTAGCAATATAAGAAAACCTGAATCGCAACTTAAGTGCTTCACGTAGAATTAGTGTGTCGGCACTACGATCGTCGATCATTATCACCATCCGGAAATTCGTTCCGCACTGTGTCGATAGCGTTACATATAATTTTTATAAAATACACATAAACATTGCACAAAGGGATTTAAAATTAATATTTACATAGACATTCATGATGGAAAATTAATGATCAGTGAGTTATTTATTTCGGTTTTTTTTTTGTCCACTTGGATGATTTAATCAAGGTCAGGTTTTACGTTTTTATTTCGAGATGCAAAATTACGATTTGCAAGAAATCATTTTTATTTGTCAATTTGAAAAAAAAAAAAATCAGGTGAAAGGAATTCCACTCGTGCCTTGTATTACAAACACGTTTGAATAATTTTGTTCACGATTAAATGCTCGTGTGAATTTATTATTTTTATTTGATTCAATTAATTGTGCCAATAGACGAATGACTGAGGAACAGCTATGATATCATTTAATATGGTTAATGTCATGATGTTCTTTCTTATAACGTGAATTTATTTGTCTTCTCTTCTCCCTTTAATTTCTCCGTGGTCATTACCCAAAAAATTTTAAACTTTACAAAGTTAGTCGTTATCTTGAGATTTCTCGAGAAAGAAAATTATCAACCACGACGACATGCAATCTTTTTATTTTAAATTCATTCCATTACATAATCAATTGCTCTAAATATTGTGTGAATTATTACTGATTTTACATACCGTCAATATTATACGTTTATAATTACAACCTGAGATCAATCGAATTAACTACTTACCGGAAATGCATGAAAAAAAAATTCTTGAATATTTTCACTATCTTTTTCATCTTGACAAACTCTGCATGACTGCATGTCGTCGTTGTTTTTGAAAGAAGTGCAAACGTACCTGTTAGCTACATAGACATTAAAATAAAGTATAATTATTATAATGAATGATGCGCAAACAAAGAAATATTGGTAGATGACGCGAAAACAAACCCGAAAATTTTTTATATTCATAGAGAGGAATAATATAAATTTCGCTTTTAATCCAACGTTCAATCAACGAATTAATCGCAAATGAAAATTGAGAAAATATCGAAAATATCTTTATTCATAGTATGGATTCTTTTGTTAGTTTATTACGCATTTAACTTTGCATTATGTGGATGTTTTCAAAATATAATGGTGTTTTGTTTCTCATTTACTATAGATCCATAGATATGGATGAAATTTTTCATTTGGAGTAATTGGTTTTCTTTACAATTTTTATTAATACCATTATCAAACGTGCGAATTCGTTCTTGATGGGTGTTGAATTCTCGATATTTTTAATTTTTATGTTTGAAAAGCAGCGTAATATTGTTTTTTTTTTCTTTTTTTGCATATGAGTCGGAAAATTTTATAAATTCATAGTAGGAGAAACAGATCGTTAAATTGGTTGAAGGTTTATGCAGTGACGATATTGTAAGGCACAGTTTGCTACCCTTTGTATATAACACATTTAATGATCCTAGTAAATTTTCAATCATAATGTTAGAAATAATGATGGTAATAACGATAATATTAATTATTGTAACAATAATGATAATAATAAAAATAATAAAAGTAATAGTGAAAAGAGTTGCATTGAATGAATAATAGAAATAATGGTAACAATAATAATAGTAGTAATAATAATAAAGACAACAACAAGAGAATCACTTTGCTAGAGTTGAGAAATATATGTCGAAGTTGATTCTGCACATGGATGATTCACACATAATGTTAGTTTTTTTATTAAGAGCAAAACAATATTTTTGTTTACTCGATTATTTTTATACATTATGAGAAGAAATGAAACAGGCTGACTTCAAATAAAAACGAAGAGAAAATAATTAATAAGATATAAAATTTGAAATGAAATGGAAGAAAAAAAAAAATTTGTAACTATACCTAATATTATAAACATTCGCTAGAATATTGCCATAAGAAATATATAAATAAAATAGTTATATAAACAAAACGGAATTACATGTTTGAATGCTGAAAGATTACACTGCGATACGTAGATCAATAGAATCTCTTATTTTTTCAAGAAAAAGGATACAGTAAAATAATATAAATATGAGAGAAAAAAAAACGAAAAGAAAAAAAAAGAAGTGACAATTTGTTGGATTGGAAAAATCGTGATTTTTTTTTAATGCAATTTTCTATGGCATAAAAAAAAATCGTAGACTTTTTTTATCAACAAAAAATAAAACAACCCAGAGACTTAGCCGCTTTAACGGGGGATTGCAATCATTAATCAATGTGAATCATCAGTTGTATCGCAGATGAAATGCAAATAAATAATAAAAATTGTATACTTGAAATTGGAATTCGAGATTTTAATGCATTTTTGAATCACAATAGATGAAATGACTGATATAATCCCCCGCTTCCAACGTACCTACTTGTGAAAATTATAAATTAAAACCATATAAACTATATTCCAACGATGTGCTTCGAAACTATTGATTTCATTCAATGATATAGAATGATAATACTAAATAATCATATAATGTATATACGCTCGGAATGCTATGGCATGCGAGGCACATCAAAATAAGTAAAACTAAAAAGTTGTAATAATAATAACGCAAGAATTCTTTATATGGAAGGTTGATGTTGCAGTTTGAGATAATATGTATACCTCCATTTATTATTATCATATAATGCCCATTTTCTGTGTATATACATATGAATATGAATAAAATAATAAGATTTTTCGTTGAAATGATGAAGTAAACGCTTGTTGAGTGACACAGACTTTGAAAAATGTAGAATTTGCGTAAAACCCAATGTGTGATTGAAAATTATTAATAGTGTGATTAGCGGAAGAGCATACAGGTTTATGAAAAAAAATTATCCCTAACATCTCCCTCTCAGCTATAAAACACAAAGAGGTTGAAACAAAATTTCCTTTCTCTTCTTCGTTGTACTTAACATATATATTGTTATTCATTAAATTGGCAAAATTACTTGGAATCGTTTGAAATACTGTAATAATCAATAATTATTTCAATATAATGCAAAGTTTAAAAATGCCTATTATGCTCATTAATCAACGAATAATGAAATAGTTTTCATAAAAGCGCCACTTGTATAATTTAAAATGCTATGAAGCATATTAATGATGTCATTGATAATAATGATCTAGTGTTGCTGCAATTCGATAAATGTTTGATTTTCTATAAAAAAAAAAAAATTTTCCCTTCGCATCTAAGTGAGAACAAAATTGGGATTCATATAATGTTTATATTTCAAAGTATCGTATATCAATAAAGTGCTGCAAAATTAATTATGTCTGATTCATTTCTATTTATAATTAAATACTTGATTATTCAATACGTTTGTTTCATTTTCTTCTTTTTTTTTTCTCAATAGTTCGATCGACTATTATCGAATTATCATTGATTATATGTTGACGCTATTTCCTGCAATGCCATTTACTTCTTGCTTCAAAATTACGTGAACACTCGTAACAGTTCTGTTTCATAGTATTGCTCATTGTGTATGTTCAACTACGTACTGTATTGATGGGAAAATAAATAATCAGTCAATATTTTATATATGGCCATCCATTGTTCACATCCAATGTACATGTCACATTGGACATCAATTCGTTTTCGTCAACAGTCGTATGTTTGGATATCTACATCAATTATGAAGTAGACAATAATAGAACGTTCAATAAATGACCAATAATGACATTGCTCATTTACCATTATCTGATTTCAGTATAGTTATCAATAAATTCATCGGTAGTTTAATATTTTTTTATTGATTTGAATTAGTGGGAGTTGATGAAAAGATCATGGGCTAAAAAAAAATACGTCTAGCTACACATAATATTATTTACATAGAATTTTATTGCAGCAACTGTGAAGTGATTATATACAGATGCTGGAGGCGCCAGGCGTCGCGTTTATGTGTCATAACGCTTGCAGGAAAATCTCATGTGTTGTTTTCACTGGGAAGTACCTATATTGCTATCACAATTGTGTAGTTAATAAGTGATGTCGGGAAATATTTCTCAACGTTAATAATCAGCGTTATTTTATCATGTAATCTTGAGATTGCGTAATCATCGTCACTTTGTCATCAGACACGTGTAAAATTGATATGGAAAATTCCATAATTTCAAACAATTGATGTGAGTGTGTCATTGACATATGCTCATTATGTTGTCAAATATAATAGCTACAGTTTCAGTCGCATAGAGAATATAAATATGCATCCCATGATGAGTTGCTGTGAAAATTCATTATAATCAATTCGAATATTGTCACTCTACCAACTGCAGCACTGTTGTGGGAATAGAATATCATTGGCATAGTTTCATTAATACAATGACAATATCTTTTTATTTCCTATCTTGTTTAAACTAAACAAAATGGCATCAAGAGAATTGCGCAAATAAATATATGAAATAAATTGAAATTCCATACTAAACAAATAGAAACAAAAAAAATATAAAAAATAAAGACGATTGCTTATACGATGTTACTTTACTTAGACATTATAAATTCAAAATAATTATTCATGATGAATATAATGAATACTTGAGCTTAACAAGATTTAAAAGAACATCATTACATTATTCCCTATTTCAAAGTGAATGTACTTTCGCTTTCCGGAATTCAGCATTGCAAGTTGAGTTTCTCGTGACATGTTCAGTCCCAGGCAATGCGCATAGTTATACTTAAAGTGCGGACTAGGCAATGCACCATGAGCATTAGTGATTTTCCAGTAACTCTCGAAATATCCACGTCGTTGTGCCACTACGTATCGGCATTGGCTACGAGCAGCAATCCCAGCGGGACGTAAAGATTCAAAACGAATGTGAGATGCGCGCAACAGTATGCGCACACCAGTGGAAATTTTCTCTTATACGCATGCGCATACAACAGTCTGTGGTGATTCAATTGAGAATGTGGTAGTGATGCAATGGTGAATTCTTAGCCTGTTATTATGTCGCGAGTGCCTATTCTCGTGATTCTTGGCGCAACTGGAACGGGAAAATCCCGTTTAGGTATTGAATTAGCCCAAAAATTCGGTGGCGAAATTATTTCGGCTGATAGTATGCAGGTGAGATGCCCCGAGTTTTCATACCAATGTAAAATGTGCGGTATTTTGAGGTTAAACCCATGCTATCGTGACATACCTCATTACTGTTATTGTTACTATTACTATCGCTATTATTATTGGCGTTAACATTAGCGAAATTGTTGTATTTAAAAGTGTTTGTTATTTTTTATAAGTGGAAAATTCGTTTCTTGATGATATCCGGAATTACAACTGGATTTATTTTGAGGTTATGTTGAGCCGAAATGAAGGAGAATGCTTGAGAAAAAACGCACAAGTGTGTTTGCATTGTAAAAGGCGGGATGAATTATTGATTATTTATTTTTGTATTTGGTTTACTGTAGAAAGTTGATTTGCTGTTGAAATTACTGGATTGAGGTTTAGGTTTCAATTCCTTTTTTCGTGAGAAAATCATATACCATATGTTTATATCTATGTGTTATGAGGATGCGCAACATCGTTAATAGAGTCTTTTATCGCAGTTTTTAGTTTCAATGTTATCTAATTTGTTTTTTTTTATGTCGGTAGTTGAAAAGTTTTTTGGAAATTGGTATTTATGACTTGAGAGTTGGAAGAAGTTTGATTCAGTTTTCATTTGAGAGATTATTGATGGTTGTTGCGTGATTGATGTTACTGTTTAGTTCTGAGACGATATTTCTTGGCCGTGCCAGATAATATGGAAAAATTAAATTTGAAGAGTTGATCTGAATGATCATGAACCATTTTTATAATCATCATCTTTAATATAATTTCTATATTTGTCATATTTTTTATTAATTTTACTTGGTGAAGCCGTCTGGAATATTAGTCATAGCTTTTATTCACTCGATTGGTTTTGCTTTGTTTGCCATCCACTGTTGAATGAACATTGGAACGATCCCTAATGCTTCAGTAGAAGGAAATGACAATCGAATGCCTGAGAAAAATAAACAATGGGGTGTCAATAACAACTAAAGGATGGAAGACCATCATCGATACCACATTCTTGCTTTTGCATGGCTCATAAAATTTCGTATGATTGTCAATTAAATCATTTTCAAATCACAATTGTAATTAACATTATCATTATCCCATTATTTTTATTTACTGACTTTTCTTTTTTTATTTTCGGGACACTGGCTTCTTTTGTAGCATTATGCCCTCAAAATAACAGACAAAACCTATAGAAAATTCCATCAATGCTAGTTATGTAGATGCTTCTTTATTTCATACAATCAGTTATTCGTAAAATCAATTTCTGTACGAATTTCTCGATTATTGATTACCTTGGCAACGCATTATGGTACACAAATGATCGACAACGAATAAAAAGAATATTTGAGGCATTCGTTTCAACGATCCTGTACAGACAAAGAAGGTTAATACAGAACATGCACTTACATAACCTAGAAATATATTAACAAACGTATCTAGCAATGTAGAATTCCCTTCTGATGCTGCTTTTCACAACTACATCCACTATTGTTCCATTCAATGTTTGTAAATAATTATGTAACTGTATTATAAAAAAAAATTCGACAGTTTCATTCGCCATATTGATAAGAAAATATGATGCAATTGTACCACACATACAACTGATCCGTTTCAAAACAGTTGTATATTAATAATTCAAATCATTTTATTTATACGATAATGGAACCGCCTGTTTCCGGTGTATGACTTATGGTGCCATATATTAAACAAGATTTGCATCATTCAGTGTACCACATGTTGTAAGTGTGTGAGTCAAATTCTTTTCATTCAAATGACCTTGTTTTGGTACATGACCCGACTCTCAGGCTAAGAGAATCAGCTTATAACCATATCCGTTCTATCCATATCAATTCAAAACTTCTTCCGATATCGTATATATTATCAGCCATTGTGCTTTATTGTTTCGCGTTCGATGAATTATAATCACTGATAATGACCAGGCGGAAGTCACATGCTTCTATGTCAGCAGCTAAGGTAAAATTACAATTTTAGTTTAACCGTTTTCACTTCAATTTTTGCCCTTGATGCTACAGTTTTAAACATATATTATTCATGTTTTTTTTTTACTGTCGGACACAGAACATTAGTCATTCCAGTGTATATCTGATCCGTGTAGAATTCAATTGTCTCTTGTTAGGAACCCATACGTCGCATACTAAAACGAGACCGCCATGAAAAGTTAAACTGACACCGATCACTACCGTCATTTCCACACTGGAGGGTTATCTCTATAAGGTTTCACCATCACAGTTCGCTGTTTCAACATTTGACTTTATTCTGATTTTTTTTCTCCAACAACGCGATATTCATAAATAAATATAACGTACCGTTGAAATTTATATTTATACATGAAATTCTTTGTATTTTTCTCTTCTTTTCTCGTTCTTTTTTTTCGTTACGTATCGACGTTATAATGTCTAAAAATACCACACAGCGTTAATTATGAGAGTGATTGAATTTTCTAAGGTCCTCGGGGAGATTATAGTACTTCTCGCTGTTGCGTAAGGCCTTTACGTTTCCTCAGTCCTTGAATTCAAAATAGTTTCGTTATATTGTGAGGGAAACGCTTTCAGTTGCGAGACCTGCATGAAAACCCCATCGACCGTATGCCAGACCCTACTTTTTTCTTTCTTTTTTTTTTCTCATTTGTGTATTCCTAACTTGTTCAGTCTAAGCTAAATATTCAAATTCTATTTCAGTAGATAATAAAGCAGTGTTGATGTTTGAATGAATATTGTTTGGAATAAAAAAATTGACTTTATTTAATGAATTCTACCATGTGTTACATATAACACTATTGAATTTATGAACGTTCGAGAAGTTGATGTTTCGTGTCTCATGTATGTTAATGTGTAGGAAAATAATTTATGAACGAATTTTTGTCTTTGTGTCTGTATATGATAAAATTATCATATGTGTATAGTGAAGAGTGGAAGTTGATTGATATTGTTATATTTATGAAGCATGGGTCATGATTTGATTCAAGGTCGACCTTGAATGGTGACGGATGCTCTATACGAAATTTTTTTTTTGTGCTTGGGTAACGATAGAATTTCCCTCCTCTGAATATTAAATGGAGAATAAATATGTCATATTCAAGAAATATCTCTGTATACAAAAATGAGAAGAAAATTAATGAATAAATAGAAATGAGAATTTATTCCAAATATTAAATATACAAAGTTGATATTCTATAAAATATAATTAACATTTTATTTAGTCGTTCAGAGAATGACTACTGGGAACTATTAAATTTTTTTTTAGCATTTATAAATCTCGCGAAATTAGATTATATATCTAGCAGTCGATTAGAATGTTTGATTCAAATGAGTATTTTGATTAGATATTGATTTTATCTAATGTTCTATCAAATATTTCATATTTACAGAATCACGTGGGTGGATTGAATTTAGTTGTATCTCAGTAACATATTTAATTCTATTCTAAATCAAACAATTGAGAGGTGTGACGTCTAATCATTTAATATATTAATCAATGACATCTATTAAATATAAAGAACAATTTTTATCGTTTGATATTTCATCATTTTACATGATAATTGCTAATCCATACTCGAAAATCGCGCCACTGTCATAGCGATTGTGTTGGGTAATATCGTGGCATCGTTTAAATCATTGTAAAATCAAGTTGATAAAATATATTTAATCAATTTTACATCATTTCTACATATTTGATTTTTGAAAAAAATTATGAACAGGTATGAACGGGTTACAGGTAACTCTTTCTATTAGATGACAATCAGATAGCTCCTTAAGAAATCCCATGAATGTTGATGTGGAAAAATCCTTGTACCCATTCCAGAAGACTCTGGTGTATGTCGGACAAAATCATGATAGTCAATGTGACAACCACCAATACATACATACCTATATGTTAGAAAGAAAAGGTCACATACGTTAATGTCTAGATACGCACACAAATGAAAATACTGCACTAGGTATAGCAGCATTTCTCATTAATGAAACCATTATCATTATATCGTATATCTCCATCAAACGGATTTTGTCGTCTTCCACTTGACGCACGTGACTGGTGGCATAATTACTGGATGGATTGATAACATCCATCAGATGTGCGCAAGTCCATGTAGATCGATATCATTCTCGCCATAAACACGGCAGTGAAAAATTTTTCGACATTTTACAGCCAGCGAGTTGTATACGCGCGATTTATTCAATGATCGATAAGGTGCCATTCACTCTGCTGGCAAACTGCATATAGGAGAGTTGCTAGCCTGAACGAAACGAGAAAGTAACCCCATTAAGTTGCGCTCTTACGATTCGCACAATTCTCTCTTCGCTCTTTCATATAGATATATATGTATATGTTTATTTATATATGTACTGTTGCCGCGCGTATGTGCCTGTATGAACGAATATAAATCGCGATATTCGTCGTCAATGCGCTCGAGATCCACTTAGTATCTGCGGTTAATTAGTAAGAATATCCTCGATACTAATGGTCGGTCCCTGTAGGGATGTGCCAAGTGGGCGTTTGTCGATCGTGTCGTGCGATGCAATAAATCTACGCCGTTAAACATGCGAAATGGCTGATATAAGATATGTAAGGATGCAAACACCATTGAGAACATTTTTCAGTATTATTAGTAATTAGGTAGGAAAGATTAAATGAGAATTATCGTATTGATTGTCAGAAAAATTTTCTCATGAAAATTGTGGTTATCAAGTGTTTTTATTACCATTCACATATTTTGTTCAACCGGTTTATGAAAGAAAATGTTCCCCTATCCTTTCAAGAATATTCCAAGTAGATATATGTTCAAAATTAAATACAATTAGAAAAGGATCACATGAGTTACTTAATGTCACTATTGATTTAAAATATTAAATGGAAATGTGAGAATGAAGAATGATGAAGAAGACTGTGAGCAGACCGGTTTTTAGTTGGAAGTGAAGATGACGTGAGAAACAAGAATACGATACCTCTCACCTTGAAGGATCCCACGAGGGTAAGAGTGGATGTGTAGAGTTTGAATGGAACAGGGAAAAGAGAGTGTATAAGCGGATTTACTGATAAAAGCGGCGACGAAAGAAAGAAAAAAAAAAGCAACGAGATGATGCGGGAAATTGTTGAGATGTTGCGTTGTTCAGGATTGAGTACTTTTTTTTTTTCATGGGTTATTTTTATTGGAAGTTATCGACGACACAGTTCAATATCAATTCATTCATAATTCCACACTCTGATGCTTTTTACATTGACAAAGGATAATTTGAATTTGGATGAGTATGAATTCTTATCTATGATGAAGTTTTATTGAATGTTGAATTATATTTTAATGTGAACACGCATTGACAATTATAAACAAAACAATGTTTATTTAATTCATTTTGTTTTTATGTCATCTGCAAATATGAAAATAAATTTGACCTAATTGTTTTCTTCAATGAGAGAAGAATTTATTTATTGATAATTGATGGATATTCCATTACTTTTGTTAGAAACATAAGTTGACAACAATACATTGACATTTATAATAACAATACAGAGATTTCTTTACAACATTTTGGCATTTGAGTTGCATTCATGGAAATAAATTACAATTGACAAGTTAGTAATTGAGTTTTCTGTTGTTATAAAAGAATTCCATTGGAAAGTATCAATAACAATAATAGCAATTATGATTTATTTAAACATTCAGAAAAAAAAAATCTTAAATTATAATATAATTGACGTGTATCAATGTGAGTATTCATCAACACTTTATGAATATTCATTTGACATCAAGCCTGCATCTGATATTTATTCTTGCAATGAATTTATTTTATGTTAATAAGAGTTATTCAAAATTAATAATCATTTAGTTGATATAATCGGTGGAGAGACGATTCACTGAATGATTACATCCATTTATGAAACTTGAATGAATAGTTCTGTTGAACTGCGGTTCAAAAAAGTAATTATTAAAATAATTTACATTCTATTAATTTTTAGAAAAATAGTCATCCGATTCAGTAGGAGATTTCAATTAGTATTGAATGTTCAATTCCAAATATAAATATAGAAAACTTGATTCAGGTGAACAATTTTTCATAAAATTCTCATTGATATTTTATTCTACAACAAATGCAGAAGTGATTCGATTATTTCCCATTCAATTTAGTCTGAGTCAATTGTTTTCTGAGTGTAAATAAGTACCTCATTCACGTATATCGATATTCCCAATGTGGTTGGCAATTGTTAGAGTGCGGGCTATTTTTGTGATTTTGTGGGGAGAGAGAAGAGAGTTAACTTGAATTTCTTCTCTCTTGTTAAGAGTAAACGAGCTAATTTACTTAGCAGTGGCCCGTTACACTTGAGGGCATGACTGAAGAGCACTAAAAGCGAAACGAGGTGGAAGAATTGCTTTTGAGTTGATCACCGAGTGAATATGGGGGCGAGTTTGCCGATCTGCGAAGCGACTGGAATATTATTAGTTGAGTTGCATCGTAATGCACACCAAAAAGTAATTGCATACACGTGCAACAATTTATCGATGTTGCGTTGATGGCAAATTGCTCGCTCGTGTATCGTCATTCAAATGACTTTTTTACCCACCAACCATAGATTATGTATCGTACAAATTCCACTTGGTTAAGCATTTCAATCTTTTCTGGCCCTTTATTAAGGTTTATTAACCAACAAATGTATTCTCTTGTAGATCATCGTGTGAATAAATTACGCAGACCCGAAGTTAACGATGGGTCGCGATCTTTTTGGTTGATTACATTTCCAACCGCAGCAGCTCTTTAATTTAAATATTAGAATTTTTATGGAATGTTGTGAAATAAATATTTAGGTATCGTGGAAAAAGAATATTCGTTGATATCAAAACTGAGAAATCAAAGATTTTTTGGTTTTTTCAGGTATTTTATTTTTCTTCTTTCATCATCCAAATATTCATAGCCAATTTAATTCGATTGGTAGAGCCCTTCTGCTTTGCCAGGATGTGCGCGTCTTGGCGATGTAATCTTCAGGGATTAAAGGGGTATAGATTGATACATTGATACTTCCGCCAAATGTCAATCAATAAATGTTGCACAACTGAAAATTTTGTCGTGCTAGAAAAAAGTGGGTATTTTCTCCCAACAAATTGATACAAATTAACCATTTTCATTGTAGTTCAAATCAATTTTTTCTCAATTTCTTTTATTAAATTTTGACTTTTAGTTTACGATCTAGTAAAATCTAATTTGATCTGTTTGTTTTTTGAAGCTTGTTCATAAATTTGTTGTTCATGGCCTGCACCATTCACTACAATTTGAATGTCATGTTCAATAGAAAGGGAGAAGAATTCCTTAAGGTTTTCTTGGGACTTTAAAAATCGGAAGCTACTTCACGAGATTTTCAGAAGACAAATCTTTTACGCATAACAATAATATTTTATGCTACGTATATCATTGGAGAATTTCCAATCAGTTGGTTTGTAAAAAGGTGTTGTCAAAGTTAAAGTGTGTATTGATGATTCCAGCAGGAAAAAAAAAATTCCCAGAACAATGCAGTTCTAGATTTTTATTGTGTTATAAAACTGGAGTATTCGAATTCGTCACATTTCACCTGTGCAAGAGCCATAACCTCTATCTTTATCCTGCATTATAGATCAATTCAAGTCTTTCTTCTCTGTTCCATTCATTTTCGTTGTAAATCTCTCTGATATGTTTACAACACACTAAAGGCAGGTACCTGTAGCACGAAAATAACCACATGTCTATCATTCTTCATCATTCTTTTATAAAACCTGATGGTCATATTCCCAAAACTATAAAGTCTCTGGAATACAAATAAAAAAAATCTGATTTTTAAAAACTATCAATTGTGATATTTGCTGTTGAAGGATGAAACCAGATGCTGAGAACTTTATGATAAAATGTAAAATGAACCCGAAGGAATGTTGAGTAATTTTCTACACAAAGATAATGAATAAATTATCAGTTTATCATGGCACAAAGACGCTAAGTGAAGAGCAACTCGGTAATGCTCTTTGCATTCTTCACTTATTTTCTTTCTGTTGCTTTTCACATAGCCGCTATTTTCTGCGCCATCTCTGTTCTCTTTTCAGATCTCGTGTTTTGTTCTATTTGAAACCTTTCTTTTTTCTTCTTTTTTTTCTTTATATTACATTACTATTTATAGTGTGCCGAAAATGGTGGTAGGGAAAAGCCCTCGACCGTCTCTATTCACACCATCTGATGATGTTGAGTCGGCGATAGAAGTGACCGAGTCTATTTAAGACCCTTAGTAACCATTACACGGCATATATACTTCCGGCTTGTAGAAAAGCGAGTCCCATTCGAAAGCGCTCATGGAATTTGTAACGATAATACAATTGATTTTATGTATTTATTCAATAATAATAATTATAGATATATATTCATACACTTTGTCATCACATTTATTATGACATGTGTCTTCCATTTGTTAATTCAAGGTTTAACTCATTTCAATTATATAATGTTTGACGAGTTGGTTAGAAAATCGATAAGTCTCAACATGGTTAATACCTCTTTATGGACAATAATTTTCCTGTCCTCTCCATTTGTGTGTGGAGTATTATTTTCTTCCGGTGCAATATCTACAGCGCCGATGTGAGTGAGACGAGACGCGACGAATACATACACTTCGAGTCGCTGACCGCAATGAATGCAGCCGACTGAAGTGGAAACTTATGCAAGTAACTCGACGATGTAACGTTACCTTGGCAGTGAAGCAGACGCGATGTTGCGGCAGTAAATAGAAAGTATCATAGGGAAAGGGAACATTGAGAGCCGTCAAAATTGTTGGCGTAGTCACAACTGTTGTTTCGAATGGCCTCTTTTATCATTACCACTGTGTCACAATGTTTCGCTTTCATTGACGAGTAGAGAATGAGACGTTTACTCTTGTTGAAGTTTGTTTAAATTTTATCTGCATTTATGAAAGATATATCTCTAATTCTGTCTACATATATTTTTTTTTTTTTCATTCTGTAGGTCAAAGTATTCATGAATAGGCCATACTGTCTTGTAAATATACTGGAAAAAATGTATATTATCGAGCGGCATGTTTCGTTCATATTCACGACTGGAATTTTATTGATTTCACGCAGTTGTAGTTTCGTTTATTCGGCCGCTGTTGATGTCTGTACCATTATCGTTTGTGACATGGCATTCTCGACGATAAAAATATTTGAGTTTCTACAGTTTTGCATCAATTTGAATAATATTACCGACACGCAAAATTATAATGATGGTATTTCACCAATCAAGTGTTAAAGCAAAAGATGATTATTATTTTCTGATCAAGTCACGATATTATGACTCTAATCATTTTTATAGAAAATCCCCGTTATATATAAGTTTGAGTCGTTATCTGCACGTCACACAAATATTATGATTGCTGTTTGGAAAGCAAGTTTAATTTTTTGACAATTTTTGTTGTTATCAAACAAGATTTCTAGATTGATTCAGAACATATTTAAGTGCATATTTTATTTTCTCAAGGTGTACAGGGGTTTGGATATAATTACGGCGAAAGTAACTAAACTGGAGAGATTGACAGTACCACATCATATGGTAGATGTCGTTGACCCGTTGATCAATTACTGCGTCGTCGATTACAGGAAAAAGGCACTTCCAATTGTATCCTTTGCAAAAAAAAAAAGATTGATGAACTAGAAATAATTATTGAGTAGATCAAGTTGATATAGATTGAAACTCTCGATATGAAAAGTTTTTAACAGGAACTGTAATTATATTGAAAAGATTTATCGATTATGAGAGAGTTTCATATCAAACAAGATATTCAATGAATTTTACAATCTTTCTGTTATGGGTTGTCCCATTTTGACTCTGTCACGACCTTTTCCTCAATCGATTTAGATGAACGATTTAGTAGCCAGACGGAAGATGCCAATCATCGTGGGAGGCACAAACTATTATATTGAGGCACTACTCTGGCAGATCCTCGTTGAGGATCCCGAGGCGTCTGGGAACTTGATGAAGGGACATTTCAATCAACAGCACGAGAACAGCACGATCAAGTGTGAGACAAAGACTAAAAACAGCGGTGATATCCAGACTAAAAATGTCTCGACGACTGATGGTGATGAATTTGAACAAGAAGATAATGAAGATTCTCATACACAAAATAAGAAGATGAAATTCTCCGATTCTATAGAATCAAATGTAGCGCTACATCGTAGATTAGCTGAAATAGATCCTGAAATGGCACGTCGATTGCATCCAAATAATAGGCGAAAAGTTATCAGGTATGTAGTGACTTGCGAGATCAGACATTTCTTCTGATGCTCATGCATTTGAATTTCTATCATGAATAATGTTGTAATATATCGTTATCATGATGAATCTTCCATGATAAAATATAAGGCGGCTGCCGTGTCGAATGCGCAAGCCAAAAAGAAAACAGATAGAAGGAAATATTGACCTACTTGAGGTCGTTTGAATTGAGTCGGCGAAGCAAGTCTCCGACACTCTGTTGAGAATAGACCGGATGTTGGGCTTTGATATAGATAAACGTTCTCGCTATTGTTCTCACATTCGAATAATTTATCAATTATTCGTTGTGATTGCGCACGATTATTAACAGGGGTAAAGGCTTGCTAAGTAGGCCTGTGTTAGAGCAGATATCTTCCTCGAAAGAAATCACAATCCAATAATGGCAATTGGTTCTATCAATATCTTTATATTGCGCATTACTATTCAGTTTACTTTAAAAAATCAACGACTCAGCACATTTTGTGATTAGTAGTTTCGCGCATGTATCCAGTCAAGTGTAGTCGATAACGATTATCAATATTTCGCAAGCAAAAAAATAGTCGAAAATAAACGTTCGTCGGGTCAGAAGTATCGCGATTAGCATATTTACAATTTTTTCCATCTTCACCGTCTATAAATTAACCATCATAAATACATCTATACGGTTAAATTATTTCAAATAACCTTATATTATCAAAATGCGTTTTTGGGTATAATATGAAAACGCATCTTATCGTCCAATTGCATTACATCGTTTCATGCATGTTTTTTCCAAACATATGGCTCCACATTATTTTTCGTTGTGGTGAAAAAAAAATGATGATTGCTCAAAATTGCACGCGCACGCGTAGTAATTGGCCATGAATTGTACGAGGAGCCAATGAAATTACGAGTTATATATATATATATACATATATATATATATGTATTGATGTATAAGTTGCATTCAATGCGACCGCTATTGCTCACGGACAAAGAACTAAAGTCGTAAAAATATCGAAATAATGTATAATCGTCAGTTCGTTGTAGTACCACTTTTGTTCGTAGTGTTTTTATGTTAAATTCTCACACCATATGCATCATTCAAACTCGCTCAATGATGTTACTTGATTTCAGTGAGTATATACTGCTTCGTTATTCGACAATTGAATTTCGCACACGCGTCTTTTCGTGCAGTTGCAATAAACCACAGAGAAGGGTTGGGGATAATCGAGTCGAGACGTTCAATTACCCACAGTAAAACTCCTCGTGTAATTATGAGCACGTGTAAAATTCTCGCGCACTCCTGTTTCATTTACTCACGCTCCTTTTTTTTTCTTTCTTTTCCTTCATTTTTTTTTTGTCTTGACGACTATATACGTGCACGCCTTCGTGTCACAAAGAACGTTTGGAACCCCAGTTGGAGTGTACATACACGTGTCGCTATTCCAATCTCACAATTCGCTCGTGCGTGTTGCTTTACTATAATCATTATCATTAACACAATGAATTATCTGCTAACATTATCTGCCGATCGGATACCTTTTATGTCAAGTGTCTTCTTTATTTTTTCCAGCAATTATATTTTATGTTTAGAAGGGGTGTTCGATGTTTTTATGGGTGTTTTAATGAATCCAAGGGATCAATCTCTGGAATTTTTATGAGTTCATGAGAGGGTAAAATGTGTAAAACTACGATGAAAAGTTTTGGACATTATGACAGAGAAATTTTGCCAAATGTCGCAGTTGAAAATGGTCAATTAGAACAATAAATTGGTGCCTGATGGGATCACCTTTTCCCAACTTTTATAATACGGCTGCCATGTGAAGCAGCTGGTACAGAACAATTTCACCCTCTTTCGTCATCTTCTATATACTTATACATATATACAGTTGTGGGTACTTGGTTTCTTTACAATACCCGTTTTGGTTGACCACAAAATTACATTGTATGAAGATTAATTTGACTTACAGAGAATGTCAAGACCTCCTAATGGTAACCAACTCAAGTTTCTATACACGTATGTTTTCTCAACAGGCTGTTAATTAATATATCGGTGCAATTAACTCTCTGACGTGTCTTACTTGATATGGAATTGTTGTCGTATTCTGTTTTTTTGTATAACTGTTTGTGGAATTTTAAAGAAAAACATGACACTATGTTTCACGTCAATTAAGTTTTTCTTCCTGTCAAAAATTCTCATATATATTTATATGATGTGATACATGAAATGCTTTGCTTTTCCGGTTCCACAATAGTTGTCTAGTTTGAAACTGGTACAAAGTATACA
Source organism: Meteorus cinctellus (assembly GCA_030523045.1). Classification (NCBI taxonomy): domain Eukaryota; kingdom Metazoa; phylum Arthropoda; class Insecta; order Hymenoptera; family Braconidae; genus Meteorus; species Meteorus cinctellus. Next base: position 504,520 of record JAPYZF010000002.1, on the reverse strand, counting down.
TCCTCTTTTATCGACCTACTTTGCATAGAATTCTCTATGGCGTCCGTCGTCCCGCATCCTCTGTTCATGCAGGTGCGAACGATCCTGCCGGGTCATTTCCGCTAACCTTCGCGTGCGCATCAAATAACAACTATTACATATTGCTCGTTCTTATACTATCAAGAATATATGCATATATTCCTGTTTCATTTCAATCGCATATTCATTCGTATATACTTTTGTTGTTACAATGGAAAAGAATGAATAAAAAAGAAAAAGATTTGTCGCGACACACAGTCGTTGGAACCAATTAGTCATTTATGATATTAGTTGCTTTCATCTTGCGTTCCAACAGACATTTACAGCACTCGAGTCGTTGCACGCGATTTACTATGAAAATCACAAGTACTTGGTGGCACGTGTGAGCGACACATCTCTCTGACGCTAATTACATTTTGTTTTTCTTTTGAATGTGAACTCTATTCTCATTATGCACCGAAAAGAAAATAGTGAATTATTATTATGAGATGGAAAATGTTGTAGAATGAAAGTTTGAACTATATTTGAATTTTGTAGAATAAAAAATTGAAAATGATAGGAATATAATGAGGATGAAAATTCGGATGGAGAAGAGGAATGACCTCAATTGCACTGAGATAACCGGCGAGGGAGAAAACTCGTTGGACACTTGAGAGCGCCTTGATGGAAGAAAATATTCTGGATGCGCCTCGCTGAGACAGGGCTTCGCAATCACCGTTTGAATCGTTGCCAACAACGAATTTTCGCGCTCGACTCTCAGGTCGCGTTTCATTCTGCTTCTATAGTACACCAACCCTCTTCATTCTCTTTATTCTCTTTTTTTCGTCTTCTTCCACTTCACTCATGTTGGCATCGTAGCATCGACAAAATTTCACCAGTATTTCTAAATAGAGGGCGATTGCGTGGAACTTATCGTTGCTATAATCACCGATTCACTATGACAGATGTGCTCGACTATCCGGTCTAGACAGCATTAAGGCATATAAACCATAAATGCAACTGGGCGTTCGTATTGCGCACAGCAAGAGGTGGAAAAACATCAACGCGAGATGAACACCAGGGGAATCCACGTCACGGTGCGTGTCTCGAATCGATCCTTTGATCAATGGAACAGCATCACCAAAGTACTTTTCAAATTGTCTTCATATTTATTGCATATATGGTACATTGGTGGGCGCATTTCTCATAGTGTATTGTATATATTCCGTCTCTGTATGAGAGAATATATTTATATGTTTACACATTTATATGTGTATGCATGTGTATGTGTGAAGGGGGAATAAAGGGAGTTGAAGAGAAAACAAGATTGCCGCATAAGGACTAAGAAGTTTTACAACGCCTTATTAAGAAACGTAAAAACTTGAGTATAACAGTTCTCGCGCATGATAACATTTTGCTCAGTGGGTGCCTGACTTGTTTGATTCGTCTCGCATATTTCTTCTTTTTGTCTTTCCATTCGTTGTCGGGTATTAAAGCAACGAATGAGGTTATTTTTTTTTTCTTTCTCTTCTTCTGTCGTACCAAGATGCTTCATTTTTGTCATTTCATTCGAATAACTACATATACTATTATTGAACCTTTTTTTTTTCTTCATTCCAATATTCGTTCAAGACGAAAAAGTTGGAAACTAAAGGTAGAATAAATTCTATGATTTTTTGCATTTTATCAAGATTTTAATCTTGATTTCTTAAATATCTCGTGATTATCATCGTGATGTAATCTTTACTCAGATTCAGTTATCATATTTTGATATGATCAATCTGACGCTATTCATTTTATTCAATGAATTCAATATTGTTATAAACTTTGAGATCTCATTTCTACTTTCATTCATTGAAAGGTAATGAAATGTTTGAGGATGGCGTCGTTTTTACTTGTAGATTGATAAACAAACTACGCGTCTCATTACTTGACCTTGGCTCTTCTCTTCACTATGAACTGTACATGTCAACGTAGGAAGGAGTGTAGAGATTCGAAGTCGAGTTATTTTTTCATTCTATTTATACACATGACATTATGTCATTCTCATTTTAGAAACGTTTTCCTGTTATTTATACACATATATATTTTCATTTATCTATTCATAATTCTTTTCTTTCTGCTAATTGTAGTTTTAGATTGTAATATGATTTATTCATATCACAAAATATTCATCTATCTAATATTTCTGATAATTTGCTCAAAATTGAGCACGTTGGTGTGTATACAGGCGCCAGTTTTCTTATCTTGTTTTAATTCCCACTCTCCCTAATTCGACTGCCGCAATTTCAAGGATATATGGCGGGAGGTCAGCGACGTCACGTGAACGCGCGTGTACGGCATGTTATTTCTCTCTTGCTTTCTTGCACTCTGTCGCAGGATTTATATTGCTAACGTATACGAACAAGCTCGAGGATTTTTCCTTTTTTTTTCTCCCCATTCTTTTTTCCTCTTCTTTCATTTTCTGAAATAAATGTTTATATGGAATACGCGCTCTTATACTGTCAACTCCAGACCATGTCAATCGCAAACAGCAGAGAGAGAATTCTCATGACATTGCTTTTTCAGTTGCTCCACTCCAGTCACTCTCTTATCACATGATAGTTGATATCGGACAGTCCAGATGCCCGCTGTTACTGTACATGAGGAGAACTGGTTCATAAGATTGCTTATACACTTTTTTCACGGTGGTTAAATTGAGAGAATTTATGATATCGTAACGTTGAATCAATTTAGATGAGTGGGAATTCATGATGTACAACATTAGTTGTATAGCATTATGACTCTATTCAATGTCCCCAAAGATGAAACGACTGATCTATTTTTCACTCGCCATATACAGTTGAAGTGTATCTGTGTAAACTTCCGTGGGAAACTGCCTGCAATATATATATATCATGATGGGGTTCCCTAAGTGATAAGAGGAAGAGAAAATTATTGATGTTCTATGATAATGTCCAACAAAGTCTACAAAAATTTTATATCTTGTCTTTATTATAAATACTCAATAGGTTATTTGAAATATTTAAAATTATTTCGATGTGAATTATGACAGATTATTTGGATTAAGTGTCTTGTCATGATTGAGTCCGAGAGAACAAGTATGAATGAAAACAAAACAAGAAACAGAGAAAGTCTCTCACGCGAACTGCCAATGATACGAACGATGCGATAAGCTGTTCTCATTGGAGAAAAAGGGGTGTAAAAATGACCAGAGTACATGGTCATCGGCCTCATTGAACGTGATAGGTATATCTATATTCCATATAGGTACAAAACTATATTACTACGTGTACATATATGTATATACACATATACAGAGATATAATGCAATAACTATAACATACAAGGGGGAAGTGTAGTTAATACACAGGGCGTCGTGGTTACGTTGCGCAAACGTGCCGACAGGGCGTGTGCGGATAAATTCCGTAACGATCTTGAGTATGCGATAATTGCGTTTCTAAACTGAATGGTTTGGATGAATTTCACTCCCTTTTGCTATTCGAGGTGTTTATTTTTGTATTCTTACATATGAATTCATTTATTAACTTGCTGTGCATGCACAGTGAATTTTAATGAAATTGCAGAATTTTATCATGATATCAATCTGATATCGTTATAAAAAATAAAAAAATGATGGTTTGAACATTATTCAGAGAATAATAGATATAACGGCCCGACCTTTTCCATTTGCAATACTATATACGACTTTCTTTGATTAACGGTCAATTGAGATTGGCGATAAACCGGTCCATTGTGTATTTCTCACATAGGCACAAAGTATTGCAATAAGTATCAGTATCCATTTGCCTTCAATAAAGTTTCAGTGCAATTTTCTTCCTGCAATTTTTAATCCGCAATTGTTGGTTGAATAAATAGTTTAGAATATGTTTATATATGAACACAAATACTATCGTTCAGTTCATTAGGTATATCTACCCCATACTTTGTTCCTTAACCGGTCTTTTCCCATGCAAAATAATCTATCCTATCGATTTTGTTTCGACTCGTTTCGCTTCGACTATCTCGCGCGTTTGGCCTTAAACGTCGCGCATAATATATACACACATGCGCATATATACACTTGTATATTGAAAATATATTTAACTATATTATAAATTTTTCGCGCTCCTTCACGCCGTCTTTTCCTGCGCTTTATCGTTTCTCGCGAGACCGCACTATAAACTCGCTGTCTACACCTGCGCACTATTCCAAAACACCTGCGCCAACACCGATAGACAGTATCATACAACATATTCGTGTTCTTATCGTATCGTTATTGCTTCACCACCACAGCTATTAAATCTTGTTTAACAGCGATATACAAACTTTTTAATGACTGAGAATTGCAATGCAAATGGAGGAAGATTTCAAGTATTTTAAATATACCAGTGACATCATTGTCTTCCTATTGTATTTTGTTTATACGATGAAAAAGCTGAAGTTGGATTTCAAATTGACAAATCACAATTTTGGTTATTATATATAAAATCAATATTCTATTGAAGTATTTTCTTGTACAATAGTCACGTGGAATGTTTCGTACGTTTATATGTGAGCAGGTGAAGGTGCCGCATCAAGGTTGCCAAGCAGGAAATGAAGAGTACGATGGGTAAAAATTCATTGGCCGCGAAAGACATTCTGGCGTTATGCCAATGAAAGGGGCCAGACGTTAGTCATCAGTTGGGCGCATGCCGTGGGGCAAACTCGAGCAAGATTAAGCATGGTGGAGCTGAGGTACAGACAGGCAAAGATAGGGAATAGAGGCAGATACCAAAAGTAGATGTTGAGTACAGAACGACAATTAGACAAAGACTTGATAAATTCAAAGGACAAGTTGTACAGGGTTGAAGAAGCAAACGATGAGTATGTCTACATTAAAGAGAATAGGTGAAAAAAACATGGGACGTAAACTAATCACATTGATGTCTTCATGATATTTTATGTTAGTTGTTATTATAATTTATTTAACAACTGATAATTCAATAGCACAGATCTATTTGAATGATAATACGGTGAAAGTATGTTTTCCAATGAACCTAGCGGTATCTCGTCGCCTTTCATTATTTTAATATCCTTTTCATGTTTTTTCACTCGCGCTCATAGCAGCATACATTATATTAGTTATGTAAGTTAGTAGAGAGCTTATGAGTGTAGAAAAGGGGGAAAAAAAGAACACATTATTAGTTCTATTGCGATTTATCAATATGGGTCACAATAATGGATAACACTGTGAAGTTTGGGTTCACAAAACTGAATAAATCGAAGTTATATATTGGAGATATAATGTTGATTCAAACTGGTATTTTCGCAAACAAATATCACACTTCAATTTCACAATCGTATTCGATACCGATACCAAACTATTAACAGTTGCCCACTTCATCAACTAACTGTGTATTATATGATAGCAACAATATTTTTTGAATTTATACCACTATCTCCCTCGTAGCGTTCTGGCCAAGTGTTTCCAGTCGTGAATCGATCTCAGTGACCCTTAGAACTCATTCACTAGAGGTCGCTCTCTATTTAGAATACGGGTAAATCGTCATGCTGTGATCAGTTTGATATATCTACTATATGTTATACACATGAATGATATTTGACAATCATTCGAATCCAAACAACTTTGATTCATGCGTATATCAATGGTGAATTTGATTGAAAATTTCTCATTTATAACATTTATCTTAACATTTCGCGTAATGAAGAAGTATTTCGTTATCATTGGACATGTGGATTATGTATTTTTTTCTCCTGCGTTTTTTTTTTGACACATCAAGGATTTTGAGTTAGAACATTGAACTCAAGATTGACTGAGTCTGCGTTACGACAGAATAAATAATCTGAGTATAAGACAGATCAGAGATCAGGACTTTATACTGCCCTTTGCAATTTATTCGTTGGTTCTAATTTCTGAATGCCAGCGGATGTGACCCCCAACGACATCACGATTTTATCGTGGCCTTAATTTTCTCTGCTCTTCCTTTATTCAAGGAGATTGGCGAAATAGATTGAGCCAAAAGGGAGACGATTGTATAATTAAAACCAAGGATTTGTTTTGTCGATTAAACCAATGAACACTGCTTGCAGTTAATATTGATCGTCAATATACAATCTTGACTTGAATTTTGCCCTTCGTTATCTTACCGCAGGTTAGACATAACGGAAGTTACAATGCGATTAGATTCATTTGAGAGAATTGGATGGGGAAAGAAATTACCGATAAAAACACTAGGAAGGATCTATTGTGGCCTTTGTGCGATATCATAATTATAATTACTTCCCGACAATAATTACTCGCGACTACTCGGACCGGATGTTCACGGCGAAATGTTGAATTTTTCATGGCTACAACATTTTCTTTGTCTAATACTTTAGCTTGGTTGTATTCATTATATTTCGCATTCAATCAAACTTAATCCCTCATACACATACACATACTCAATTGATTGTATTGTGTGAGTAATAACTCATAGAGTTGGGAGTGGGATTATGTAATATATATGTACGTGGGAAGAGCGCTATACATCAGTTAAATTTTGCGTGAATTCATGTGAATTATTTGCCAAGATATATTTCAATTCCTTCTGATGTCATTAGTCTTACCAGTCTTCCTATTTTTTATTTTTTTTACGCCTCTTCCATATCATTAAAAACCTTTTTTTTTCCTTTATTTCCAAAACCCAAAATAGAATACCAGCCTCTTCGATTTTTTATTCAACTCTGAAACGAATTTCAAACGCGATTTACTTTTTACACGCCCACGAATGTTGATTCATTTATTTTCCAAGCTATCACATATATTTTATAGCGAATCTTGCAGTTCTTGAAAGCTGTACGTTAATTTTTTTCACAATTGATTTTTCATGATATTTCTATCTTTTTCACTTTTAATAATATATTTATGTATTAGTTTAAAATTAATTTAATCTATATCAGAAAATTAGAGCTGTTGTCAATGAATTTGATTTTTTCTTTTACAGATCTCTGGAGGTGTTTGAGAATCATGGAACAACTCATTCAGAAATTTTGAAGGAGCAACGCAGTGCTGGTGGTTCGGGATTGGGTGGACCTTTACGCTTTCCCAACTCACTTATCCTGTGGCTTCGCTGCGACCAGGCGAGTAGCTACATAACCACAACAATTGGAAACCATTGTATTCGTTATGTTTCTCATGCGATTTTCAACCCGCATTCACAGCCATAGTACATGACAACTCATGAGCACTCAAACGTTGAAATTGCTTGTGTCAGATTTACACACCGTATCTATAGTTGGTATAAAATTCAATGCTTGGCATGTCTCCAGTTATGGGAGAGTACTTAGAGTGGTGTCCTTGTCATGGCGTGGCCATTCAGTCAATTGGGTTTCATCTAAGTGTTGAACAATTGAAGCTACGTCAAATGGAACTTTCCCTAAAATATTGTGTAACTGCTTCTTCATATTTATTCAATTATTTGTTTTCCGCTCTATCTGCGTCAATATATGCGCTGTGATAGCATCTTTAATCACACCATGCTCTATCAGTCCTCGTCTTTTTCTTGTAGACCAGTGAAACGGGTCTACAGCATCGTTTGGAATTTCAATTTTTATGCAATTCTCATTTTCTCTTTTGCTTTTACCACTTTTATTTGAGCATGACTGAGCAGTTGATCTAATTTTTTTTTCTCCTCCCCTCTTCATCCTCAGCAACATCACGTCATGATGAATTATTACAGGTGAATAATCGCTTCTAATTCGCTATATTGTGCTTCTTATTAAGTATTTTTCCGACTATTTCACAAGTTTTTCCTTGTTGCAATTACGACAGGACTGTATCGTTAGTGAGACGGGGTAGTTCGTTGAACTGGATGATCTCCACGTGCAACTATGAACGTCTCAAGGTCACTGCCCTCTGAGATTTCTCAGACGCGTGCAGATATTTCCGGTTACTTTTTAAATAGTTTGGAAATAAATCGGGCGCGGGTGGATTCTATATGTTGACAGCATTTTGTAACGAAACACTTACGTTATTGCCGCCGTCTTGGTGATCTAGTATGCATATATAAACGTGTTTCTTACCCCCTCATTCATGATTACACAGCTAGTGATAATAAATTCAAGAGTTCACGGAAGCAATTCACGACAGCCGTGTTCATGTGTGATAAAGAGAGAGAAGATGATTCTCGAGGTTGCTCAGTGTTCTCCGGCGGGCAAAGAGAAATGGGTCGCGTTAAAATAAAAGCTCAGAGCGATTCTGCCCACGCCCGAGTGACGCGCCTAAGAAGAGAAGCCGTGTCGCGCCTCTTGCGTGGACTGTTATACAGGAAGAGAGTTGTAAATAGGAAGAAAACGGCAACGACCGCGTCTGAGTTGGCGGCGACTTATGATACTGTGCCATCGTTTACCTATTATACATTTTCTTATTTTGTTTAGAAATCATGCAATTTTTTTCTCACTACGAAACAAAAATAAATATAAAATAACAGGGTTCATCAGAGAGAATGAAATGAGTTAAAAAAAAAACAACACAAACTGAACCGAGATCTTAATCAATCTGTAATCGAGATCATCTGGCAGTCAAATGATCCTCGAGGTATATAGATCGATCGGTGGGTACGTTTAGTTTATGCCCCACGGTCGGTGGATGAAAGAGAAGGCCCACTCACAGTGAATCGCCGGAGTGTCGGTCGATTCGTGGAATGGGTACTAATGCGAGTTAGTAAAAGACGTTTAGTTAGCCTTGACTTGGTCTCGATAGCGAGAGGTAGATGAGTATAGGGACAGGACCGAAATTTCGAATAGGGTCGGCCAACAATACGCGTCTCCTTCTTCATCTAATATCAGCATCCTCCTACTTGATTCAGGAATTTCATTGTGTCTTTGGATTCTCTTTGATTCTTTTCACTGGCATTTATTCATGACATTTCTCGTATTACCGTCTATTCCCAGGATCATTCATTTATTGAATCGCATTATAATCTATATACATTAGAATCAGAAAACGTTTAAATAATAAATAAAGAAAAATTGTATATTCACAAATTGTATTCAAGTACCGTTAGCCAACTAAACTTAGAGAGAGAGTGCGCTCTTCGCCTTGACCTGATAGGGTTTATACCGTTGGCAAAGACACAAGGACCCGAATTACTAGATAGATACATTTGCGCAAACTCATATATAAAAGCAGTTACTCGTGTGTGAGAAGTCAAAGAATTCGTGAGAGAATGTTGCTTTACGTTCTTCCCCGCATATCCCCATTCATGGTTGGCGTTAGCCACTGCCTCCGGCTATGCTTTTACTATCATGAGCATGCGGGACTCCACGTAGGACCCAATCGACTTGGTTAATCCAGCAGTCGAGTATGGAGACTTGTCATGTCAAGACACTGTGTGGTATGCGTTTGTGTTTGATGACAAATCGACATTCACGATACGCGATATTTCAATTCAATTGAGTTTCTGGATAGCCTTCAACTTGAGTGCTATCTTATTATATTCATGGGACACAATGTCAGCCATCATTCTTTATCGTATAAATGGTCAAACAAGTATATGAGTGTTGCGTTGGTTAAAAATCATTCAAAGAGATAATTGTTATCTATTTTATTGTATCATTATCAAGCAATGAATCAATTTTGTTTCTTTCTATTATTCTTTATCACTATTTCTTTATTATGTTACTCTCGAATCTTCCCAATTAACTGATTTTTTGGGTCCATGTATGAATATCCTGTACAAGATAAGCCGACATGAAAATCAATTGGCTACGTCCACGTCTAATCTCCATTTTAATACTGGTTTTTATTCTGAACGGTTATATATGATACTATCGTATACATCACTCAGTGTTTTAATCAACGTAAAAATAATTGAATGGCACGATTGTTTTCATTTTGATTGGTAACACCCACATGATAGAGTGCGAACCCGCAACTCTACCACCTCTATTGAGTAGGTTTATACATGCAGTATTCAACTAAAGGCTTATATGTATGTGCACACCACTGCAACTTTCACGCTTACGGCCTTATCTCCTTCTCACGTGTACGCGCCTCTTGACGCCTTTATATTACACGCGCACCACGCTGACTCTTGTTTCATAGCGTGGGGGTCACACATGACTCGACGTTCATGTATATATATACACACAAATGCATGATATTTATGTATGTGTGAATCGTATACTCACGCTGTAGTATCACGATTTCTTGTGCACCAACGGGCTATTTTTATGAATGACTCTTGTGCTTGCTTTCAAACACCAACTCTCTCGTTCCCGCTCACCCGGTTTCACTAACTTTGCTCATTCCACCACGCATGCGTATATATTTTGGCGCGTTATTTACTATTCAGTATCTATATCGTGTTTTTTTTTCCTCATCTTATATACCATTTTTATTTTCCCTTTTGCATTCATATTTTGAAATGTTCACAAATATCAGTCGCACTTTTTTTTTGTCTTCATGTTACACCAGAATGTTAATTTGTTCGGTAAATGCTTTTCGAACAAAAATATACATTGACCATGGCTATAGTTGAATGGCGAAGGATAATTATTGTGGAATTAGAGAATTTTGCTTGTTGAGGATCCAGATCTTATGGGTTTGCAGGCAGAGAAAGCGTGCGAGCGTTCAATTGGCGCTTGTGTTAATTATCTTATCATTGAGAACTGTATAATGATATGTACAAGCACACTAAATTTCTTTCCATTTAATATTTTATGATGGTCCTTGTAATGTAGATGACTTTCAATAATTTTATAGTCGTTGAGAGTCAAGTGTATGGTAATATCATGGTATCTTTTTGTTCTTTTATTAAATATTTTCTAATATAAACATATTCTAATATATTTCATCTGAAAAGATGCCGCAAGTACCACACATAGTTTCTCCCTGATTATAGTTTCCGTTAGATAATTTTTTTTATCTATCATTTCACCCAACCACATCGTGGTCGGAGGTTTTTTTTTTTTTTTCATGAGAAAAATAAATGTCACCGATGAAACAGGGTGTTGTGGTAATTTCCGATAATGCAAATGAATATCACATAAAATTAATTATCTACAGTGGTGATAATCATTATGATATAATTAAATTTCATTATAATGATATAGTTTGAGAGAAATTTCATGGCACAGTAATATTTTCGATGACCCTGACGATCTTTTTAGTTTTGTTACGTTTCCTTACTCTGATTATACATAAAGAGAATACAATAGGAGAATATAAATTTTCATGCGGTTGAGCCATAAAATTCGATGAACACTTTCTAACATTATCTATTCTTGAAGAAATCACTGTTATAATTCCAGTCGGTTGGAATTTTTGTTTTTCCTGACATTAGAGAATATTTGTAGGGAAAGAAAGGACCGATGAAATATAAATAACAATATACAGAATTTATTCTGTGATAATTATCACTGTGGTTTTTTTTCTTTTTCATTTAAATATTGCAATAAAAATTGTAAATTAAAAACTTTCTCTATTGCTCTATTGTCAACAGTTTAGTTGTTTTCGTGAAGAAAAAAATGGAGCAAATATTCATGAGGATCACTTATAGTTTTCTGCACTACTTCAACTTTCTCATGATGCTCAATGGTCTGTGGAAATTCTGGTGTTATGCAAATTTCAACGTTCATTTTTCCAGACAACAGTATATTACCAATTTGGAGTTGATGGAGCATAGTATGAATGTGTATTAGCATATTGTTATACACAACAACACGGCTATGATAATTTCACGTGAATTTTTCTTCAATAATAGTGGGGGTTATCGTGCGACCATGAAAGCAAAGTTACGAGGGTTATACATCTGTGAGGATGTCTGGCAAGTTAATTAAAATGTGCTTGGCATCTGTAGATGGTGCATTTTTATTTTTCGCTTTGTTCTTCCTTCCGACTGCAATTTCTTGTCGCGCATTCATTTGCTCTCACCCGGAGCGTCGCGAATCAACTCGCGCATGTGCAGACGACCCACGCGAATCGTAACGCCGACGATGCAATCGTACCATGAGAATATTCCACCAAGTATATATTTTATATACATATATATCCACTTGGTCGACAGCTGCCGGCGTTATGGTATAGTCACATAGCAGTTATCCGATGATGTCGTCACTTCCTGTCTTGTGGCGAACTCTTATCCTCTTGCCCTTCCTCTCAATGTACCCGCGCATTTCGCCCGACTCAAGTTGCTACTGCACTATTATATATGTTCACATTATGACGCGGTAGTAGTCAGGCGCTGCCCGCTGGCAATAGGTCAGGAGACTTGCAACCAACAAACCCGGACACTTGTTATCTCCCGCGCTAAATCCCGCCTGTCATCAATCTCCACCCGATCTATAATTCTTTATCTTCTCTAATTTTAAATTATAATCCGGCATTTCCCTCGTTATTTTTTTTTCTTTCTTTTCCTTTTTCTTCCTTTTTTTTTCATCACACTGATACGCATTCACGTTTCTCCACAAACTCCATATGTTGGCTACAATTTTATTATTATTTCAAATAATGGCTCAGGTTCGAACCTGTATTTATGTCTCCATTACTTACCGACATAACGTCAGAATGATTTAAATTCACCTTGCGTCTTTTTGATGCATGAGCAAATTCTTCGTCTCGCATATAGAAATATTTGTATCCAGTGACGCCGATGAAAATCTGATTCGCTTAGTTTTGACTAGAAGTTGATGGATTTACATAGTGCAAACTCAAACACGTTTTCCCTTTTTTTTTTTCCATTTTTTGTTGTCTCATGGACAGTATTGGAATTTGCTTATTTCCTGGGGAAAGTGGTCTGCCTGGTATTCCTTAACCATTCGATATAATAGCTCGTTAAATAAACTCCATTCTATAGTTACATTTATTCCGAAACATTGCACATTATCTCTCTATAAAGTTTGCCTAATTGCATAAATAGTTATTCTTGTTCGTGATCTAAAGATCAATGGCGTTGCGGTGACTTTACAACGCAAATTAGTATGGCTTCTTTATTTACCATCCTGTCAAATTTTACGTGTATGGGGCAATTGATTTTGGGCACAGGGTTTTGTGTTTTGTTTGCTGTGAATTTATTTATGACTTGTCAGTATGAGAAACAATAGCATTTTATTCTCTCGTATATAATTTATAGTCTGTCGAATGCATTCTGATGATAATAATACTGAAATTTTATTCAGCGCATGTTTGAAATGAGGCAAGAAAAAAGCTCAACTTGCTCTTGAGTATGTTGGTCAGCAAAATTTTTATCATGATGTATTATTGCAGTACAAGTTTTTGTATTTCTGCATTCTTGTGGCATCATATGGATTCACCATTTTTGGTGTTATTGGTTTTTTTTTCTCTTCATCATTATAAATCGCAGAACTCCAAAACTTCGTGACTTTTCTTATCCAAACATTCATCATTTTTGTGATCCTGCTTGAGGAAGTTTTGGAGACGGCATCGTGAATGCGGAAGCGACGTGTTAAAACTTGTTCCCTCCCATAGTCCACGACACGCTCCAAGACTAGACATCAAAATATGATACTTGATATATACGACGTGCACACTCTGTTACATTTTCGTGGTGGACGCTTGCTCCCTCGCAGAAACACAGCGGTAATTCAGCGAGGCGCCGTTATAATTAGAAACGCCTTTAGAAACTACAGACGAACTAGAGAAGGAGTTGTAGAGGCGAATGTCTCACAGAACACGAGGGTGTTGGCGAGTTAATAATAAATTCAACGGAAATATCACATAGAGCGACAATTGGCTTATGCACCAATGGGATTGTTGACGAAATTCCCAATGAAATTCTCATTAATTTTATCGTCAATTTTTGAATACTTTTGGTAGGCTTGTATCTTTTGGACATGTTGTTATGTTTTTTTTTGTTGATGCAGTTAAAAAGAGATTTCCGAAAGTATACAGACGTTACAGTGATAATTATGGCATTGTTAGAACGCTGTCTGGAAGGGTTTCAGAAGCGATTAGAGCTGTGAATCAACCCAAACGACGTCAGCAAATCCATCCATCTCCACCATTTGGTTTTTTCGTTCACATTCAAGATTCGCACGCGGTCCGGACCGAGTCGTACAGTGGTTTGAGTTCTTGGCACGCACGGCATTTCCGGCAATGCGACTCCCGCGGCTTTAACTTATCGTGGGCAATATGAAGAAACATGGGATTGGGCCATAAGAAGCACGAATGAGAAACGATTCGTTGGAACAAAGTGTAGAGTGAGGATGCAGAAGAGCAAGGGGACGCGATTGGAACCAGAATGGTGGAGCGCGAATGGACCCAATTGGTTTTCAGAGTTCGTGACGTCTGGCGTCCTTCTTGGAAGCGTTGTCCAACAGACTTTGGAACTATCACATTCACTCTCTTCTCTTCCCATGGTTACTACATGTTAGTATTTTTTTGTTGTTGAAAAAAATTATCAGAATAGAAACAAAATAAAAATAAACATATACCTGATGTGCACTAAAAGAGGCTTAAGGAATTTCGCGTGCACACTTTCGCACTTCTTTGTTTAGTACAAATCCCTTGGGGCACCGCAGTGTAAACACTGAATTATTTCTCTTCTATATAATTTAGCCTTGGTACTATGAGGTTGCCGCTTTCGAAAATAGGGGATCTCAGGTCATAAGAGATAGGCACTCGTGTTTGTGAACTTGCCGCAACATTTCGGCTAAATGTTGTACATATATAAAACCTTACGATCGGATCCCAGGCGTTGGATGGATTCGTTTCTACACTCTATCCATTTTTATTTCACGTCCATTTACGCTTCTCATATTTATATACACATACATCTACAAGAGAGATCGATCAATTTTCTCTTTTCGTTAATTTGTATTCGCAGTGTCAGTAGTGTGTACAATATCGCGATCAATTCATGAGATTGATTAGCTACGATAATATGTGAATGAATACACATATCGATATTTGGGAATTCCTAACTGGCAAGCTATTACATAAATTAATCTATAAAAAATAAAACAGCCACTCATTAACAATGTCAAACGGTTTGACAAACATATTTTTATGAAACGGATTAGACCACTGGGCTTCATAGTATAAGTGCGATAAAATTATTCCTTTATTTTTTTTTTCACAATATCTCGTAATATTGGACTTCTGACCGGATAATTTGAACGATTTATCAGCCACATTTCTCTACGAATAAGAAAGATCGAATCTCATTCCCAGTAGCCGCACCCTACTTGCAAACAAAGAGCCCTCCAGGAAACCGTCTCCTCGTCGACCTCCAGACGGATACAATGGTTTCTACCAACGTTCAGACGCCGCGCGACGACGTGTTGAGCTTATATAAAAATTTCTGCACGATCATGGACATCGGCTAGCAAATGTATACCTACAGAGTTGGATGGAGAACAGGCGAGTTTGTTCATAGCATTTTGATTCGTTGAATATTATTAGTGGTCTTTAAGTACGATGACGTTATCATCACCTGAGTAATCTTTCTTAATGTCTATTAGACATCTGGTATTCTGTTCTCAATTATTTTCAGTAGCAAACTGATAGTGACGATTAAATTAATCTATTGCTCTTGACTCAGGTGGTTACATATCTCCATTGTTATTTCAAAATTCATAACCAATTGGGGACTTGAGAAATCATATCGAATTTCAAATTGTTTGGAATGTAGATAAATCTGGATTGTTTATTGTTGTCTCTTCTTTTTTTTTTAGTTCCTTACATAATCAATATGGCCATTTGATTTTGATACTGTGATTAAAAATCAATTGGACAGGATATGATTGTGACAGATAATTAATTCATCATCTTCTTGTATATTAAAGTAAATTCGGTTATTTCTACGTATAACGATTATAAATTGTAATGAAAGCGCGGTTGTGAATTTGCCTAGATGAAATTTAAACAAAGGTGTGAAGTGAGACAATCGTAAATATTATTTATGACAGATTTGGCGGTAATATATAAAAGCACTATCATTCTTATCTAAGATAGAAGAATAGTTATTCTTCGTATGTCTCACCAAAAATTTTAAATAAGTAACGCAGTTGCGAATCTAAATGATATGGCGTGTCAGGTGAGGTAGGGCGAATAATCGCACGTGCGCGATTTTACTTCAAACCTTGGCCTCATTATTATACAACAAATTTATAATGTTCACGGGTTAGACGAAGTTGTTGAAGCTTTCTATGTTTTTGAATGATTGGATATGGTGGTCGATTTGTCAGAAAAGGGAAACCGTATGCTTGTTACGTAAAAATATTCTGTTTACACCATTGCTAATATTCTCATCTGTGAAATATTTATTCCCATTATATATATATATATATATGAACATGTGAAAATATAAAATCATGAAAACAATGAAGAAAAGCCTACGAAACATCAATAAACAACAAATGAATGACGTAAAATAAAAATGCGTCAATGCGACGCGCTATTGTATTGTTCTCTAAATACTTTATAAAGTGACGGTTGTTGAATGAGTTGAGGAGGTCACGTATCCACGTGGACATGGTCGTGAGAAAGGCCCCCTGATGAGTCCAACTACTGTAATGAGAATGAACGAAATAAAAAAGAAAAGACGGAAAAAAAACAAGTATGATGAATATAATTTAAAATGTCTGCATTGGTATACCTGCAATTAATTTTCATTTCGCACTGATTACCACGAGACATCTTTGGCAATCGATAACAAGCTTAATGAATAAACATATTGAATTATAGATAGACGATCTGATGTAACATCACCATCGTGTGTGTTACCCAACCTCTTCAATGTGATACGTTTCATTAATCAATTGACTGTTGCAAGTTGGTAACGATGGTAGATTAATTATTGTCCGAACAGGTTCATTCAGTTAAAATAAAATGATTTCATTCATTCGTTGAGATACTAGGAATGGACATTTTAATTAAATGCTCACGTTATGAGACACTTTTAAAAATAGCAACAATAATAATAATAATTGAATAACGACCGCTGTGATGGCCCACTCATTACTTTTTTCTTCTATTCGCTTGGTAGTAAATCAATTGTTAGCGGAAATTGCCTTTGTCAGCGAGGGCGTTTGGCATATCTATTATTCGAGTCTCCCTAGCTCTCTTAAATTATTTTAATTATTGGTAAATTAGTATAATTATTCAAATGCCCGCTAGTACTAATTCTCATTCTCATGCATTGGAATCTTTTATGATTCAAACTCTGTTATTTAAAAATTTATTACTTGGAAGCACAAGTCCATAGTTGAGTGAGCTCATTAATTTCATCCATCATTACTCTATGATACAAAAATGTAAATATCCCAGATGTCGAAACTTTATTGCTGGGCCATTTTTTAGTTTCATCTAATACATTTATTTAACATAATCTTGTTTTGTACTATGACGAAAGTTTTGTATCGTTTTCTCATGAGGAACCATTGAATTCAAGGTCTCAGTTAACTGTCGGTGGACGTTCTATGGTGAAAATATTCATTTTAAATATTTTCTTTCATACTATGAATATTAACTCTTGATCGTAAAATCCGGAATTCTGCGAAAAAGCTATTATGTAATCAAAAAATCTCGGTCCTTCAAGGGATTCTTATATGAGATATAATTAAAACTTTGTGTATCTTTTCATTTACATTTGATTTCACTGTTGAATTATTATTGAATCATTCACCAGGAATGTGTAGATATATAGTGAAGTTGAAATCAATATAGAAGTTCTGGATAAAAATACTGAAACAAATGTACGAATTTCCTGAAATGTAGATGACTAACGGTGTTAAATAAGGTTATCTGTTGACGCTCGACTCATTTATTTACGCGTCATTAGCTACAATTAATGAGCTTTTGGTTGACACCCAGTCATTTATTATTAATTAGACACACACTGGATTCTTCATATTCATTTCTTGAACAAAAATAGCTATTGAAAATTCAATTAGATGGAAAATTCAAATGCTTTCAAACCAGTCGCATTGTTCACTAACTTCATTGATAATCAATGCATTATTATTCCTACCATTCACAATTCAAATGTACTAATTTTTTCATATATGTTACAGGAAGTTCTTGATGAAAGATTAAATCAAAGAGTTGACGCAATGTTGTCTGCTGGTCTGGTACAGGAGCTGCTGGATTTTCATCAATGTTACAATCGTGAATGGATAAAAACCAACACGTGAGTGGATGAATTCGTAAGTGATACGTGATCAAACTTCAAGAATATATAGCAAACGAAAAACTAGAAACAACCAAAATTTTAAGTAGACAATTAAACTAACACAGCGATAGACACGTTCTAACACATTATAAGTACGTGAATCGCACAACATTTGCGTTCCTGATTTCTCCGAATTCGCGCTTATAAATATACGGTCCGAATCGTGATCTGCCTCCAACTGGCAACTTCCGGAAATGCCGGATGTACAATTTCTCAGGTGACTTGACCGGAAGTCCATGTAAATAATGAGATGTCGCGAGAATGCAATCTTCTTATTCGTATCGCTTGGTTTTGCATGTATATGTGTTCATGCAACTACGTAGTAGGATGAGATCGCAACGAAATGCATTTGCTCATTGCACATTTCTCACGTGAGCCATCTGAGTTCACACGAAGTCATCGGATCCTTGAGTGACGCGAACAACATGACGCTAGTGACGCCGATCAAAATCGTTCACATTTTATCTCATACATGTACCCTGCGTCCTCTCTCCTATCATTTTGACTTCTAGACCTCGTAGTAAGAAAATAAAGAAATGATTTCCGGCACAAGAAATGTATCAATCTCAAATTTATCTATGTGATTTATTTGATCCAATGTATTACGAACACTGTTTTGCTGATATATTTCAGTCATTGGCAGTATTAAAATTCAGAATATATTCTCCGCTAAATTTATAATAAAATATTTTTGATTATTGTGTCGTGCATTGACATGAAATAATATGTCGAAATATTCGAGCACGCGTGTTGAACATTTACACAAAACCTTCGACTGCTTGATCCCATGAACCATGAATTATTTTTTTTTTTCTTACTCTTCTCTTTCTATTTTTTACCTTTTTCTTTCTCCTTAATATATTGTAGTTTACACAGGTGCAAACAGTCATTTAGATTAATTTAAACATCGCTTGTGCAAGCCTGGTTGGCTACGCGTTTCTCATGTCTAATTCATTCTTAACAAAATGCGCCAGATAAAGACTGAAATTTATCTTTAGCACAGCAGCTATGAGGCAAGTGTCTATATTGGTTCTTTCTTTCCTTTTATTTAAATAAAATACACAAGTTCTTTTTCTGTTCATATATATATACATGGATGAGAAGAGTTGAGGACACCTGAATTGAAAGCAAACAAAGTTCCTAAATTCAAAAATTGTTACGAGAGGGATGAGTGAACGTATATTGTTGTCAAGAGCGAGACCTGTAAATTTGTAGTTTTGTTGGTTGTGTTGGAAGTAATTTTCTATCAACACGATCGTCATGTCAGATGAAGTATGAGTTTGTGATACCAAATATGGAGACTTGAACTGTATACTGAACAAAATATAGATGGATAATTCGTATTAAACGAAAGTATGAAAGAGTATGAAGGGTAACAAGGTTTCATGAGTACGTCTGAGATAACGATTTATCGATCGTTGGCATTTCGTGACCGATCCTTTCATCCACGCGAATTGGCCGTAAAAGATATACCCGACCATCCGTACCGATATAATTATTGCTAATAATTATCGTATACGTCCTACGAGCGACGATGCGCACAACACGCGATACACTCGACAATCTGTCCATATGTAAATTGTTCCGTGTAATTTGCAATAAGCGCAATGTTGGCTGTTCAATATGCAGTATATAAGTGCTAATTTATTATTATCACACAGCCTATGTGTGCATCATAAACTTGTAAAAGTAAGAGCATATATAACCAAGTGAATGGGTGCATTTAATTTTAATTTTTGCTTTTCACTTAAAATTTGTAATTTGTTTAAGTATGTTTGACATTTTTATTATTCGAGTAACTTAGTGAGTTTTTATGGGATCTGTCATTATATAATAATTCTTTACAAATGAGATAACAATTATTCGTAGTTTTTTATTTGTATACAGTTACCTTAAATATATCAATGAGTGCAGATAAGTATGTGACAATGCTATTTCAATGAATTGGACGACATTATCAGGGAATATTCGCGTAACGAAACTAATCGCAATGACAATCTCAATTCGCCAATTGGCACGTCATATATCGACGTCTGAATCTGAACGATGTATCAGAATTATTCAATCTGAGATCCACGTGCCACCGTATTTCATATCTGCAAATTCCTATCATTTTAGTCAAAATTGTATGAAGATTCTAATAATTCTACAATCACTTGATGCCAATATAGCGTAAATGTTTTGCAATTTAACTTTATTTTTGATCAATTTTCATGTACAGATAGCTCTATTATATCAACATGAGAACAGGTACTTTCACCTTACGTAATTCTCATGCATGTTGAACTGTATTATGGAGCAAGAATTTATAGCTATTGACAGTCGTATCGATTGTGACGGATCTATATTATTGGTTACAATTGTGAATTATGGAAATTCTGCATGACTTCTATATGAATACAAATAATACTTGATTAATGTTTACAAAACGTTTCAAAGGAATGAACATATAGACTTACTCAGCATATCGTGGAAATGCATGACAGTGATTCTCGCAAAATTATGATGTCACAGATACACGATGACATTGATATGTACACTATTAGATTATGATGGGTGGCACTGTTGTTTATAAACTCTCGCAGACATCTCAGCGATTATATGGATACTTTACAAATCGATAAAGCGTTTTGCTTCACATTGCAATAGCCGTGGGATGTGCGTCAATTTCGCGGGATATTCTGTCGCGCGAACGTATTATCAGAATTTGCATTCATATTATTTTACTTGTTAACATTGCATCATATGATACTGCAATAGGGTACGGCTTTGGCATAACGGGAAATTATATGCATTCAAACGGAAATCAAATCTCTACCTCTCCCCTATATTATAACCCTAATTCTCTCAGAGGATTATCTGGGTGGCTTATGTAAATCCTATATTCATGACTATCCACCGTATTTTTCTACCCAATAGTGTTCCGCGACATCAGTTGCCAAGATATTTGGGGGAGTATTGACACGGTTAAAAAAAATAGACTTTTTTTTTATTAATCCTATCACCAGAACACCATTGCATGTGCAAATAGATACTTTATATCAGAATGAATGAATTGAATTGATTATTAAATTAAATTATTGATTGCTATTCCAATGTTTGAACTGATTGGTTGTCATTGAGAACTGTATTGATGAAGAAAAAACACGATACTATAACATTCGGGTCATTGATCCCAGTATGTCTCAATATCAGTTAACACGTTCAAAAATTTGCATAGCGCCTGATCAAATTTTTCGTTTGATAGTTTCATGATCGTCAATCTCAATGTTGATTTATTCTAATGCTGATGATAAGCTGAATAACATTCATATCATGTGTCAACATAGGGAAAGCTAATTATCTTCATTTGAAGTTAAATTTATAAAAACTTCATTCAGAAAAAGTAATATGAAGTCTTCCTACTATTCTGCTTCTTTTTCTTTCTTCCCTTCTTTCTGTCATTTCTCGTCCAATTATATTTTCTATTTTTATTTCATACATTTATTTTTACTTGCTCGTCATCTTTTTCTTAAGTTCGCGTGTCTTATAACACTATACACACACAGCAGACGTTAGACTGCCAGTTATCAACTGAACCGGTCGAGAAAATAAAACGCGACCGATGAGATGGCATACATTCCAATAATCAGGTGAAAACGCTAATGATAATCGCCATATAAATAGTTGGAATAACTATAATGGTCAATAAAGGAAAGGAAGTAAAGTAAGATATGAAACATGTCCATTGGCAGTTGCTTATTTTTATGATGTGGGAACTTTCGAAATATTTAAAAAGATAGGAATACAACAACCACAATAACAACAACAACAACAACAACAGTATTTATTGGTGCATAGTTATGTATGCCTGTCAAATTGAATGTGCATTTGTATGTGTCTGAATATAGACTAGAGAGAGCGATAGCTAAGTCAGTAAAATATGCTAGATCAATGGACGTATGTGTGTATAACTTGGAATGTTCACGTTCCAGGTCGCCCGATTATACGAAAGGCATCTTTCAATCAATTGGATTCAAGGAGTTTCACAAATATCTGATCTTGCCTGAGGATGAGAGAAACAGCGAAAAGGTATTCAAGATGTTCTCCAATATATTTTCGCATTCGAACACTGCTACTGATATTTGCTCAATGTTTGGTATCATCATCATCATGATAAGAAAATAGAAGACATTGACACCATCTGGTATTTTAAGGATTTGGGCCAGTAATGGTACTGGAATGTTCAATCCATTACCATTAGACTCAGAAATGTAGTGTCTATTCTGTAGTCGTTTTCCAATCACGTACTGCGCAGTTTGTTCGAATAGAAATTTCATACATGCATAAACGACATGAGAAGATTTGCGTTACAATGTTACATATGTATATGAATATTGCACGAATTCATGCAACATATTCTGTTTCATGTCGCAGCGGAAATATATATGCATGTGTGTTCGTTCCTCTACGTATCATTTCATTACGTACATTGTATTTGATTTTATGACAATCTCTTTGCTATTATGACTTCCGGTATGAGTCAACTTTTTCAAATAAATACCTTTTGATGCATAATAAACTGTTCATTTTATTTTCAAGGGGAAGCAACTTTTCGAACAAGGAGTTGAGGATCTCAAAATGGTAACCAGACGATATGCTAGACGTCAGCAACGATGGATAATGAATCGTTTTATAAGAAGAATTGACAGACAAGTAAATATTCATTTTGTTTTTTGTTTTTTTTTTTCTAACCAACCAATCAATCATTCAAGTATAAATATTCTTATGAAATGGCATGAAAATTTCTTTTGCTTCAGGTACCGCCAGTTTATGAACTAGATTGTACAAATGTAGACGAATGGGACGCCAAAGTTTTGGAACCAGCGATAGCAATCGTTAATGCAAAAATCAATGGGGAGATACCAAGCCAAAAAGCGTTGAATGAAAAAGTTGAGAATGAAAAAACCTCTGATGCTAGCAACATGAAAAGTTATTGGTGTGAGGTATTGTGCTTCAATCAAATATTTCAATCACTATTATTATAGGGTACACATTTGAAAATCTGTTTGCATTATTATATGCAATAATTTAATTCTTGTAGACTTGTGAGAAGGTGTTGATTGGTGACCTGCAATGGAATTCACATCAGAACGGCGGCAAACATAAAAAGATGGCTGAGAAGAGACGACGGTTATTGAGCGCGGCGTTGGATGAAACTTTTATTCCTTCATTCGTGCGAAAATCTCAAGGTACCAGCTCGACTTGATGAACTATGCATAACACTTGGATGTAAATAATATTGTTTCTTCATACAAATTATTCAGAAATTGTCCGTGTTTGTCATAGACGTTAAAACATCCCGTTTGATTAGTAAAAAAAAATGCAAATGTTCATCCCTTGTTTTTTATCGAAAATATAAATGCGATTGATACATTAAAAAGGCAAAGGTATTTGTAAAATCCATAAGAACATTGGCCACAAATAAGATGCATATTATCAAGAAGCAGATTTTGGTCTTGCCGACTGCCGAATAGCATGAGAATTATCCTAAAGTATAAATAGGTGAGTATCTGATGGTAACTCTGCGATGGTTGGTGCGATACTTCCAGTTGCTTGTGAAGTCAGTGGAAGCTGATTTTTAAAAGTCGTTGAGTGATGCGTGATGGTAATCACATCTAAACACAGATGGTGCGTGAATTCGCTTTTTAAAACGCACTTTTATTAGTATTAAAATTTATAACAGGCCAATATCTTATAAGGTGGCATTCGCCGAGCCATAAAAAAAAATTAATAGACGTCTCTACAATGTTATTGGTACAACTATCGTTACAGTCATAGGTCATTCTATCAATCTATATCCTGATTACGTTAATCAATCTTACACAATAATAGATAATTATAACATTGAAAATTATTACTTGCACGCCACATGCAGGGTGTTATTTATGGCGCAATAGATGTACTTGCAAATTATTCGAGGTGCGTAACATTAATAGATAATTTACACGATCATTATCTTTTTAATCGCATCGATTTTTCCTTGTCAATACGTCAAAATGCTAATTCTTGTTTATCACTAAGATTATTATGCAAACGCTCAACTGAAACATTATTCTGTATGATTTCCCACATACGAACTTTGTACCGTGCGGTACATGGCTGGAAATTCACAGCAAATTCGATTACTTCCGTTTGACCATTCGCAGCTCAGTGAGTTGAAAACTGTTCCTCGTTGAAATGTCAATACTTGATGGAGCCATGTGTCCCTTATAGAGAAACTTCTAATATACATACAACCTCCATCATATATAA
The DNA here is from genome assembly GCA_030523045.1 of Meteorus cinctellus. Taxonomy (NCBI): domain Eukaryota; kingdom Metazoa; phylum Arthropoda; class Insecta; order Hymenoptera; family Braconidae; genus Meteorus; species Meteorus cinctellus. The sequence continues at coordinate 480,053 of JAPYZF010000002.1, read as the reverse complement.
CACAGTACTGCTTCAGAGCAATCAAACAAATTCTAGTTGGATTTTCATAAAATATAAGAGAGTTATCTCGATGTATTTGAATTCGATCGAAGTTTTTCCTTATTAGTATTTCCAATGAAAATTCACATGTAGTTTCCTCTTTCCTCGTGAATTCCTCTCACTTGGATTACTGAGAATCAGTATGTTGAAACATTCGATGGATATTTGTCCACTTCAATTATTGTTATTCAGGCTATTCATGATATGATTTGCTGCAGTCTTATGTAGGCTAATAATAACTTCAGACTTTGAATTCAATTTGATAGCGTTGGTGTTGGAGGGAGTCATTGTGCACAAACCACAAAATACCGACAATTACGTTTTTGAACCGGAAGTGTTCTACCATTTTAAGAATATCTGTCAGTATTCAAGCGTCACAGTCGAATTATAAAGTACCTATAAATTTTTATTTGAAATTATACGTGTGTCGTTGGCGATGGGAATTATAGTTTTAACGACTCATTGTATTCTTACTTCGCTTTCAACGGTGAATTTACGTATACTTTGACAGCTATAAGCGTCTTTAGAATGTTTAAGAAGAGAAGAAAAATAGCTTATTCTACTTGTATCGGAATTAGCTAAAATTGATATCTCTCATCTATATGAATATCCATGTATATGAACACCGTTATTCATTGAACGTTCCGATAGATAGCACGAATTCATGAAAAGAGGTCAAGTAGAAAATGAGAAAGTTAAACTATTTGGAATTGAAAAAAAATAGGTAATCACGTTGTCTTGAAACTCTTTGTGATGATTTATGGTTAAAACAAAATTATTGGAACAATGACGATATCATTCCATTTCTAAAATTTTTCTCTGTCAATTTTTATCACGACAATATGGTCTGCCATCGTGCATGTGCACTTAATTGCTATACGCCAGGCAGCATTCACGTTGTCTGTCGTTAACGAGAAATTTTCGGCCGGGCGACTTTGGTCAATGCGTCACCATCCCTCTTGCCGATTATTCGCGCGTCGGTTGGCATGTCGAGTGCCGCACCTTCACTGCGAATTTTCAGTATTTCCACCCTACTATTTGTGTATGTCTATATCTATTTTCATGACCACCAAGCATATCTACCACAAAGCAGCGTATTTTGGCGTTCTTCCGCTAACCAGTTTGGCACCGACAGGCCTTTTTGTCGCCACGATTGCATGTAACATGAAGTTAAATTATCAGGAGGGTGGCGGAATATAACGAAATCTCCATCGGTGCTACAGCGATTTCGTTATGTTTTACCGTCGAATTTACGCATCGTCTACCTGATAATTTGACAATTTTAATTAACGTTGCAGACACGCTTCTGTTGAGTTGACACACAAAAGCATCCGCGTGCATTCGACACTTCTATAATGATCTATTGTTATTTAGAAATGCTCCTGTTTGGCTTTGTCATATTATTTGTTAGAAAACAAATATATTGACATTTGTTCTCCCCTATCAAATTTTCTCCATTTTTACAGTCTTATTATATTATTTTCATTCCACAGAATAATATTGTGTCGCTACTAATTAAAATGGAAAACTCATTATCAACGGTGAGTAATTAACTGTTTTTTTTTCCCTCTTCACTAACAATGTTTCAGTTTTCCTGAAGGACGATGTATCATCAAATTATCTACTGCTTGATGATTTAATTTTGCATCATTTACAATGCATCATTACTTATGTTGCATCACGATGAGTCTGAGATAGATCACTAGTGTAAAGAAATCATCTCAAGGCCTTTTTCACTCACGTGAGAGTTATATTTCCAAGGCTGACATAGTGCAACTTAACTGTTGGAAAATAATGAAAACAAAATGCATACATATGTATAGATATTTGACTCGAATCTGTAATGTTTTTATTTTACCCCCCTTTCACTCTACAATTCTGTGTCCACTTGAGCTTTTGGGCTTACGCAGGCGTGCCGCGTTTTGTGATTACAAACGAGCTTAAGTCAGCGAGTGAAATAAACCCGTAGCGTAACTAAACGAAAACGAACAGAAATATTTCACAGTCCCCTGTTTCTTCTTCTCTATTTGCACACTCAAAACCAAATGCTTTTGCTCTTTCGCCATTAATTATATCACAGTATTCAAATGTACCCTACTTATCAAAGTGAGCAAAGTTAATCATGATCAAATAATCAAAACAATTCATTTAATGGCTAGTAATTACAGTTTGTATTTTTTTTTTCCTTATTTGTTTTTTTTTCCTCACTCTGCACTTATTCTAAGGATTTATTTATTACCTCATGAATGTGTGTCGATAGAGTTAATTGCAATCATTAATACTGGCGCCGGATAATTGGACTTGTAAGAAGAATTGAAAAATTACAACAATCCAACTGCTGTTATATTGACGATAGTTATATTCAACATTGAATACCATTCATGTATATGTAAAACACATTTTATATCACACTCGGAGTCTGATGGTTGCTCCTTACCCTTCGTCGACCTAACTGATCGAGTTGCACGCTTGAATAATGCCTGTCCCTATTTTACATACGTTGCCGTATGTGTATCTACCCTGGAGACATATGACTCCAGGTGTCTCCATTAAATCTCGAATCGCTATACCAGTGATTTTATAAAACACTCCGATATATTCACAAAATTTATTCAACTTCTTTTTCATTCTTCTATCATTTCACTGTATGGTAATTGTTAGTAAGTACTTTCAGATTTATGACAACGTGTGATAACCATACACTGAAACTGTTGTATTTTTAGTTTTAGAAGATGGCCGGAAATAAAATACCAATTCATAATGCATGTATATATAACCGTGCATATGTTTTTTTAAAATACACTCAACTGTCGTTACATTGAAATACAATATCAACATATATTGGTTCAATATTCAAATATACTGAAAGCCATTTTTGGTTTCAATTCACCATGATGAATAATGGCATGAAAAAAAAACAACAAAAAATCTTCTGCCATTTTCCGGTGTGTACCAAAGCTTGATATTTAATGGAAGGAGAGTTCAGGTGAGGTCGTGAACTATAACTTGGATATTACGATATTCACCAATGAGGTTCTCCCACACATACATTAGTAAATATATATATATTTATATGTATGTATACATATGTTCATAACCACTTCCGTGCGCACGTCGATTGTCGAGTATACATGTGTCTATATATCCCGTTATAGAATGAAGCGATTGCGGGACTCTAATGAATGAGCAAGAGGAAACGGTGAGAGTCTGGTTATCGTATGAAGACGTCATATCCTCAATGTTTGTATGTGACTATAATTTTTTTTTGTTTACCAAACTCATGTACATGCATTTCTATCAATGATTCATAATTTGATATAAAACTTCTGTTTATGGTTATCGACAAAACTTTCATGACAATTGGAGGTATTTTCTTTTTGATTTCTTCCTTTTTATTTTTCATTTTTCTATTTATGTATTGCAGCTAAATATAACTCCGGATATAATTGAATTATTGAAGAGCTGCATGTGATGCTATTCTGATGAAATATTCACGGATAATTGAAAGGGAAAATATTACGTCAGAATAGACCACGAAAATTTCTGGGAAATCCGTTGCAATTCTCAAAAGTCTTTGCATAGATAAATTTATAAGTATATCAACCATTGGCCCCCTCGGTGTGCGCTCGCCGGCCCATGACCGATTAATCGCTCCCTGGAGAGTCGTCGTAAATTGCCATCAGGCACGATTAACATCTCTTTTATACCCCACACATGTGTGTATCATCTATATAGCTCATATAAATTATATTTCTAATGATCTCACATCTATGAGAAAATATGTGAACGTCATATTTGTGTCATTGTTATTTTCATAAAATCCTATCACATCATTTTTCATATACGCTCTTTTTATCCGTCACGCTCACTCTCGCTCTCTGTCTCTGTCTCTCACCATCATTATGTTCCTTTCTTCATCGGTTCATTCTCGTTGCAGGGGAGTAATACGTGATTGTGGTGAACGCGGGGCGATGCAGCATGGTGTGTTGGTGGGACAACCGCAAGATGGGGACGCCCGGCCCGGCGCCCAGCGTCGGCTCGCCGGCAGTCGCTAGTACGACGCCGTCGCCACCACGTGCGAGCCAAATTTAAATCCACCGCCGAGGTAGCCGCACGCGTGATACACTCGTTGATGTTTTATATACATACGGATATAATATTCGAATAATATCACAAATGTGTTTCATGTGAATTCAATCCAACTCGGAATTGTACAATTAGATACATTCGAAGAAATTGTCGTCACAATTACGGAAAATATTATTGGAATGTGTAACTTTCCTTGAAAGAAACAGAATAAATTGAAAAAGATTTATTGAACGATATACATAATTGAAATCGTTAGCAGAGTGACGACAAATAAAACGCATTTATACATATAGAGAAACGCGATCAAAGAGAAGAATTCGGAGAGAAATACGAGGTACGAGTAAACTGATTAGAAATTCGAATCGTTTAATACATCGATCGATACTAATCTTTTATTCATACTCAACTGACTTCACCAATCTCCAGGACGAATCGATCGACCTTGGGTTGGGAGTACTGACCTTGCCAATTGGACGGCGCCGCCAGTAGGACATCGAGGAAACCAGAGTGACAACCGGAAGCAACGTTGTTTGTTACAATCAGTGTTGTAGCGATAATGTCATTCACGCGTGCTATGACTATCTAAAATTTAACGTGTCACAATTAAACGTTTAGAGAGTGGACAAGTAAAACAAAGAGGGGAGAGAAAAAAAAAAGAAATTGAAGATAGCGGTAGAATTGACATCAACTGAATCATCAAAGGTGCAAGTGAAATAATTTATTCATATCAAAGTCATGTAATGGTGCACTTAATTCATCTAATACTTTTATCTGTATGGTGAAATCATCCACAAGTTCTTTCATCTACACCGGTATTATTATTCAAGTTTGAAAACATCACTGGTCATAAGGTCGTTCCGTAGAATATTTTGAATTGACCTTAAAAATTTAAACTGTGAGACAACGTGGCGTTGAAAGATTCAACTTGATCGCGGTCACGGGCAACAGCAATAATAAAATAATACCTTTAACATTTATGTTACTACATGTGTATGAAGAAATAAATGAATGATTTTAGTTGACAGACAACTCTCTCGAGGTATACACTAAGATTATTGCCACATTTACTTCGCGCTTGAGACTTGTTTGCCATTCTACAACTGCCACACCAGGGGAATGACTCAACATGCTACCTAGGTAAGTTAAACATACATTTCAGTTTATTCCTTCTCCTTTATCCATTTTCTTTTTCACTGTTTTTCTTTTTTCTTTCCTGTATAAGTATTTTCAGTACTGAATACCACAACTTATGCACAAAAATATCTTTACGATCGTTCAAGTAACTTTATCAGTTTGTGTATTGCTTGTGGTAGATGGGCCATGCGGTGTTGTGTGGACAGATAAACGAGTTGTGTGTCGGCTTCTATTATTCACTCTCACTCATCATGAGATATGTGTACAGTTTCCTAAATTTTTTTTTATTCATTTCTTTCACCATAAAAACTTTCAGTTTCTCAGAATGTAAATAGAAATATAAAACGACATTTAAATGATGATTATGTACAGTTTTTGGATGACAGAAGTTGAGTAAATATTTAATGACATCCAAATGTCCGAAAATTGAATACTAAACATATGTTTTTTTTTTCATGATGCAATAATGAATGCTAATTATATTTATTTATCAGTTTAATTATTGATGTTTATTCATTGATAATGTCTTTTCCGTGGATTTCAATATCAACGATATTTTATTCAGATTACATTCAATTTAATCGAATTATAGAATGTTAATTAGCAGCTTTTTTTTTTCATTTCACATATCTGAATACATGCTGTTTTAATTGGAATATTCATAAGTTCTAATTGATGTTGAATATAGAATATGAGTGTTGGATGGATTATTATCTCGTCGTAAATAATTATCACAAATGAGATATATGAATGTGTAATCACTCAATTTTACGATTTCTCCAGTGTCATTATTAATGAAAATGATTATTCAGAAGAATTGTAAGTTCATTATTGATTAATCAATGATATCGTGAGTGGAATAAATTTTTTTTTTTTCATTTCATTCATAAGATTTAACTATAAACCACAACAAGACATTTCACCACAGCTAATAATTAATTTTACCGCAATAAATTCAAAGTGCTTTCTTTATATGGTCTATTTACTGCTGGATTGACGGCAAAATTCTGACTCGCGTTTAATTTTTGCTTTTGTTTAGATTACTTTATTTCCTCATTGAACTGGTATAGAGCCAGGTGATTTACCTCTGGTCTCCGTCAATTTAGACGTCGCTGGTTTTTACCTCCACACGTAAACTCTCGACGTATATGGCTTACCCTCCCAACCGCCTGTTAATCTACGTCCTGATATTTACGACTCCCCAAACGATTTTCGTCCATTCTATACGACAACATTGGCGACACGTGCAGTTGTACTGTGACGCGTCAGTTGCACCCGTTCTCACTCGCGCTCTTCTTTCACCTATTCATTCGTTAGCTGTTCGTACTTCCTCGAAATTTTGTTGGTATTTCAACATCCGGCGAGTTCATGGAAATTCATCAGATGAAAACCCCCACAAGCCAAATAGTCCAAATCCGATTTGTACATTAAATCAACAAATATAAATAAATTTGTGGATAAATAAAAATAAAAAATGTCGACAGTGATAAAAAGCAAAATCATGTACATAGAATAGAGAATAAATGTAGTCATGTATTACTTTTTTTCAAGTTGGAAATACGACGAATATTTTGGAATTCATATACTTTACTGGTCGCAGAGTATTTTGTGGGTGCATTAGAATTTCATCACAAACTTGTGAATTCTCGTGACGTAATTTACGTCTGTTTAGCGTATGAATGTTCTCGCGAGATTGACGATGAATTTACATGGGTACAAACGCATTTAAATTGATGTCGCTGTATAGAGTATATATACCACGAGCAAGTTCAATTTGGATTAGTTAAAGCATCAACTAGAAATTAACGGCTTTACTACGCGAGAATAAATATTGTTGGGCACTGTACGAATTGCGAATGTGCAGCAATTCTGTATATGTAGACACAATGTCCAAGTCATTAATTGGAATATTATGCAATATCATTATGCACGGCGACATGTCTGCCTTTCCAAATCAAATAAATTTATATGTATATATATTTGTATTTATACATACACGACACATTTTCAATGCAGAGAGACGTGTGTCGATTACAATTGCGACGATGCAGTGGATGACAGAGTGAATGTTACAAATTCCAAAATTTTCTTCATGTTTTCAAACTCGCGAGAGTGAAATAAATTGTAAATCGTATAGTAAAATCGATAATGTTACATTCTCACTTTGTTGAATATATTCGAGTGCCATTCGAAAATTTACCATTCGTTTGAGAGGACACGAGAGAGAAATGAGAGCGTGCGGTGATACATATTGGGCTTGTTAGTGTCTCTGGGTGGACCAATAAAATGAAATTATCGACACACACATTCCACTAATACTCGAGCAATAATTACAAATCTGTGACAGTTTGGCTATTTAGTACTCTCTAAGGACCTGTTCAATGCACCAATCATTTGGCAGTATAGATGTATGCAGTTTATAAACCATTCATTAATAAATGTTTGACCTATATTGTTTACTTTGGATATCGATCAATCATTTTACCAAATATTTCATTGTATTGGAAATCATGTGCATGACCATATCACAATGAGGAAGTATTGAAGCGTAACGAGAATGTAATTGTTAGTGACAGTTTACTCATACACAAGTAACACAAGTAGATCCATTGAAACCTGATGCAATAAATTCATATCTCACATGTAGTAAAAATATTTTTCATGTATTTGTCATAGTCTTTTATTTGATCTTTTGTTCGAAGAATACTCTCAATTTGTCATGTGATAAAGTGTGTGATAGTTGTTAATTCGGTCAACTCTTCCACTGATAAATTTGTATCAATTTAACCATTACAATACAATTTATTATTCATAAAAAAATATAAATATTGATATAATTGAGATGTATATATGGACTTTGTTCTTTGTTGATTGTAACACTTTATATTATTTTATAATTAAAAATTTTTCCCACATGTTTCATAACTTTGTTGGTAATATTTTTCATTTTCATCATCTAATTTATTTTTTATTCTATCTCAACATCCATGAAGTTAAAAACTAGCTTCATGCTAGGAAATTAAGATAAATTATTACGTATTGGTCTGACAATTCGCTGCAATGCTGGTATCAGGCTTAAGACATATAGTGGGTCGAAAAATTGGGTAGTTTAATGGGGCCAGAGAAAAGAAAAAGAATGGAAAACGGACGATAAAATGAAATAGAGTGTAAGAAAGTTTGTCATGGATCTTTGTCGGCTCTGATGTCATGCCCTGTATATTTATGTGTTGTCTGACAATGTGATATATGGTATAGAGGTCAAGGACCAGATGTAGTATCGCATGCTAGCAAATATCACGTTCGCCTCAAAACATTTATACACATACAATTAATTATAACTATTATTAACTGTAAGACGACTTTTCATCTATTTCGTGTTTCTTTTTCTTCTTTTTTTTTTTTTTCATTTTCTCTTCTAGTTCTAAGAAATGCGGATGTGCAAGACAGTGTTACAAAATGGAAAAGCATGTTCTAATTTATTTTCTGTTCAGATCGTGAGACAATTTCGGTACTGATAGAGTTGAAAACATTTATAAATGTCTGTGAATATCGACACTTGTGTGAATCTTCACTCCTCCTTCTATCTTACACTATCACTATCTTTCTCATGAAGAGAAATGTATGTACTACATCCGACACTGCTGCACTCATGGGACACTCGTAGAAAATTTATTCATCTGTCGATCCGTTTCCTACATAATGCATTCGACCCATCCGAGTATATACGTTAGAAATATTCACATGTTTCATCATGGGTTACTCGGGATTTCTGGATTCACCCAAAATTACTTTAATCGTGTCACAACACAGTGGAAAAAAATTCAATTGAATATGTTTGCATTTCCATTTCAGTTTGTATCTCATCACAACAAAATATATTTATAATACAGAATCGAAATCATTAACATATCGGAAGAAGTGAGAGAATACAAAAGAATCGAAAAAACGAACTTGAAAACTTTTCCGATATTTGACGAGACAACTCAATTTCTTTACCACACATTCAAGTAGGATTCACATTTCTCAATAGATATATAAATATATAAATTTAAATACAACAAGTTCCGTAACGTTGAATGATTCATGATATAGAAATCGAACCCAGCCACACACTCGCCTACGCATTCTTGACATTTATAATGATGCATTAATAATCTCTCGGTTGTCATCTCAAATATCTACGTATGAGATTGCATATCTCAATTGATATAATATAATGCGAACAAATGCATTTGTATATTTTTCAACCCCCGGCATATCATTGGGCGTATTGTAAATATGATGCAGAAATTATGCAGTCACGACTATCATTTATTATACGATTGTTAGTCCCTTCTCTTGTTATTGAATCTATATATACAGATACACTGTATTATATACTCGTTCAATTATATTTATGTATATATAGATGTAGAAATAATAATATAATATAAACAGATGTATACAGATATAGAGTGCAATTGTTGGCAAGAGGACGCGTGCGATATGGCTTATCGTGATCACGTTCCTTTTAAACTCCTTCATACCAAATGTATGCGTATATATATATGCATCTAACCCTCGGCGCGCACCAGCTGTGAGATAAAACGATTTCATATATAAATTCAGAGGAACGCGACGATAAACCCAAGAGGGCTGGTTTCCTCTCATAATCTTTCTCAACCGAATGTTCGTTTCTCAGCATCGACGACCCCTACGTTTTAATGCGACTTGGGAATCGAAACTTTTTTTTTCCAATCTTCGAAATAAATAGTGGAGACATTTTTAAATAATCGAACAATTTTTGTATGTTATTTTGTAACTTATGCAGTTCATTTTTATTCTAATTATTTACTGATTTGAATTATTTTATTCAATTGTTCATTGCAACAGGTTTATTATAGATGCAATTAAAAATTGTTTTACATGTATGTTTATTTTGATTGCATTTGTGGTTTTAATTTTTTTATTATAATATTACTAATGATAAATATATTAGTTTCAGAGCGCTGCTTTTGATCGGGACCGTACTGTTACGAGTCCAAGCAAATTTCCTCGACGATAGAAAAGGTAAGATGATTATAATGCTGAAGGGAAAATTAAATTATGTACATTTAATGAATCGAGATAGTGGTAATTGAGTTTTCCAATTATGATGCAAATGATCAACGTGATATTAAACTGCTTCACTGCAAACTTTTATTATTCTCATTAGACTTTGTAGTAGTCGAATTATGATAAAGACATTGATAGAATACCAAATTTTTAAACTAAAAGTTATTGTCATTCTTTATGAAGAGAAATACTGTTATAAGTTTAGTTGAAGCTGTATTCTTTTCTGGTTATATGAATTATCTCAACCATTTCTTCTTTCCCTTTGTAAAGAAAGAGAAAAATCGAATAAATTCAAATGAGAATTGTTGCAAAATGGGGTCAGGTACTATAAATTTTTTTGGATCAAATACTGACGTGGATGTACACGTGTACATGTAAAACGTGTCTGCAAAACCAGATCATACGCGTATCCATTTTCGTATATGTTCTATGTGTGCAACTGCTGCTGCTGCTGCTTCGAATTTACTGTAAAGAAAATATCCTTAGGGAACGATATCTATACATATTTCTGTACTGATCGGTCTGGAAAAGTAGTTTTAGAATGAATGTGCAAGGTATGTACGACTGAGAAGTCTCACGAGAGTCCTTTTCCGTTCTCTTTCGACATTTACAGTTATCCGACGGGCGAAAGGATTTTATTGGAACTGTGTCGCCTCCTCTAGTTTCCTATCGACGATGTTGGAAAAACAAAATCAAAGTGACGACAATTATATAGAAGAAAATTGCTTGTCTTTACTCTCTAATACTCTGTGTTATGTGTTTCTTTGCGAATGCACTTTGCTATAGTTTTCTTCTTTTTTTTTTCATTATTTTCTTTCCATTTTCTCTAATCCATCGAATTGAATTCCTAATTCTTCTCACGCAACACTATAATCCATGAAATTTACATAGATACCTGAATTCCAATATACAATTTTTATTTTTTTTTTATATTTTTCTTCATTTCCTTTTCTCTTTACTCTGTGTGTGAAATCGGTCACGTGAAAAATCCGTATAAAGTGTAGTAGTAGTAAAGCCTGCGCGTGGTCCGGCATTTTATCCGATATAATCGAAAAGTGAATAAAATCTCATATACATTATTGTGAGACTGCATTTTTTCTCTTTATTTCTTTTCCTTCCCTCCTTTTTTTCCATTTTCTCTTTCATCTTGTATCAAGTTATTCAATAAAGTTGTATTCTCCAAAGTATTCTCGATAACGAAGCCATTCAATATGTTAGCATTGGAGAATCCTTACAAAAGAATTTTCTTGCTCACAATTGTTGAGTTTATTCTTTGATGTTTACATCACTTCTTACTCTATTCTCCTTATTTTCATTCATTTCGCTATTTCATTAAAGGTGGTAATTAAATTTTAGTTCTCACGTGTAAGACTTTGATGCTTTCATCATAGAATATTATTATTGCTTTATATGAAAATGAAACTGCAAATATTTTACACGTGACTTGAATGATTATATATTGACGTGATTTTGTTTCCCGTTTTCGCTTGGGCGTTTCATGCTATATCTTATCGTCAACGATGACTCCGTTTGTGCCTCCAGGCTGAGACGAATAGCTCCCTAAGGATGAGAGATAACAGGATAAATTTGCTTCTCTCTATACCTGACTTTCCAACTTCTCCTTATATCACCGCATACTCGCTTTTCTGTAATAATCTAGTTAAAATCTTAAAATTTCTTCAAACCCAGTGAATATTCGATAATGATATGAAAAAATGAAAAATAAACGATTGTTTATAAGAATAAATGAGCCTTTTGCTATACATTGCTTTTATGTTTACTACGTTCATACATATAAATATATTTATGATAGAGACAAAAGTGAAAACAATAAAACGAAATGTTGGACATTGATGTTAGACAGTCTCTGTAAAAAATTTCATTTAAATCTTCTTCAAGTTTACACAACGCACATTTTGAATTTACGAAGGACATATCACGTCTCAAGTATTGGCCCATAAGTTTCTATCTGATAAAAACACTCTCGCAATTTTCTCTCAGGCAGTTTTATTCTTTATTTTGTATATGGGTTGCTGTTCTTTTTTTCCTCCATTTCTTTTTTTTTCAATTCTCCCCTCGAACTCATCAGTCTATGTTGGACCATCAAGTGAAAGCTATAACTATATATGAATACGGAGGTTTTTCGTATTTGTTTCCACGTCTGGGTTTGCCCCTCTGGCTGTTCACAGCTCGGTTTTTTCTTCATCTTTTTTTTTTTTTCTTGATAACTGTCTTTATCTGAAGGTCCTCGAATTCAGGGTACGAATATTAAACTTCGAGTCGATGAAATGTCCTCGAGTGTAGAGTGTAGATCATAAAAAACGTAAGCGCTAGAAAAAAAGTTTATGAATATTCGTTTTCATATATACGCGCGATATATATTTCATATTAATCTTTTAAATCCATATTCGAATGGTCGTATACATATATAAGCGAATGGAAGCTGAGAATAATATTTTTCTTTATTACAATACGGCTCATTGAATACGGAATATTAATCGCCGGAAGTAGGAAAAATTCCTGAGTTATTAAACAAGCTGCAATATCGTACGATACTGCCTAATAGGGCGCTGTAGTATCTAGAAAAATTGATTCAAGAGAAAACTCGGTTGATGCAACAGAAATATTTATCTTAGAATAATGAAAATTCATCGACGTATGGCGGAGATAAAAATAGCTTGTTGATTTTATGAAACTTTCGTATAGATCATTCTCATTCATTCAGATTGAATCACTTTATTTATTTTTATCGTAAAATGAAATTGAATTTATATTAAATTTATCGTCTATCTCCATCCAATATAAAATAAAAATTCATACACAATCAATCAAGCTATGTGTAGATGACGCTGAAAAGTTTATTGAGGCATAAGAATTTTTAGTGAAACTTTAACGACCAGTCATAACATAGTCAAAAACATTAACAACCACACACAATTTTTTCTATAAAATTTGTTATTTTTACACCAACATCCGGCAAAAGTATTTTAGGTTATCCGGCATTTATTAATAGCGTAACATATTCTAAATATTAACCAGCAGTGATTTAAAATTGTGTCAACCAATATTGGATAGTGCAGTTATCAATGTGAATATTTATATATAAGGACGACGCTTATGATAGAATTACATTCAGCTTATGTGACCACAACCATCCCAAGCATTTTCGAAGGGCTTATGAATTATTTATATACGTATATTGGACCAGGGATCGAATATAAAAAAAAATATCTATGTGTATATAAGATAATATGAAATCGCGAAAACGTGACACAGTTGGGTGTTGGAGACTTATTGGACTGTGAGCGTGCTTGGCAAGTATAAAATATTGCATGGAGTGTGTAGTACACTATCCTCCTTTGCTAACCACGTGTGTGCTTCACCCTCTCGACACAGCCATTTCGACCTAACTTCTCATATACACGGTAATGTACGACACGTTGTGTACACTTTGTCCTTTGCGTTAGCTATTGTCTACCATAATTTTGTGACATTGTTTGGGTATCTCTATATCATTGCAGTTGAAATTCCGATACGTGGAAAAAAAAAAGAATATAGAAGAATAAAATATAGAACATGGGATATTTTTTACAGGCTAAATTCTCTTGGAAAACAATTTGAAACATTTGGGAGTATTGAATTTTATTTGTGAGATTAATCGGAATTTTTTGTTACCGCATGAAAATCGGAATTGGTTTATATACACGATTATATCTTTTTTTCTTTTCAATTTTTTTTTATGTCGATATATATTTTATCTATCATGATAGAGGAGGTAGAGGCAATTTGTTCGATTTACGGGTCTGCGAATGCAGAAAACGAAGATGAGCATGAGAAAAACGGTGGCGCCGTCGAGAAGCCCAACAGAGAGCGGTTTCGTTGAGCGCCCTCGTAAAACACCAGACGGCCGGGACGTATCTCTTGCGAAATAAAACAAAGCTACATACCAGTCGTGTGTGTCGTTGCTATTGCAGGTCGTTGTTGGCCATTCACCCTCCATCCTGTACTTTTTTATACACGCTTTTGTCTCACCTGTATTTACACCTTTCTGAGTATTTGTAGCTTCAACCGTTCTGCATTTTTACCAACTTTCTATCTCTATGTTTCATTTCATACGTTTGTTTTGTTTTGTTTTGTTTTTTTCTTTCCATCCTTCATTTACTCTTGAGATAACTCTCTCACTCGGGAAACGAACTATATATGAGATTTTTTTGTTGATTATTAAACTTTTGACACATTTATTTTTAATGATATGTTTAAAGTGTAGCAAAATTTTATTTTTGAATGTACTTTATCAAAGTTGCTTTTTAAGATATTTCATAAGTTATTTCACGATTGCTAAATATTAAGAATTGTCCAAAGCAACATTGTAACAGCAGAAACAACAAAATGAAAAAAAAAGTGAAATAATACGGAGTAATTTGAATGAAAAAAACAACGCAAGTCATAATTTTGAATTAATTATTATCGACAATAATAAAATGAACAATTGCATCATTTGATTATTTTTTTTTACCCAGCGTTGGCATAGCTTTTATTTTATTCTCAAGCCTTTTTTTTTTTAAAACCCCCCTCATACCTAGTAGGTAATTATACATAAACAAAATGCTATTGCGTATGTAAAACAGTTGAGTAAATAATAAATTGCTCAAAATCTTCAACTATTGGTAAATGCGATGTAGATTCCATGTCAAAATTTTTTGACTTTACTGTAACAAAGGAAAGTTACCTTAAATTGTTGGTAACGTTGATAATGGAGAGCAATCCTTAAGTGCAGTAAAAATTCTCAGGTTTTAACACATGACCTTTCACTACAAAAAAATAACTCGAAAATTCGCAATCTACCACTACTATCTCGTCAGAGAGGTTGATTTTTTTTCTCTCACTTTTTTTCTGTTTTTCCCTCTTTTTTAATACGTTCTATTCATTTTGGCAGTTGTTCGTGCTAATGGCTCGCGATGGGAATGCAACGTGCGCTCACATCGGTGAATGGACACTCACAAAAATCCTCGTATTCCTCACGCGAACGATGTATAAACCTATAGATGTATATAAATTCGGGCCTCAAGAGACATCGGATGCCCACCAGTTTCCATTTCATTTCCGCAACTTTTCAGTCCATATATATCATTCCCTCGTTTGAAATAGTCTCTAGACAATCAACAGCTCAAGAGAAACTTCAACCTCTGAATTATTCGTTGGTTAATGTCTATGAATTATTATTAAATTTCTACTCTTCCTCTGTTGGATTTTTGTTTTATTATTTTATTTTCTTTTTTGACTCCGTCAAATCCAGATGCAAGAGCTATTACGTGACTGAAAAGAATGAAAAAAAAATAAAGAACAAATGATGTAAATGTAGTTCAGATATAAAAAAATGGCATGGGAATTGATGATGGACCAGTGTCGAAAGAGGAAGAAATAGAAATTTACAATTGCAGTATAAAAGTCAAGAATACCCTCTGGCAACATTAAAAAGTATTTTCAACCCGAGTCACGAGTGTGAATTAACTTTATTATAGCTTTCTACTCCCAGGGTGGTGAATGAGGAGACGCTCGTGATGAAGGTGAAAGTAACCGGAGAATATAGTGTGTTCAACGGAGGATGAGAGAACGATGTTACACATTCGGCGAGCTTTTCTCACCTCCGGATGGAGTTTTCGCGTGACGAGTATCTGGTAACGAACGGTCGTTACCATACATATAGCACAAAGCTTTTGTGTTGTAAACAAAAACATAGAGGGAAACACGTTTGAATCATAGCATGATTACTTTTACTATACAGTATATAGTTTCGTTATGCAGTTGAATAGATGCACTGTCACAAACAATATTCATTCGTCAAAAAAAAAAAATAAAACTTATGTTTATGATGTGAAATGAAAATATTTTGACCTGGTTTTATTCTGATAGACAAAAGAGAAGGAAAGCAAGTAGAATTTATTTGAAATATTATTGACTTGAATAGCGAAAATTTTGATGTTATACAAATACTTGTGATAGTATTTGGTAAATTTTGCACTGCAATAATTCTAAGAATTATAACCTACGCGGAAAGCTGTTGCGGTTGGGTTTGCAGCGAGTAGTAAAGCCACGTTTATGATCAGGCGGCAGTGGTTGAGCGTACCGCGAGATCACAGATAATGTCTATCGTTTTCAAGAATTATGAGTTGAACGAGAGGACCAGGCTGTGGTAACGGATCCAAACTTTAACACATATCTAACCGTTCAATCAGGTTCATTTCTCATAACGTTGAAGAGCTCAATAACAATTTTAACACACTGAAAGTGTTGGCGAGTGAGCAATAACGCAAGGGGATAATTTCATCCACGAGCAAGTAACATATATGATTCCATAAAATTTTTTAAATTATCTAAAGTTTTGTCATCCACATTAAATAAGATGAATAATTTTTTTCATTTTCATCTAGTTGATATATATATTTGACAATTTAACCAAGAAAAAAATGACGCATCTTATTCTACGGCTTTCTGTCACAGTTTTATATCTCTTGTGGGCGTTTTTCACAAGTAAATCCAGCACCAGCCAGCTTAGAATAACCGATGAAAACTTGTTCTCTACTGCACTCAGGCAGGTGGTATGAGTAGCTTCTTTACCATATACATATATAGTCACAGCCATCATTCAAGCCCGAAGAATTTTCTATTTCAACTCATAGATACAGAAATACATACAAACACCCCCTTCTCACACACCCACACCCACACACACATATATATGACTTTGCGCAGAACTCGGACTCAAATATTTGTGATCGACATGGGGTGCGTCAATTTTTTTTTTCCTCAGATAAAAAAAATCTTGAAAAATTGTCACGACGTCGTGAAAACGTAATATTCATCTTACGATACCATTTTTCCTTCTATTTTCACTTCTATTTCTGCTTCTACAACGATTGTCAATGATGTGCAAAAGCAGTTGAATTTCCATATGTCCAAAATTCTTATAAAAGCAGAAGCAATTGTAAGAATAACTTCTTTTATCTATATATATTTCCTAACCGCAAAACGATATTATTAGAAATAACAGAATGGAAAATTCGAACGATAACCGAAATGAGCCACACCTGCGTCCAGAGCATAATATAACTATGTATGCAGCTCAAGCATATACACACGTTTTTATAATACATATATAAGTATAGTATGTACTGACCACACGAAGGAAATCATACAGCAAGATAAAAGCGCACGAACGGGCAGTTCGAGCCCGAAGGGAAAAATAAATAAACTTCACTTTTGTATATCGCGTTGAATTCTCTTTTTTTTTTTTGTTCTTATTTTGCTAGTTTATTCTCCACGATAGCTGCCTTTTACATTATTTTCAGTAGGTCAGAAGAGATGGTGAGTGAGTGGAGTAATAGATGGAATGGGAGAGGAGAGAAAAAGAGAGGGAGAGAGAGAGTTGGTCAAATATTTTACAAGTAATGCGTCGTTTGGGGAAAAATAACTCATTTCTCAGAGAACCCAATATACCCAACATTGAAGTATGACGATCAACGTATACCCACATATAGAACCACGTATAGCAGTAGAGTAAAGTTGAAGAATAAGGGCCAACTACTATTCCTTACATTGGCGTATATATATCTGCTCACTCAGCATCATAAACCGTGGTCGGGACTTATCTCGAATATATTTCTTGAGTTTCACTGCGGGTTTTACTTACTTTTTCTACTTTTCTTCTTTTCTTATTTTATTTTTTTTTATATGTATATTATATTTCTCTTTGTTTTATAAGAGAAGGCGCAGATGTCATGGTAGACACTCCTGTTGCCGTGTCCTGTCGTCGCATTTCCTTCTCGAGACCTTGATTAAATTCCTTCGTAACATTTCTGCTCACATTTCCTATTTACCGAGATATTGCACGAAGCTAAAATAATAAAGACAATTAATTTTCAGAATTGTAAACAAAATGGTGGAATAAACATTTGTATTAGGCACAATGAATATTAATAATCAACGGGGTTTTGAATTCGTATAGTATTTATATTTTAGTTTTGTTTCCCAATGGAGATGTTCATGCTCATTTTATTTGCTGAAATTGTAGTTTTTATATACCATCATCGCCGTTTGCTGTTGTTGTCTGGTGCATAAACTGGTTTTTTCACGAATACAAAAGTGAATAAAAAATGTTTACGAATAAAAAGAGAGATGTTGAATTTATCGGCGGTAGGTCTCTTGGGACCCCCATCGTGGCAAGAGTGAAGCGGAAATGATGGAAGAAAAAAACAAAAAGGATTTATGTGTACATGCGTCCCTTCTAATCGTATTTGCCACATCGTGATGTATATAACCTCCGGACTTATACAGCGTACTCGTTTCACCATGTCACACTAAAACACTCACATGACCTATACTATGTTGCGTATGGAAGCCTATAAATTTACATATTTTTTTATCAATTAAAGTCAAATCGTGAAAAATGTTGAGGTGGAGAATATTTGGTTGACAAAATGTTACCATTGAGTTCTCCACCCAAACAATTTTCTATGTGTCAGAGGTGCGTTTCTCACCTTCGTATAAACAATATGCATTTGGATGCGGGCCAAATGAAACAGAAAAATTATGAGCTCTTGATATACAGTTATGCGGCAGTATTGTGCATTTTGGACTACTATACATTCTCTCTTATCGCACTTTCTCCAGGTTTTCTCTCAACGCATAAGAATATAACAATGGTTTGCGCAAATTTATTCATCATGACTGTATAAAACTGTGAAAATATATTACAACGAACAAATATACATAACACGATAATCAATATACGAAAAATAGAGCAAATCCGTCAGGTAACGGATGTTCCGTTTATCGAACTGTATTTGCCTCTCACCCATTGCTATTGTGATAAGAAAAGAATAAGAGTTACACAAGTGAATACGACGGAATGAATGTAGAAACGGCAACGGAAATGGAAAACATTAGAAAGGAAGAAAATAGTCAGAGCTCTACCGGTGGAGATAATCGAAAAGTTTGAATACAAATTGGCCGAGGGCTAAAATGAGAAGCGCGGAGGTAGGAAAGTGATGGGTAAAGAATATCCTTGAGATATTACGGCATCGTTTGTTCTCGTGGCATGCGCCATTCCGTTCCGGTTTTTTTTTTCTTTCTTTTCTCTCTTGACTTTTTTTTCATCGTTCTCTTTCCCCCCTTCTTTCGTCCCTGGTTTCCCATGGACTCAAACTCACTCTCTTTCAATTTTTCTCTTTTCTCAATGTCATGTCCTCTCTTTCAAGGGCTATTATTTCGAGATTTAGGAAACTCAAACGGTACTGCGAGCTAACCGAAAGAAATAAGAATTTCCTTACCAATTTTTTTTTCATCCATTCCTTTTTTTTTCTTTCTGTTGATATTCTTCTTTTTTTTTCTATTCCTGTTTCTCAAGCTCTTTTCCCCTCTCACGAGATAGTGTACACCACTATCTCAGCTAAACGCTCTAGGCGAGTGGAGCTTTGCACGTCGACGAATTCTACACTCTCGGCGTGGAAAAAGATTGGCTTTCGCGCTTCAATTGTGAAAGGCCGCGACTCGATGCGATAGAGACTGAAGAGGACCGATGACGTCAAAAGACGAGATAGAGAAGTGGTTTTTTTTTCTTATTTTTTCTCACAACTATCCTTTGAAATAGGGAGATAAGTTACATTTGTGTTGTGTCGATGAGTCTTTAATACGTGAAGTAACTCGGTCTCATCAGATTTTGCAATCTTCTTTGGGGCGAACATCAATTACATTAGTTCGCGTTCAATTCATTCAGGGGTTGGTCTGTTGTGGAGATAAAATTATGGTATAGAACTGAAGATATTAATCTTGGTGGAGAATATAATTGATGATACTGAATTCTATTTTGATTACAGGTGTCATTGTGGGGAAGTATTTGCGAATAATTCATATTTTATTTCATTGTGTAGCACAATTACAGATCTTGTTGCTATTCTGTCAATTTTTTATGGTAAAACCAGAGACCTTTTGCTCATTTCAGTTACTAAATTCACAGACCGTCAACATTTTATCTCCAAATGATTTTTTTTTTCATCAATTAATGTTAACGAATGGATTTCAATCAATTATTTCCCTGCAAAATCTCTACAAACATTATTTGCATCTTTTTTATCATCACTACTGGCAGAATTATAATTTCGAATTTGGAATCAATAATTTTTACATTAGAAAAAATTCCTAGAAAAAATTATGGTGATAATTGTCAATTTTTAATATTAAAATATGATCAATGCGAGGACGATAGCTAAAATGAGAGCTCAGAGAATGTTCAGTTTTTCCAGTTCTTGTCATTGCAGGATTTTCCAATCACTCACACTGCAAAGTTACTTTATTTTTAACTTCGATATGGATATGAATTATGAAAAGAAAAAATTAAAGCGTAATCATTAATGTCTAAACTTTATGAGGATCCAAATAAAGTTGAGAAGAGTTTGTAACTATAAATCACATCATTAATAGTGAAACGAATCTTAAAGTCGTCTGATTTGAGAAGCAATTGGCCAGAATATTCTTGTTCATAGTCATTAATCATTTAGTTGAATAAATTTTTCTTAGTCTTATTTTCAAATATAGCATCGATAAAAATAAATGGTGAGGCTATGCAGACCTACATAATTTACTAATGAAGACAAATTAAACCAATCACATCTGAAATATATCTCCAATTTTATGTTATAATGATTTTTTTTATTTTTATCCAACTGAAAAAATTTGGCACGTAGCAAGTTTTGCTCTATCTTTCTCATCGTTCTACTAACCCGTGCAATTGGCTCATGAAACGTATTAATGTTGCTCCTGTCCGTTTCAGGAGTTGAATCCAATTGAAATATAGCAACATTCGTTTCTTCTGACGTCGACTTACATTTAGTATGAAAGAATTTTATGATATTCTGATCCTACCATTCTTGGGATTGTGCCGGTCATAGTAAATTCTTTCGTAAGGAAAAACGAAAAGAAAAATAAATATTTTCTGAAATCTTCAAAAGAATATTGGGAAGTTGAATAAAATATCACAACAATGAAATTGATCCAATGCTTGAATTTCGTTCGGTCATATTTTGTTTTTTTTATAACTTTATTTGCATGCTAAAAATAAAACTGAAATATTTCAGGAAAATCTTGAACGAAAAAACCCTTGACATTTTCCTCTCTGACGATATATCTACACTGCAGATACCTGCAAAATCGAAAGTTTCAAATTGAAACGTCACAACCCTACGTTCACTATTGACATCATTGTCAACGTTGTATATTCACTTTCAGAATATTTATGAACGTCTGGATAGTTATTACAATAGTGATTTTGGGGAAAAAAGTGCTCAAATGTTATAAATTAAAAACACTCGGCCTCACAGTGTATTCAGTATCGATTTTCTAGAACTTTTATTCTCTCGCTCTCTAGCAATTCATCATGCGCAATTGAAAG
Source organism: Meteorus cinctellus (assembly GCA_030523045.1). Taxonomy (NCBI): domain Eukaryota; kingdom Metazoa; phylum Arthropoda; class Insecta; order Hymenoptera; family Braconidae; genus Meteorus; species Meteorus cinctellus. The sequence continues at coordinate 458,251 of JAPYZF010000002.1, read as the reverse complement.
AAAACAATACGTAGCAAAATTAAATTACGGAAATTGATCGAAAATAATTTTAGTTGGAAAATATCAATATTTATCTTTCATGTATGACAATTTCAATATCTTTTTTATAATTGTGTAATAGAAAGTAAAGAATCACATTAAACTCGAGGCTTTTTATAATACCGCCATCGAATATTTTCGATTGGGAATTGATTTTTGTAATATTGGCATCATCATATGTAGAATTGATTTAACACCATTGCAGTAGGTTTGAAATTTTTAGATTTTATGTTATTCGACATTTCACACGGTCAAAGTTTTCGTCAAAAATTTATCACACGGTGTTACATTTTTTATGACTACACCCATCAAGTAATAGATGCCAACTCACCAATGTCACGAAATTTCCAACACAGCGACGCTCTGTAATGATGTGACCAACCTCCAAGTGAAAAGTTGATATGGTCAACGAAGATTTTATCAGTATTGTATATCACTACCACTCTGAAGTGCAGAAAGTTTGATTTTCATGTGCAATGTTTCATTTTGAATACGTAAAATTAAAAGAAAAAAAAAATATAATCTACAATTTAAATAAATGTTAGAACATTTCATATCACATTTTCTCTTCAAGACACGAATCAATTTCACAGGGAAAAATGAAATTGAATATTGGACTAATAAATAATAAATTTGGTATTATAATTTTAAAACTAACCTAAAAGTTCACATTCATATGTTATTTTCAATTAGGTCGCATGAATAAATGAGCATGTCAAAAAAAATCATCTCTAAATGTGCAGCATGTAATTACACTAAATCAATATGTCATACCGAATCTGGTGCAAATTTTGTAATTTCAACCATAGTTTAATAATGGTGTATAAAGAAAATTTTAATGTACTCAAACACAATTATATTATTGGAAATTTTCTCTTTCGTTCATCTGTATTAGCATAATAAAAATGATGTGTGATTTCCAACTGATTTCTCATCGGTTTCCAATGCTCGTTGTCTCTGTGTACGTGTCACCCGCATGTGGGGAAAAAAAAATTTATTTGAAACTATATCCAAACTTGTATGGTTATATATGTACTGTGTACATATACGGACAAAATCGATAACTGTCAACAAATGTAATTCAAATAGATGTTTTTTTTTCAACGTCGTAATTTCGTTTGAATGAGTTCATGTATACAACTTTATGATGGCACTTATGTTGATTAACAATTTACTTAATTTTTATTCTACATTGTGATGCAGTACAGTGCATTTGTAGAATATTTTTCTAGATTCTCTTGTTTAGATAATTCATTAAAAATTCATTTAGTAGCGAATTGATGATTACTTTGCTTCGGGTTGTATGAAAACTCACAGACGTGATTGTATGTGTTTTTTTTTTCTTAGCATCGCTTACTACAACGAACAACATTATGAAGAGATGAGATAAATATTTGTTGAGTAAAAAAGTTAAAAGTTCTTTTTCACAACAACCAAATGAAATAATTAAGTAGAACTGCTGATTACACATCAGCTCACGATTAAAAATTTGACTGAAAATATTACAGTAAATGATTGTAAAATCAAAATTTAGTAAGAGTTTTTCTTTGAATTAATTTTCACTATGAAATAAAACAAAACAAAAAATTTCCGGTGCATTCTTGGTCCAAAAGTAACATTTTGATTCCTACTTTTTTTAATTCTGTCCACAGAATAATTTCAGAAGAGCCGTAAATTCTAAAAAATTAACATTGATATTATTAAGAAATATTCTGAATTTTTGAAATGTTGACGGTTGGAAGTGGAATTTATATCGCCACATGCAGAGATTTCTCTGAAGCAACATTCAACAAAACACGGAATAAAATCCAAACTTTCTATTTAAATAATATTTACCACGATAACTCACTCATCTCCTATTCAGTGTCAATGACGTTATCAATATTGAATCGCCACTCGTATTCCAACGTTTATACAATCACCAAGTCAGTCATGTTCGACGTTAAACTGATGACTTTTCCATCCTATTGATTTATCTTAAACTTATTCTTTGACATTTCATCTGGTTTGTCGCTGCAAAATATCGTAAATTGAGATTTGCGGTTGCGACAGGAGTCAGCACGTGATATATTCCTTAGTTTCATATTGACTTAGTGTGAGAACGTTGTCGCACTTTATGTTCTTTGAAACTTTTCGAAACTTCGGAACTAAAGAAAAGTGTCAACTAACTACAAACAATTGTCGATATCAATTTTCTTCTTCATTCATCTTTGACGATGGTACTTTCAAACAGAATCTGACGCCATGTCTTAACATACATGATGAAATTTGACGCGTTTCATATTATAATGTTACAAAGAGTACAAAAATTTTCACGTTTACAGACGTGTTGTGACTTGATTCCCACTATTGCCCATTGACCTTTGAACAAAGCCAATTTTAATGAATCATTATTCTGCTACTATATAATAATCCGAATGGCCACCCATTGTCCATAAAGGTTCTGTAGTCTTCAAAGTGTTCATTCCTTTTCATAATTATTTTCCATATCGATATGTAGCTCCAGAGTATGTCAGTTACTTTTTCAATAAATTATACCAATTCTATTCTTTCACAATCATTTTCATTATTTAAAGTATCCAATTTCTAATTCGGTAATTCCAATCTTCTCAATAACTCAATCCAATAACCTCTAAATTATCAATAAAAAAAATTCTCCCTGGAAATATCACAATTTTTTCTTTCACCTGTGCACAATTCTTCAAAACTCAACCAACCAATAATAGATCAACATATTGTTATCCAATTCACCATACACAACATTGCATATCTATAAATTCTACAATTCCTTTCACTAAATTCCATTAAAAAATCCCTTCACATTCACTCAATTCATATCGTGATGCAATGAAAAATATTGAATAAAAATTAAATATCATAGAATTGAAATTGTCGTAAAAGCCTTTGCGTGCTATCACACTAAAATATTCTCATAAAGTATTAAATCAATCCAATTTTATTTTATACGCATGCTCGATAAATGATGATATATCTCATCATATCATGATAAACCATTCCAAGCATAATAAATATGTTATGGGGGTAACTATATACCAAGGATGAATGGAGTAAAATATTCATGGTAATATTTAATCATCTTAGCTTCCACTCTATCCGCACTTCCTGATATATATGTATACATACATATATATATATATTCATATGCATATATGTATGGATATCCTGTTAGAGCCATATCCTGCGATGTGAAGTACCGCGCGTGCTCTTCCTTCATCGTCTCCCATATTCTCCCACTCTCATTATCGTACTTCTCTCTCACTACTGTATATGTATTTGCATGTAAATTTTGCTGAGAGTGACCGAACCCCCCACTGGTTACCTTGATCCACCTCCCTCAGTGTCGCACAAGCTCAACTCATCTCTGACTCATCCGTCTGTACACTTCACTCACTCACATTTTATGTATATAGTGCTAGAGGGTTTCATCCTTCTAAACTATTTATCCCTCTCCATTATGTAACCCGGAACAACAACGTAGACTTTGTTTTACACATATATAAAGATCCCACTCTTGAACCACCTAAAATCTCAGCTTTGCCACAACTTTTATACAAAAATGCAATACATATGCATGAATTTATGCATAAAGACGATAGAAAGCCTCACTTTTATAAAAAATAATATATGATAAGTACATGTTGATACTACTTTTGGTAATGTAACTAATTCATGAGGTTGTTGAAGAAATTATTTGATTGTGAGTTGTAAAGAGTTTGACTTTCTTTTCAAATATTTGATGCCTCCAAAGTGTCGGGAATGAAAATTAAAATGAAAACTCAAGAGCTAGTTTATTAGGAAAGTTTAATTGGATGTTTGTTCTTTCAGGATATTTGAATTTATGATGGAATGATAAGAAAATTTTGAAAAAAATATTCAAGGTAGGGGAGGGTGGGGCAAGACGGCCTTAGAGTTTAGATGGACCGTCTTGCCCCACCCTCCCCTACTTCACATTAAAATTATAATTATGCAGTAGCATATTTGTAAAAGTACCACAAATAACTTTCTGAACAGAGAAAATTTTATTCATATTAAATTTCACCCTTAATCCAATCATTTCTTTGGGATGCTAGAATTTAGTTAAAAATATAAAAATTTTAAAGTCCACGACAATAAACGAGATGTAAATTTTCCTTGGTAATATGAAATCGATGCTCTCCACGTGAACAATTTCAATATCAGAATTTACTGCGGAAATATTTTTTTTTTTGCTGATGTATTAACATTTGAAGCTTCACAACGTTCATAATTACTGATATTCACAAATCAAATACCTACGAAATTCTACAGGGAATGCCGGAAATTTCATGTTTGCATCCGCCTTTCCTACAGTTCACTATTTCAGTGATGAAAATTTCCTAGAAGATAGCAAATATTTTACCTAATTCTGAATACTCCTCATTATATATATTCTCAAATTATAGATCATTAGTGTTTTGGTATGAATAGGAAGATAAAATTATACACAAAGAAAAGGAAAAAATTGAGTCTAATCATAACTGTAAAAATATTGTGGAGACAGTATGACAACAACTGCAGGTCAACATGAATCAAAGCTCATACATAAACACATAGATTGCTATCGGACTGAACCACGGAAACTCATAGCCTCACGTAATTAAGCTCGGCTGTTGCCTCAAGGTAATGGAATTGCCCCATCCACTGCTATTGCGGGATCCTCTTAGTCTCAACTGGAATTAATATACATGTTGTGCATCCGGGCGACGAGTGGAACGAATTCGTAGTTGGTATATCAATGGAAGAATTAAAATAGAGAAATATAATCGTTTGCATTTATTTTGAATGAATGATTTTATGTTTGGGTTTAATTTAGATATGAACAGTCTTTTGATGTCACGAGAAAATACGACGTAACTATTCTGTATGATATTCAATTTTATAAAATGAAATACAAATTTTTGATATTGATAAAATTGCATTTGGCAGTTACACAAATACAAGATCGGGTTCGCAAAATTCAGCATCAGTAAGATTTGCACACACATCAACACCATTGTCTTATATATTGTTTGTGAATGCATTCAGTTCTCTATTCCACATATGAATCTCAGAATTGCATTCACATGAATAATGGCAGAGTTTAATTTTGAAAATTGTCGACACGAATTTCATTAATTAGTTCAGCGTATTATTTTGTGATGGGGTAAATTTCCTGTCTCCCGATTACCTTTGTGATAGATAATTGAATTTAATCTCACGATGATGACGTCTCTTCATTAGATAGGGAATGCTAATAACATTTCTAACGCTCCAATTAATTGCGTAATGGAATTCCTCCGATTTTAGTGATATCGTGAATTACAGACACGAACATTTTTGGTACAATTTACCAATGAACAAAAATAGTAACGGAAAAATATTTTTATGTAATCCACTTTGTGCTTTTATTTCCAATAGTTTATTTTGTTTTCAATAATGCATATTCATTGGATATTATATTGAGTCTTTTACTTTTCCTTTGAGAAAAAAATTCGTAAAGCCAATGCATACTTGCATCAAATCCTCTCGAGTATTGAGTTTGTTTCGTTTTCTTGTCTATGGGGAAACCACCAAGAGTCACGTCGAAAATGGCACCGAGTGACTATAGTGCGACTCTACTCTTTTATCCACTTCCATTGCTTTTTCTCGTCTGTTCGTACGTTGATATTGGCGACGAGCGTCTCTTACATTTTCTGTTTTGAAATTCTATATGCGAATTCGGCATAGATTTTTACCATGTCTTTTGCTTGACTTTCTTTTGTTTATTTCTGTCTACGTGACTCAGAGCTTTCTTCTCTTTCTTTATATTGGCTCTTATAGTTTATCGACAATGAATTCAATCATTTTTTATTAACGTAGTATTCGTTTGTTTTTGATCAGAGAATTTTTTCTCAGAGTTTCTTTTTTTATTTTTACTTCTTCAATGCATGGAGAAAGTATTTGGAAGAGTTTTTATTCTGAAAAGTCAAGAGACATTAGAATTATGAAGGTCCGCCAAGAGCACGAAACTCAATAAATGACTAAAACTTCAAGGACGTTTTTCACTGAATCGATTTCTTTAGACTGGTGATTATATCTTGAAAATAATGTGCCAATTAAATTCAAACACAGTTCATTCGATTTGCATTCAAATTATTTATGACTATTACTTGAGTTGAAATGATCTATAAATAAAATAATGACTGTATTTTCGTTTCCCATTTCGAATTTCCAACACGATCCGAATTTTATGTAATAGTAATGCCATTATCAAACTATTCCAAACGATATTCGAATATTAAAATTTGTCATTAACGATGTAATATTTCCTGAAAAAATTCACAATAATGCTTCACTCAACAGCAAAAAGTCAGTCCATTAAAAATGGATTTTCTCGTGTTTGTGAGCTGAAATATCTCATCAATAAACTCGAGTGACTTTCTATAACAACAGATATAGAATATCAAATCTCCACACAGAGAGCATTACATTTTCTCACTGAATGTAAATTGATATAGCTCAAGTTTAATTTCCTCAACGGAACGATGAATTTACAGTCACACTTGTGCTAAAATTCTATACGCGTCAATTTAAGATTAAGATGATACAACACGCGTCTTCATCGCATTGCCTCTCGAACGAATGCCATTTATATTGTGCATCAGCACGAGTGTGACAGGAAGTTTCTCCCCTTCAGTTTCACGACGTATTGCCTGCGGGTTTGCGATGTTATAGAGAGGGCGTATGGAGAGCTTTTGTCGACAGGGTATTTTCACGAGGACTATATGTGTGCAATGTCTATTTTCTCATGCGAATCTAACATGAAGATACGGTTTTCGCATTGACGACTGCTCTTGGAAATACGAGTATATGAGTATTAGCATCAAGTTTGAATAAAGCACAACACAGAGTCACTCAATCCTCTGTACAATATGTTATACTGTAACGTAAATTGACACGAATCTCACATATTCAGTACTCTATTTACTACATTCTTTTGTTTACTGTTTTAACGTTAACATCCTCAGGCCCTTCAGCCACTTCATCATAAGTTTTCGATATTTACGCAAGCTTTAACGGTTGTACTTTTTACGTCACCAACGTTTGCTCTTCCTCTATCTCAGCACACGTAAGAAAAACATAGTTCACGAAATTACCGTCCCACGCTTGGAAATACAACAGAGACGTGAGATTCTCAAGATGGGAATTGTATCCACAAGGGAATACGTCGTATATATGTACCGACATAAGGAACTTGGTAGAATTGCTGAATATGAAGAATATTAAACGTTGTGTTATCAAAATTATTTTTCAACCACTTTATGAAAGAAAAAAATTGGAGATTAAATAATTTATCAGATGGATAATTATCCATTCAAATTAATCAGGATTGAACGTGAAATTTTGAAATTAATGTAATATGATATGATATGTTGAGTAATGTATCTGTATTTCGACTATTCCAACTATAAATCCACTTGGGATACCTTTGATAACCACAAATGGAATTCGCTTTTGATTGGTTTGGAATTCATAGTGGAGCGCAAATGGAAATTAGTTATAACCGAGAATATACCGAGAATATGTCTAGATTTTGAATACTTAATAATTTTGAAATTCATGTCTGGATCTGTAATAACTGTCTGAAAACTTGTAGAGTGTTGTATGATATCACTCTTTTGAATACTCAATACTATGACAAATGCTGTGAAATGGAAAACTTATCATCTCATGTGGAAAAATATGTAGCAGTACACATGCGTTATCACTTTTTTACCCATGACAAGAATCTGAGAAGATATTTAATATCTTTGAAGAAGTTGCATCCCATCTTATATATATTTTTCTGAATATTGTTGAAATTCATCCAATGGACAAATATGTGCATTGACATGATGTATAATTTATTATATAATATTCGCTTCAAATGACTTCTATCAAATTTTATAAAGTTTCAATAATAAAATTGTGTCTTTGATATTGTTCTGAAGTAATTCAGTTGAATTACTCCACATATTTCTACTCGAGAATTTCCGTAACAAGGTCCAGTGAGATTCTCAGTTTAGTGTTTGGAAAACTGGAATTTAGTGATCCTCGTTCACTTTATGACCACGACGCCAGAGATAATTTTCGCCACAACGATAGGAGTATTCTCGTAAACGTTGGATGATTAAAATAGTTTTCGTGGATGATATTGAATCAGGCACGAGTATACTAAAACGATTTTCGTGTCGTTGCATCTCAGTTGAGAATATTTGGAATATCTTTACATCAATATAATACAATACAATTGTATCGTTTCATTGAAACTAGATCGTCTAATTGTTCTTTTGTTTTTTCTTTATGTTAACGTCTTTTCTACTTCTTATCAAGTAATTGTTAATCGATAGCTAATTGTATCGCATTATTACTATTTTTTGATGAAATTCTAAGTGAAATGAGAAATTGGGGTGCTGAATACCTCATTCACGGTTATTTGCCCGAAGCTATTTTCGTGATGTAGCTCGTTTTATTACAATTGCCATGGGAGACAATACGAGAGGTAGCAGTTATTTATTTAGTGAAACGGGTGACATGAAAACAAGGGGTCCAAAAGAGATGAGAAAGAAAAAAGAGATAGTCAGAAGGAGTGTGAGAGAGAATGCGGGTTGATAGAAGGACAGAGCGAGAAATGAGAAGAACAAGCAGAAGGAGGTTGTGTTGAGAACTTGCACTCAGACTTCGCTCCGGGGCACCCGGTAATAAACAGTATAACTCTCACCTGTCTGTTGTGTGTTCCACCCTTATCATGTCCCGCATTTTGTTTCTCCATTTTATTTTTTTACTTTTTGTACCGTGAAATTTTTACTGGCGACCAATTGCTATTATCATTAAATCAAACACATTATTCAATATTGAAACGATTGAATTGTCATATAACTTTTGTGTAATTAATTATTCATGTTTGTATTCATTTAAGTATTTTTCTTTGTATTATTTTTTATTCTTTTTGCTTTTCTTTTGTCTTGTTTTTTTTTATGCAAGTTAGTTTAATAGACTACTTGTATTTACTGGATTTACCTCTCATTTATGACACATTCCTTCGGCTTCTTTTTTTATAGTAAGGTACTCACACTTTGTGGACAAAAGTGTACTCACTTTCATGAAAGTCAAACAATGGTGAAAAAGTGTCTGAAGATATTTTGTGCTTACCAAAGTTTTTTGATTAAATCTAACTTTTATCGTTCACTATACGATTGTAGCTTCACATCATACGGAATAAGATCAGAAACAATATATATTTTACATCACTGAAGAAAAAGGTTATCGCTACGGGATACGAATAAAAGAATGATAGAATGAAGGTGATGTAAAAGATGAAACTTATAGAGCAAACCTGCAAACTTAGCGCATTGTCATATGCTTCTATTTTGTGTGTTATCAATATATGGAGTAATTGAGTGTAAATATTGACTATATTATTCTCTCATTGTAAAGCCCTGATATAATTCGTTTGAGAAAGACAATACGAGTTTGATTCAACGAAAACTTGAGAGAATTGTTATTTCAATTGTTTCTCATCTGCTCTTTTCAATTCCAACTCTTCGTATTCCAAATGCTCTTTTGCGCATAAGCTACCACTTCTAGTTAACTTTCTAAGAACTTTTGCCACTAGTTTTATGTGCGTTACGTTAATTACAGAAATTCTCACTGTCTTTTCACGCAGGAGTTTAATGAAATGGTTACAGTACCACCAGAACTGTAGCACATTTAGTTGGGACGTGACAAACTTTCAAGTGTCAATTTGTAGCTCCTTATCCTTTCAATGTAACTCTATATGAATTTAGATTTAATAAATCAAATATGAATATTCAATAAGGTCATGTGAAAACATTTTCTCTGATAGTTTCTGTCCACGCTGATATAACTTTTTTGTTTCATGCGGGAATATTTTTTTTAATTTACATTCAATTGCATCGAAATCAGATATTCATCAATCGAAACGCACCGCATTGAAGCCCGCATAATGCATTATCACTTCAGACCACTTCGGAACGAATTAACAATCCCGCACTACTGTTTGATCCTATTTCAAGTATGCTCTGGGTTTTCCAACAACAAACTTCTACGACGAATAACAGCATAACTTCAGACGTTACCTAAAATTTTCTCCTTTATTTTTGTTGTAAAATTCCAAATACCTTTGTAGAGAACAAGTTTGCAGAATGAATGGATTCACAATTTTACAAAAGGGAAAATTTGGTATAATTACATGATAAACTCTTGGAATTCTATTCTTTATCGAGTCCTACAAGACAACTCCCATTTGAGCTTGTTTACGTGCTTGTTCTACCAACGGTAAATTTTTCACTTTATTTTTTTTTTCTTTTTGTTTTCTTCAACACACGCTCTGAATAAAGACGTTGTAGAGAAAAAATATACTTGGACAGCATAAGAACGACGGTTGTATTGTCGGACAACGAAAGGGGTCACGTATTCCCAAGACTCCACTGAGCAGTAAAGTAGGTAGTGACTGTAACAGACCAGACAAAAGCACATTGCTACCTTCCTTACAACTGGCGCCATCTCTTCTTTAAATTCACAGACTGTGCTACCGCGTGAAAGATTAGATAAATTAGATGCTTTGAACTGTCTAACATTGTGAAGAACAACACCCACTTGCCATTGTAATTTGAAAAAAGAAATTGTGGCTGCACATGAATTTGTAGATGTTTTAATATTAAAATTTGATTTCCATTATTCTTCGTGTTGCATTTCAACATAGTACATTCTTACACTTCCCATTTGATTTACTGATGGAATGTATACTCGTACGAGTAATTTCATATTTATTAAGACGAAATTTTTGTCATAGAAGAAAAAAAAAAAATCTGCTTTTTTGTATTTTTCTGTAAGAATTTGTTTAGCTCGAACATGTTAAAATGATTTATTAAAACCCAACAGGTCAATGCAATTCTCAGACAGTTCGTTTTACTTGTTTATGATTTTTTTATGATTCAGTCTGACATTTTATCTAAAAAAAACACTTCATATATTTTTCATAAGTTCTGAGTTTAAATATTACATGGAAAATAAATTAAATTCTCAGTCAGTTGTGATTTTTATATTTACTTTTATTTTTCAATCGACACATGTCCGGATATGATGACAACGTTCTTCATTATAATAATTAAAATTTTCGTTCTTCCCTGATGTTTACAAAGGATGTAACCAGGTCAGCCGTGACTCTAGGGACATTCCATCCGGTCAGCATCGCAGTGTAGCACAAAAAAAAATTGTTACATAATTCCTAGAAAAATTTCTGATGAATTGCAAGAAAGAATTAAACTACAATAATTTCTTTCCTAACCGGAATAATTTTACCAAAAAAAAAAGAAACACATCACATATTTTGTAACGCTTCAAAGAAGAAATTGCGTCAATAACGTTTTTATCGGTTACATCCACAGTATAACAGTGTGTAAATAATGTTTAATAAAATTGTAGCTGTTTAGACTTTTATCTCGGGATATAAAAATTGCTATCACGATAGTGTCTATCGTATCGGAAGTACGCTCGCATAGTGTCCAAATACATTGGGTGGGTGGTAGTGATGCATTGTCCTGATGCGTATTTCGACAGTTTCGAGGAGAGAGAACGACAGGGGAGAACGGAAAGCGGACTGGATATTTTTCCGGAGTGAAGTACCAACTGGGTTTTAATACGATTTGCTGCACTGCTTCGTTCTTTGGCAATAAATATCGATTATCGTAGCTGTGAGCTTTCGACGTTTTAGGTTCCGTTCTACCAAGTGTCATGAATCCATATGATATATGAATGCAGTAGCTGCGTCACGATGTTCCATCATAACACTGTATCTCCACAAACCATTTTTCCTTGTGCTTTTTGACCTCATTTCTTCAAACATCACAGCACAAAAAAGATGTTGAATGTATTGCATAAAATACTATAAGTCACAAAATATATCTGCAATGAATTAGATGTGATAAAATAATATATCATCTCTATAGATGAAATATAAATTATGAAAATGATCCGATCACATATCCAACGATGAAAGCCATTGTCCACGATTAAATGAGCATAATAAATAAATTGTTGCACATTGTTACACATTTTCCTAAACTGTGTGTCATTAAATGTGGCCATAACATTTACACGAGCGAGCGCAAATATCGTAATCACATCTGCCTACTGTTTAGCGCTAATGACCAAAGGGAAATTGTGCTGGTTATACATTTTCTGGAATTCAACAATTCTGCTATACACAAATAAAATGAAACAATATCTGATTTTGTGTTGTAACCTGCCAGCTTTGCTGCTTTCATTGTGTTATTGCGCGGGGAAAATGGTCGTTAAAAAAATATAAATACACATTTGTTAATTTATGATTACTCAATAGTGAGATAAATGTTTATTTACATTCATTATTTATTTTACAGATTCGGTGTACGATTTACTTGATGCAGCAGTTAGAACTACCGATGACAAAAATCAATATACAGATGAGGGATTGGATGGATTCCTTGCTTTTGGCTTCCGTCCGGGGTCTGATGTGAAGCAACCTTATAGATTGTGTTTGCCTGAGAAGTTACCAGCTGAATTCAGTATGGTTGCAACGTTAAAACCAATGTCTTTGAGAACGAGCTATCTCTTCGCAGTGCTCAATCCTTTCGACACGATAGTTCAACTGGGTCTTCGTATTTCCGTGAGTCAAAATTCATTTCCTTCTCCATACATATTTCCTTTATTTTATCACCGATCGTTCCTTAACTCCAATGAAACCAACACTTCAATAACCTTACTATGAGTATATATATACGGGTTTGGCACGTGTTTGGGAACTGAATCAACTTGTGGTGTAAAGTTCCTCATGAAAACTCAGTGGGCAAGTCGATATCCCATTCGATCTTTGTAAATGTACGCTATCAGCAATGATTCCAAACTGTATAATCAAACCGTGTGGTCGTAATCTCTTGGACTTGAATCCAACCACATCGATTGTCATTCCACATGACTGATCTCTGAATATTGTCCCGTAATTTCTCACTAACCTCTATCTGATGCATTTTCAATGTTTACACTCAAGTTTATTCTATTATCAGGATGGGCCAGCATCAAATCAAAATATCTCTCTAGTCTATACCAATTCGGATGAGCATTCGCATTCTGAGGAAGTTGCTAAATTTACTGTGCCAAAATTGACGAAGAAATGGTCAAAAATTGTCGTACGAGTCTCGTCGACGGATATCGCACTTTATCTCAACTGTCATGAAATGGCGAGGCAAAAGGTCACCCGTATACCTCAAGAACTTGTTTTTGACACTGCTAGCACGCTCTACGTCGCTCAGGCAGGACCACACATTCAAGAGAGATATGATGTAAGTATTGAACAATTTTAAAATAGTTTTTATCACATCACTAAAATATTGTGATGAATAAATTAGAATGTGTCTCGCCTGTCACTGTATCATTTATATACAAAAATTCATCGTTGAAATAATTGAATTGTTCTCTGTATTTTAATTATTTACAAATTGATTTCTTTTATAAATACTTTTACGAAAGCATAGAGCGAAATTAGATAGACACAATGCCATTAGTTATGTGGAAAAATTGTGTGCGCGTTGACCGCGAGATGAAAAGCGTCAGACAATTTATGGACATGCCGATATTTCCCCTACAGCATGTTCTGTATGGTTATTTTCGTTTTGATTTCCAACTGTACGCCACCAACGTTATGGATCCATTGCAATGAATCTAATTATGCCAGTATGAAGAGAACATCGACATGGGTAATAATCTATAGCGATGTATTGGACGTCATATTTCGTTTCACATCGGTGAGTCTATGTATGAAACGCAATTTACCTTATACCCCTTCTATAGACATTATTTCAATATACCGACCCTTTCAATAATGAAGAAAAACATTTTCTTCTTCAATATTCAAAGATATTTCATAATTCAATCGATATCTTGTTTTATTACCTCATAAAAGTCTCTACTTTATGGCGATATAGATGTGCTACTTCACTTTGAATGTGTATTATCGTTGTCGAGTGTATCGCATAGAAAAAACCATGAAGCTCAATGGATGAAGAGATGAAATGTAAGACCAGTGCATGAGAAGTAGAACGATCGAGGATTGTTCTCCAGTACAACGGCAATCCATAACAGTGAGCTATTGCAATCCTTACTTCAGTCCCTGATGATAATGTTCTCTTGGAAAAGCCTTATCGTCCATTCAATGTCGTCTTCGGTGTTTCTCCTCTACATTCTATTCGTCCACTACAATTTTATTTGACTTCCGATGTCTTTTGCGATAACAATCCATGTGAAAGTTCAGATAGAGTTTTACCCTGTTCTATTTCGTATTGAGCAGGATAAGTTTCGTATTACAATCTAATCTTTATAAACTATTGGATTTGTGATTACAATCGCAACATTATACAGTTACGCTCCAGTGCTAACCGATTATGACGTAATATTTTTCAGGATATCCTTCTCTCCAACAATCGTGTCACTCCGTAACGACTCTTTACCTATATAAAAGTCTTATCAACTACATTGAAGAGGACTCAATCAATATGACAGTGAAGATATTTTTCTTCTCATTTATTTGGTGAATATTTTCTCATTTCTCACCACACTTCCGGGTCACTTGATGTGCACATTGAATCATGTTCATTAGCAAGATGACTATCGATGAGTATATGAATTAATAGTGATGATCATGAAATAAGTACGGCGAATAGGAAACCTTTCAGTTCATGAATCTCCACATTTTTTACAAGTGATTTCAAGATGATTCTTTAACTTTGGTATTATTTGACACTTGGGTGATCCACTCAATAGAAGAATTTTTTAATGAGGTCACGCTCATTATAAATTTGATGAAGTACCTATGAATGTATATTTTCACAGTCTGATGACAAATCTGTCCGAGATTCCAATTGAAACATTAGAAAAAGGTGAAGAGAATGTTGAAAGGATGAATGAAAAAAAATTAATCCTTTTCTGTGATATTTTAGCTTGACATGTTGAATGAAGATTGTGCCCATTCCTTGAGGTTGAGAGTGGTTCAACCACGTGTTTCCGGTTACGTAGCACTGTCCTGTAAGATAACTAACTCGAGTTGACACTTCTCCCCTGTGTAGTAACTATTTTGGCAAAGTTACGTGCAACCAGGGCGAATGAGGGATGAGGGTTTGTGGATGGGCACTGTCGCTTAGTGTCTCTTGGAATTTGACATTGAATATCCTCGAACTTTAAACACTATCATATGGATATCGTCTTCCATTTGCTTGATAATGTACACATGAACATTTATTATCTCTATATAATTCAATCAAGTCCAGAAATTAATTAAGAACAAAATATAATAATAGAATACATACATTCTTTAATAGAACATCTTTTTTAAAATACAACTTTGCATTCATAAAATGTTGTGAGCATGACTTGAAAGTACTTTGTAGACTTTACTGGGATTACTCTTTTGCATAAAATTAGCCATTGAAAAAAATTGCTCGCAAGAAAACAACCATTTATGAGATACTTTGTTTGTAATTCTAAGGAAAACACACAGGCAATAGTCAGCCATACTAATATCTTTCTCGTTCAACGTCATAAAAATAATGTTGGTTAATTATTATCAAATAATATTTTATTCATTATGTATTTTAATGTAGTCAATCAATGTAGTAATTATTAATTAATTTATAATAAGTGATTCATAACTCACTTTTAATAATTCGATTTAACAATCTGTCGCTGTATTGCATTCACGTTTTGCCGCAGTGTGTCATTTTTTTTCTCTCTTTTTCAATACTAATGATTGAAATGGATTACTTTTTCTTTTATAAAACGGCTATTTCCCCTTCTTTCTAAAAAAAATTCAATTCTTACATTGGTTTTCTCGCTTTGTCTGAAGTTCATTCAACTAACCAATCTCTTTGCTTTCACTTCCCTCCAGTTTCATTCCCTATCGTTAATACCCGCAACATTATATACAGTTAACGGGGTCAGTTTTATCCTGTAGGCTGGACAGTAAATTGATTATTGATTTTGAATAAATTCCTGTAGTTGTATCCATCGATCTCGTGACTTTCACACACACCATGTCGCCAACTCTGCCAATACAATGCCACAAAATTGCACTGACGTTTGGATATGTTCCACGTCACACTCTCGAAATGAATATCATAGAGAGGAAAAAAGAAAAAAAAAAGGAAAATATCAATTTATATAAATTAGTCTATGATAACGTTCAATCATACTTGCACAGTTTGATAGCAGAAATTATTTAAAGCACACACAAACATTACTGAGTTTATGTACGATGTAAAAATTAATACATTACAAAGTGCTCGTTTTTTTTTATTTCTTCATCTCTATCTTGCTTCATCTATCTCTCTCTTGTACCATTATCACAAACATATTCCCATAAACGGTATGTCCGTCCGTGGTTTATTGGATAATAAATGTTGAAGCGAAAATGCTGGGGACGACCAAATGTAGTACTATACCACCATCACGTTGAAAGTTATTAAGAAAACGTGTGGATACTATCTCGAAAATATCTTCCCATTTTCCACCTTTAGTTTTATTCTTTTTATGCCACAGCTCTCCCAACATATTTTCAGTGCGCAGAGTGTTGCACCACTAGCAGTTATCTATGGTTGTTCACCAGTAGTGTAGGCATTTTGTTTAGAATTTTGAATCCTTTTTTTTTTATTTAATACATGCAAAGTACTTGGAATATTAGAATGAATCCATATTCGATACAATGTCTGATAGTTGAATCACAATTATTATTTTAAAACCCCTTGAAAATATCACATTTGATATTATAAATAATTTTTTAATTAAAAATTCGATGCCCGCTGGAAAATGACCCACTTCATTTGTAACCCCAACAACAGCATCAGGATAATGAAAATAAAAACAGCATCTATGGTACATATGGTATTTGATGGGTCACAAAAACATGTACAGCATACGTGGTGTGGAGTAAATACAACTACGTGGTAACGTTGGTGTCATTATCGCGCGAAAGCCTGTCACGGTTGCCTCTCATTTGTTCCAGTAGTCTCATTTTTTCCCAATCTTTTTTATCATTTTTTAGTTTTTCCTTGCACTTGTGTATGTGTGTGTTTCAGTTCTTCTAGAACGATACGAGCTATCTTCTGTTCGCCTTCTCATTCCCAACTCCATCCGCATTTCCTCGAAAATGTTCACCTCTTTTCTATTTTTCACTCGTTCTTGCTGCACTTTCCACTGTGGCAATAGGAAATGAATAGATGATGGAGGTGAAGATGTGATAGCATATGGCAAAAGTGGTTGAGATACACACGATATATTATTATACATGATGCAAATATATAGACACTGTTTTATAGACTGTATTGTCAAATATTTTATCGACATTTAATTTAGAAAAAAGCTGGATTTGCCAGGACTTTAAATGGACGCTTGGCCGTCGTTGGCGTCCTCAGAATTTATTGTCAGGAATGCAACCGCGAAAACTCGCGGCGATAAAAGCACCAACGGCGAACGGCTGCCAAGGATTTATACTGGATTTCCTTCTCTACAAAATCTTCTTACCATCCCTCTACTCTGCTTTCGTGTCGTGAAAGTAGAAGAATAAGAAAGAAGCAAGAAAAGCAAAATAAAATGCGAACATTCAGTGCATAAATTGGTAGAGAAACAACTTGGAAAAAAAGAAAATAAATAAATGAAGTGGATAATCGGATTCGATTTACTTATCAAATATAATCTACATGATTCAAATATAGATGAAGAATAAATTCGATGACCTCTTTACAAATCATTTGAAAATTCACCAGTGAACACTATCCAATTCTCACAAGAGTTTGGGAAGAAAAAAATTATCTCACCGTCAAGGTAAAATCTATGAACGTGAAGAACAGAGCGATATATATGTAGTAAAGATAGATGTGGGAAACGTAAAAGAAGGTAAAATCCAACGCGAATTGGAACTCGCACTATCTGATGTGGTTACTCCAATAAATCCTGACAATCTCAAGATGACCATCTTAACAGTCTGGTCAGTTCTGTGATTGTGACTGTAAGCTATTGCCATAGTATCCATTCAATATAAAATTCATTGCAGTGCTTAAAAACTTTTTCCTTCATATATATTCAAAATTCTATTTTATCAATCATAATTCCATTTGGAATATATCCGATGCTGCCACTCACTTTGTCCACAATTTTTGCTCTCATCTTAAATCTATATACTTTTATGGTGACTTTATCTTGCTTTCCTCTAACTCACGTATTTACGTCCAATCGATTTTTATATATTCCTCCGGCATTTGCCTCTCGGAATATCATTTAAGTGCATGCTCTCTATCGCTCACGATGAAAATTGAAAAATGAAAAAATTTCAAACTTCATTCCTGGCTTATAGCTTTTGACGGGACAAAATATTCATATAAATAAATCATCGCATCAGAGACTGTTTATAGGACGTTTAACATATTTCATATTTTATCGTCAATGAATTATTCGTTGCAGCAACACGTCCAACATGAATATGACCAACTGTTTTTTTTGATTAGCATTGAATATTGATTCTACGACTTAATTAAATATGTAAAATGAACATTTTCATTCTCACAGTCAGTTGAAGCTTTTTCACAATTTTCTCTCTCACATGTACTTTACTTTCGCCCACTCACTGTCAAACAGTTCACGACACTGCTGTATCTCCATGAGAATCAAAGTGTGTGGAGTGTCTAATGATTGCTAATGAGATCGACAAGCTTGTCTTTGCACGGGAACGTACTTGACAACCTCTCAAGTAATAAGAGGAATGAACAAAGAGAGAAGTGACTGAATGACAACATTCAAGTTAGAGAAGGTCGATGTACTCATTTCATCCCATGACAATATAGTGGATAGGAACTTTGTCATGAGTATCTTGGCTGTATCACAGGAAGCAAAACAATTCTTGTGCTTCCGACATCGTTTCGATTACCCAACTCATCTCCGTCGTGAAATCATTCTTACGTTATAGTAAATGGAAAAAGTATAATACACTTTTGGACTATGACGAATTGATAAATGTGTAGCATCGTTGGGTGAACATAAGATGATAATAATAAATACCTCGAGGGGATCCCTGATACAAAGTGGTACCTCAGACACATTTCGTTGCTATATGAAAGAAAAATATGAGGACAACTTGTTATTTTGTGATAAAGATCTTCAGATTTTTAATATACAATGAATTGAATTTTTTCAGCGATGATAAAGCAAATATCATTCATATGCTGAAACTTTTGATAGATATATTATTGTCATTGAACGATTTTTGCATGACTTAGTTGCGTTGAAATATCAATGACAATCAAATTGCTTTTCCTGAAGCGTAAAATTCTTTTCTCCAAGTATGAAAATTTATGATTCAACGTAGCTATGGAATAATCAAGCACCACACTGGTGCAAATGACTTCCGCACGCGACGCTATTCTTCACTTACTTCTACTTAGAATTGTGGTTAACGCGCGTTCAGTGGTACATTTTCCCTCGAGAGTTTCTATACGCGCGTTACTCCTGAAGTGGTACTTGAGAGCAATACGCGTATATGTGTATGGTTGCTGGAGAGTGAGCGCAGAAGTGTGTATATATATATATGTGTATATATATGAGGTTGAAAGAAGGGGAGAAAGCCAAAAACTTTTGTGTTTGACCAACCACAACAAAATGAATAGCTGCCATTGACAAAGTGAACTCTACCAAAGCTCTATCAACACTCGCACTCACGTTCCAAGCCCCTCTGTTTTTATTACGACAGTTGGGATAAATTGATATGAAACTCATCAGAATGTGTAGAGTTTTCTCGTTGAAAATCACAAAAGAATCATAGGATTAATGATGAGACAATTTTCAATGATGAATTTAGTCTAGAAAAAACAACACTTAATGGCTTTCGAAATTTTTAGTTCTTTATTGTTTCATATTTAAACCTCTGTGAACTATAGAGGTTGCACAACTGGCGAATCAAGTGTGCTTCCACCCTCACTCATTATACCCGGAAGCAAACTAGAATGAAAGCAACGAGGAGTACCTCAGCTTTTACTACAAATATTATACTACGCCACACGCCCAGCTTCACTTTCGCTCCTAATTTTTCATTATTATTTCATGTCCTGGTCAGCCCTCTGGGGCATTTGCCAATCTCTAGAGGGCAGAGTTGACTCTTTCTCGTGCTGCTGCCACTTGAGACGTCGGCTGTGCCACGAATGAATTCGCGTTTGCTTATTTATCTTTATTTATTTTTTCTTTTCCTTTCTCTGGTTTTCCATCGTTTTTACCGTTTCCGCCTCTTTTCTTGTATTTTTCTATTCTCTACTTCAACAAATCAATAAACTGACAACACACTTGGTAAATTTATTAAAACGTGCGGTCAAATACGAGGTTTGCAATAGGTGTTTTCCATCTTCAACGACAATCCTCCAATTACACCTAATACAATATTGAAGTTAATCCATCTACAATTTTTCATTTAACTATACAAAATTGACTTTAGTCCATTAACATTTATTTTTGTTTCAATTTCAATACCATTAGGATCCTACTTATCACTGCACATATATATATTTATGTGTGCTTTCATCACCTTCAAACGCTTCAACTAAATGTAAAGTTGCGGGCATCGAACCAACTTATACGTGGTCCATCCCGAAGTAGATTGTCGAATCAGGATTTTCTGCACGTTCTCGGATCTGCTCGAGTTTCATCGTCCAGGACCGTACTTTCCGGCCGCATTCCGGCCACAGAGAACCTCTGACTATAGATATGTATACTCTAACTATATACAGATATAAATGAAAACGTATATATGTATGAAGAACGGAAATCTCATATATGCCCACAAAGTGTATGGTGTACGATTCCCATATACAGAAAATACTTTAGCTTGGGCGAACACCTGTTTCAGGCACTTTGCCATTACATATATACTTGATACATATGTGCGCGGCGATCATCGGATTTGTTCTCGTTGCTTTGGATCAATCGTCTATTTCCACTAACATTGGTCACTGCAAGGCCATGTACCATATACAAAGACGAGAACTTTTATATGTACCTTACTCTGTATGTATACCTGTTAGAATAGGTGATGCTTCAGTGGTTACACACCTGCACGTCGCGGAAAAATACGTTTGCTCACCGAAGCAAACAAGTGTCGTACACTAAAGTGTTCCACTTGGTATGGAGAGAGAAGTGAGGGTGTAGTACAAGTGTTAGAGGGACTATATGTGACTTAGCTCTACACTGGACTCGAGTTCCCCCAATATATACTTTGCGCTTTTACGTCTTCGCTTCACTCCACTACTTTTTTTTTCTCTCTTTTTATTTTTTTCTTATTTATTTATTTATTTATTTATTTGATTTTCTTTTCTCAGTACATATGTATATAGCTGAAGTCACCCATCGTGTGCCCAAGTGTACAAATAACTTTTCAATTCAATTGAACATTGAAGAGTCTGTGTGCACTTGCCATGTGTATTCACATGTACATATGCGGGTATATATTTGTATTGGTAGACCAACACTTTAGATCATAGGTGACAGAACAAAATTGTTGAACGATATTTCTCAGTGGAATAAGTACACTTGATCGTTGAGACTTTTTGGAGATTATCTTCAGTCATATTGACGTTTGCGCACGATTTTTCATTATACTTCTATTCATATTGCAGCGGATGCTGAAAGCTAGACATGTATTCCCTTGACATTTTTATATCCGGCCCAATGTATAGTGTTCAATATATATTTTGCAATTTTTCTTGTTTTTTTTGTACAGTAAATAATTTATTTTTATTCGTTTTTTTTCTGCTGTAGGTGTTTTTCATCGTGTAACATCATCACCCTTGTGAAATGTTCACGAATAATTTGACAGAATAAACAATTTTGAATTATATGAAACTGTAAGTGTTTCTTTCATTACTAAATTTAACTGGCAGTTTAATCACACACTGACGGGGGAATTAATGTTTACGTGTGTATGTGTGCGCGTGTGCTTAACAGCCATTTTCGTAGGCAAATGTTCGAATGTAGTGTGGATTAACCACTCTTTCTCTATATGCGCCATCAATTTTCAAGCGCACCGACATGCCGCAACTGGCTTCGATCGCATGTCTTCTTTTTACATTTGCCTATTTTTATTTATTTACTTTTCTTTTTGTTTTTGCAATGAATTAGTTCACCGTTGATTGGTTGACGTGATACGCGAAATTTAACAGAAAACGACCAACATAAAAAAAAAGTGGTTACAAAATAGCATCGCTGTGGAAGAGGAGTATATGCGTGATGTAGCAAGTGGAAAAAGTTTGAATGTGATACATATCGAGAACGGAAGCGAGGGATAAAAAATGGGGTGCCCGTTGACTTTTACATCTGCGCTCTCGAGGGATGATCGATTTGCATTGACTATTGCGCCACGCCACAAGTATAATATGATTGAAAAAACATTTTTACTCACGACAATCATTTTCACTTCGTTTTATGTCATTCTGTTATACGAAATTGATGACACTTTGGAAATTTTTGGCGCTACAATTTTTGGAAACTCTGTTCTATTTATAAAGCAATTTATCACTTTGTAATAACTGAATAATTCTCTCGAGTTATAGTACGTAATGTATTTCGTAATTTATTTTCGTGTGTTACCACACAATCACAATTATATTTATTTCAATAACACAAATAGTTGCAGGGTAAATAGAAGCTCTGTATTTGTTCGTAGACCAATTAATTTCATAACGATACAAAAATTTATGTGTAGATATTTGATCTAGTGATGTACCTCCCGGAACACCACTCAGAGGTATTGTAATTTATGATTAACTGTTCAAAAACATATGCATTATCATTACGTTTGTGATTATACCAATTAGTATCACCCTCGTTGGTGTTCCATTAACAATAATTTTCCTTCACTTATAATTCTTTATTGAGTTCAGGAGCTTGTCGAGAACTAAAGTGTTCACTTTTATGAAGCTCCCATGAATAGCTAAGAGAAAATAAAGACGAGGGAAGTAAAGTTGGTATTAGTTGACGTTTTGTTCCGAGCCTTAGTATTTATTTCATAATATTTATTCCACCGTGACTGAACAACGAGGGTGACATCGAGAAAAAAAAGTCAATGATATAAGAGAATGGAAGGAAAAAAAAGTTTTGTATATGAAACAAGTTTTTGTTGAAATGTACTAAAGAGTGTGAAATATTGTATTGTCGTCGAGACTACTTATCTGCAAAAAGTTTCAGGGTGATGAGATACATTGAAGTGGGTCATTTTCAAATTACTGAATTCGATCTTGACATGAGAATTAAATTTAAAGAAAAAAATAACGAAAACTTAGAACGATAAAGGATCTATTGTTCATTATGTTGACATTCATAATCAATTACTTTTTTATTGGATATCACAAGTAAATATGCTTGAGAGTGTACATTTGTTTGAATAAAATAAAAAAGTTTAATTTCTTCAGATTTCCGTTCTATTTATTTCTTAGAAAAGAAATCCAGTTTGTAAAGTTCGGAAACGAGGAAAAAAACGAAGAGATGTACAGTACTAGTGATGAACAGATTTTATTTGAAGCTTTATAATACATTTGTTAAATATTTAAATGCTGCAGAATGATTTCTCAACAAACTCTCATCCCTGATTTGCTTTCAAATAAAAAATGTTAATCGTTGTCAATGAATCTTTTACGTAAATCTAGGGAAATGTCAATATGCACAGCTAAATACTTGAAATATAAGAAAACATTTGGTGAACATATTGGAAAATTAAAGCAACTTTTCATGAATTGTAATCAATGAAAAACAAAACAAAAACTAAAAATAATACTTTATGCAAAGTAATAAATTGATAAGTGTTAAATTGATAATTTTACAAAACATTGAAATTATCATGACGAAAAAAATTAAATTGATAATTGCGAGAAAAAAAGACGAAATATATTTATTGCTCAACACTCTCAATTTATTTAAAATGGTTGATAATGATTCAACGAAAAAATACCCAGACAAAGTCAAAAAGGTCGAGAAGTTTTTTCTCCCAAACTTTCCTGCCAATGTGGTAAAAAGTAATATTGAGATGATCACGTTTAAAGTTTAATACGCATTGGTAGGTATATGTATATACGATACGTATCTTTTTCTAAAGTTATAACTAAAGAAACATTTCGAATTTTCCCCTACGACTCTGCAAGTTTATTCTTCGATCGTATTATACTATAAAATCAAACAAAAGAAAATCCGCCAATATTTTCGACTTTGTACCTCAGGTTTTATATTGAACTGTGTGTGTATGTCACTGTGGGTCCCTGAAAAATATTATCTTTCAAATTTTTCCATTGACAGTACGTAATATAAAATGATTTGTTCAATCCTTGATGATATATTAATTCTGTGAATTTGTTTAATATCTACACAAAAGTGTTATTCATGCAAAACTACGAAAATTTCAAAAATAATTTCATGTACAGAGTGAGTGATTTATAAAAAAAAAAAATTACGTCATGATTTTTCCTTTGGATCAAACAATCTGCAGTTTGAATCATTTTCATCTTTATCTACAAACTTTTTTCCATCACTTACTTTCCTCTAACCGAGTTGAATAAATTCTCGAAGAAATGTGTCCAACATTGTGACGCTTATCATTCTCTTTAATTACTACAACATTTAACAATGATGAAATGAAAGTGGAAATATTACATCCATTTCTAATAGTAGTTGCTTGTAACTGATTAACACACACCATTAACCCAGAATGTCACCAGCTGTGCTATGGCTTCTCATTTATTTTATTCACAGTATAATTATCATGAAGTAATGTCTACTTTAATGTCTACAAAATAATGTCGACATTATATCGGAAAAGGTCTGATTTGATTTACCTCCTCAGTTAGCGTTTTGTTACATGATGATGGTGAATTATTAGCATAAAAATTCATTCTTCAAACAATACTGACATGAAAAAAATAAAAAAGAAAAAGGTTATTCTCATAAAAATGAAACAATTCAGTGAATCGATAACAGAAATAAATTTGCACATGAATCTGTTTAGGTTTTAGGAGTTGGCAAAGTTTGATTTGGAGTCAAAATCGTGAAATGAAATGACGATTCGACATGACTGGCTGGAATTTAAACTTTCCCTAAATATTCGAGCACGACACTAAACTAAAATCTGTTGCCTGATACACCATTGTCTTCTATGAATTAACTTTATTTCCAATAACATTATAAATCATAACTAATTATTCCCTTTTCTGAATTCTCTATCGTATAAATAATTAGCGAAGTACTACAAAGTAATTCAAATCAATATTGTGACAAATACCTGATAATTTAAATATAAATGCAAAATGTACAGTTCAATTTATATTTTATTTTCTTCCCCTATATCCATTCTCGTTTCGTTTGGAGAATTTTTATCCACTTCATTAATAATTTCCTCATTCGTCATCAACTATAGATTCAATTTCTTGAATATTTTATATTTTCATTAGCCATTATAACTTCGATATTTTTTTTTCTTTCATCAACGATCATCTGCCTCTCAAACCTTTGCACTTCAAGTTTTGCTCGACTCAATTGAGGGTAAAAGGAATGTAGTAAAGGGCTAATTAATTGACCTAATTTTTTAAATATCAATTGCGGAATGACAACTTTTTAGTTTATAAACAGTTATAAAAAGAAAAATAAATCTCTTTAACATTAATAATCGTAGCAATTAGTGTCACCCATGAAATATTTCATTGAAAAACATTTCCCTTCATTTATAATTTGTCAACATGAGAGACTCTGGTCCGATGTGTTGATTTTCGTTTATAAATTCTCGAGAATACCGAACAAACAAAAAAAACAAAATGAGAAGTGAGAGTTGAAGGCATTAGTTGGCGTTCTGTGCTGAGGTTCACTATTTATTTCATATTCATTTCACCGTGACTGAACTGAGTGGGAGTGACACGGGGAGAGATTCCAATGAGAAAGGTGGTACGTTGTGGGAGTATACGTGAAAATGCCGAAGAGAGGGAGGTGGAGAGAATGAGAGGGTTGACATGAAGGAATGAGTGAGGCCAAAGGCGAATTGCATCCCCCACCAGCAGTATTGAGAAGCGTCGCGACGCAACCAGGGTTGCGCGTATCGTTCAGAGTGTAGAGTTTACTTGCGCTTCGTTTAGTTCATCGTGTGGCCGCGAGGCGTCATCTTTACACCCGCGAACCTCTCAAAACTCCACCGTGATCAAATGCTCTCGTGGCGTCTTGTTTATGGGCCGCACATTAAAGTCAGCTGTGAAAAATTTCCAATTTTAAAATTCGTTACAAATAATTTTACGTGTGATAACCATTTTAAGTTCAATATACAATGAAAAAATATAGAAAATGTATAATAAAAAAAAAAAAAAATACGCAATGAAATCTCATTTTGTACACGTGACGCGATATTCTCTTCACAATATCACAACCGCGCAAGTTTTAATGTGTTAAAATTGTTGATGTAATTCCAGTATTTGTGAAATTGAAAATTTTAATAGATTGTCGGAGATAGTTTCGTTAATATATAAATGTTTATTCATGTGAATAGTGTATGTTGAAGAGAACAGTGGTTGTTTGATAAATGAGAACTGAGAGTATAAACTTGTTGAATTTTCGGAAAATTATGTAGCGGACTAAAAGTTATATTTTATATCTGTGCAACGTATTTACTTTATAAAACCATCCAGAGTACGCAGTTGCGTTTATTATTTGGGCTTGCAAATTTCGTAGAGTTAATCCAACATTTGAATTATCACGTTGGAACATTCTGGCAACCATTCCACTATTTGATAATTAATGAAGAGGATGTTTATAATGAAGATATTAATTAGTTTCAAAACTCACATTCATGACTGACCCTTTTGGCTATTTAAATCATGTTTAATCCCTGGCTACAACATCCGAACGGTTTTCTATTGAATTTCTCATTTAACGTTCTATTGGATCTCTGAATTGCATATTCTGTTTTGTCAATATGATGTTCATATTAATTTTATTCTATCGCTGGCATTTATTTTGTCACCACAAATATCATAACGAAACTGATTCATATCAATTTAATTTTTATTTTATCATTGAAAATATTATGTAAATTTCAACACAAATATATTTTTAAAAAAAGTTAGTTGTATTTATTATTTGTGGTTACACTTTTTATGATCAGTTAACGAGCAAAAATAAATGGTACTGACAGCTGTCGCTGACAAATTCAACTATTGAAACAAAACTTTCATCATTTTCATTCGTCTCTTTATTTTTACGCAGATCAGTGCTCACACGTCTATCATTATTTACGTCATTCAAAACTCAATCAATTGATCTCGGTCATATTTTCTAATAAAGTCCGTGATAGTTTGGATATTTATAAAAGTGTTGAACTAAAATTTTGATGAAAAAATTGATTAGATCAAAGATACGATTTCAATCTCATTGAAAACATTTTAATCATCAATATTTGATGGAATTATCACAAATTATTTGAGCAACGTAAGCTTCGAAAATTATCTATTATTAATATCGATAGATTTTCACTACAGATAATAAATAAATAAATATATTGAAAAAAGAGATACAAATAGTCTCGTTCCAATGTTTGAATGTTAGTCCAGGTGGAAATAACGTTCTTGTTAACTTTTCCATATATTTCTGTTATGCACACAATGCTCAGTGCACTCTTTTTTTTTTCATTT
Organism: Meteorus cinctellus; assembly: GCA_030523045.1. Classification (NCBI taxonomy): domain Eukaryota; kingdom Metazoa; phylum Arthropoda; class Insecta; order Hymenoptera; family Braconidae; genus Meteorus; species Meteorus cinctellus. The sequence continues at coordinate 430,439 of JAPYZF010000002.1, read as the reverse complement.
TAAGTTGATTAATTTCAATTTCGCATGCCAGAATTCGGAATTGTGTTTTGAATTGAAATACATAGATCGATTAAAATTGAATGAAATGAAATTGTAGAATGGACATACAGGAAAAAAGTTAAATGAATGAATAAATAAATAAATATTGGCGATATTGCCATGAGCAGAATCGAAACTCAATTTTTATTTTTAGTTCAACACGCAAAAAAAAATAACATTTAGTAATATACGTGGTATCCTGTTTGTCATGATAAACTTTTTATCACTCAATATACTTTCTCATCGTATGTATGATTACGAATCTCCCAACATTACGACTGCTTCTCGTAATATATAATATATATATATATATGTATATATATATATCTATGTATATTATATAGTGAATGTTACTTGACTTTCCTTGGCTTGATGTTCCTCTACGAAGATTAAATTCCGCTTATATGGTCGTCTCATTTCATTCCCAGTACAAGGGCCTTGTTGTAATTTGGAATTCTGGCGTAAGCATCACTTAGCCAATTGCCGCAAGACATAATCAAGTTTCTTTTGTGATTACATCTAATGAATATATAACAGAATTAAAAGATAGGTAAAATATCTGTCTTCAATATCATTAAATCGGTGCTGTTTGACGAATTGATGAAAAATTCCAATGAGATAAAAAATAAAATGAAGGTTTTTCTCCAATGGGCAACTAAAATTTACAATTGACTTTAGTCAATGTCAAGTATTTTACAGATATAGAAAATGATGTTGAATTATTTTCATTTGAGTTTTTGAGAAATAAAGATTTGAAATGGTATCAAAATTTTGATTATACGAGCTTGCGGATTTTGTGGAAATAAATTCGCAGCAACACCCTCGACTCATAGTGTTACACACGTTATGAATTCACTGAAGCATCTAAAGACCAGGATAGGAAGATACATATAGTTTGGCGTAGCGGGTGTGCGAGCGTGCGCACCCCTAGAGAGAAAAGCGCGCGACGAGAAAGTTAAAACCTCTTTATTGTACAAGTGGGATTGCGTCGAAGAAGTTCAAGCAAAGTCGACCAAGTTTTCAACCCTCGTAGCCTCTTTCTCTCTTCTTCATAACATCTGGCGTTGCCCGGTTTTCTTTTTGCAACCGCGATTTGCCTGAGCAGGGATGTTGGAAGAAGTTGTGGGCAAACGTTCTCGATTAAACTGCTTCGATTACTGTGTGTTTCGCTCGCTTGGGTAAATAAGAAAAAAAAATTCGGTGCTAGTAGAATACATGATCGAATCTCCACACGACGTTGGAATTTCTAACTCTGTTATAGAACTGTTCGCTCTGAACCTCAGTCAAGAGTATTTCGTCGATATCGAACTCAACGGAGTCTTTTCAATACTCACGACCAATATTCTTTTTCTTTCGCGTGTACATGCAACTGCAGCAGCAGCAGTTCAAGCAAAAAGTTTATCGCCTGCATTTTCATTCGTAGTGTATAGACGTTTTTTTCTTTGGTTATGTTTTTTTTTTCTCTATTTTCACTTAATTGTTTTCTAGAATACAATACCAAAATAATCACTATACAAGTCAGTATTGATTTCAAAAATTTAACAACAGAATAAAAAATTCTATTCACAAATCATCAAGGGCCCGACAGAAATTATGAAATGACAAAGAAATATAAATTTTTGCAATCCATAAATTTTTCTCCATTGAAATGAGGTCGTAAATTAGGAAAAAAGATTGAGATGAATATAAGTATGAGCTAACGATGTATGATAGTATAAAAAATATAGTCATAGCGATGTGGCTGTAGGCAAAAGTGAACTGGAAGGAATGTGTGGTATAAAAGAAGTAAAATGAACAAATGGAGAAAAAGAAAAAATGTGAAAGTGAATGAAAAAATGTAAAATTTATGAAAAAGAAAAGACGAGGCTACCAAAGGGTGTAGTGAACGAAGTTGAACGGCGAACGTGCTGAGAATAGTGCGATCTTGGGTGAAAATTGGGACAGAGATGTCATTATTCTGAATCTTCCAACCATATGGGCTGTCTGTATAAGACTATCCCAAACTAGAACGTCCAGGCAGTACCTTTTGCTTAAATACAATACAGACAGACACACACACACACACACACATTTTACAAGATCATCAAGTTATGAATGTCCCAAAAATGAAAGAAAATAGGATTTTTACGTCAGTGTATGAAGAAATATATATAAATCTACAACATTTCGCAATCTTATTTACTTTGTAAAGTTTACTGACCTGGCTCATACGAAATCCCTCATATTTTCATTCAGGGAATTCATCATTTGAAAAATAATTTGGAATTATTCACAATACAGAAAATTTCTAAATACAAATCACTCATAATAATTATCATTGAATGCGAAATATTTACTCTGAAAAATTTCATACATTTTCATTTCTTTTTACCACCCAGTCTAGTAATATCGAGCATTTTTACCGTTGAGTAAATATTACTATGTGCGTTATCCCAATGCACCCCACTAACCAAATTTGTATTCCTTTTCCGTATGTTCAAACATTATTTACTATACTCTGACTCTGCTTTTACCATGCACAATTTCTGTCAACTTGAAACCATATTACATAAAAAGAAAAAAAAAAAAGCTTTCATTCCAGAATATTCAAAAGAAATGTTGCAATATATTTTTCCATTCGTTTAACGTTGTGACTTCATCATGATATAATTTTTGATCAAGTGCAACAAAGTGTATATTTATTTATTGATATTTTACTATTTATTCAAATATTTTTAAGCTATTCTTTATATTTATCATCACTCATGAAAGAATTTACTCAAATTAAAATTAACTCAAGGACTTATTTTCTCGTTCGTCAATTAATTATTAATTACAGAAGAAACAATTTTCCAATCATACAGCTCTACGTTTTTTTATACATTACAAGCGTTCTTGCCTAAAATTCATTAAATGCCATATTTTCACACAACCAAAAAAATAAATTTTCCACTTGAAGTTATTTATTCGAACTCGGTTATATAAACGATGATGCATGATGAACTATTTACTTGTGATTAAACACGATAAATAAATTCATTCACGTGCGCGTATGACATACGATTGACGAGCTAAAAATCTCGGAATAGCTTTCAACCATAGAGCACTTGAAAAATTTTATAATCATTCAATATCGTCAATTTAAATTCCACCCAGAATTTATATTTTTACCTTTTTCAACACATCAACTTTCAATTTAAACATTCTCCACATTATCATCATTTTTTTTGTTCATATCATTACATAAATATGCGGATGACTGGTAAAAGCAATTTGGTATTCGATGCAAGAGCGTCAATATCAAACGTTCATTCAAACAAACAAGAACCAACCGGCAAAACCAAGTACCTATAATAACAAAATAACTGCAGTGGATTCACCGAGTGCTGTTACGACTTTAGTATGTCATTTCAGATAGGTAAATGCAACTAAATGGAGGTATTTTACTGTAGGATTAACTCACAATGAGAGTACCATCTCTAAACACAGAGTTTCATGGTCAAAGTAGTTGTCTGATGACAGATTGTATCACATTCCACCCTCTGATTGTGTTATTTATGACTTCAGTCGTTCTATCCCATTTGTCATATAAAAATATAAGGGAAACATTGAGCTACTTTAAATTTCAGACGATTCATGAGCTTTTCACATTGTATTGTATCCCAAACGACTAAAAAAAAGGTGATTCGTATCGGGATTTCGTATTCCTATCTTCATTATTTTCAGTTTTGTCTTTTATTTTATTTTCTTTCTTTCCATTTGGTTGTAAGAGGAAAAAATTGAAAGAATAAAATATAGTGAAATGTTCACCATTGCAAATTTTCCGTACCTTCCCCTGTTACTACACCTATTGAGGCTTTCATAGAAAGTTTTTTTTTCTTTTTTTTCTTGTGAATCAAATAGATGTGAAATTCTTGAGCGCATGCAAAACCAAAAAATAAGAAAATAAAGTAAAATAGAAGCAGTACTAGTTTCTACAATACTATCGTTTACATTATTTTCCGGTGTGTCTCTTCGTATTCACGAGCACGAATTCCACTAACATTCGTGGACGCATCGCCATTGTTTTCTTTTACGTAGAAAGGATCCAACGATGCGCGCGATTGCTCAGTTGCATCTGCATCCTCTATAGTGTAGCACAAAGAGAGCGAATGGAACAAATGGGGCGGCATATTACTACGTGTAAAATGCAAGTAACATTCCCTTATCTTTCATTTTATTCCAACACTTTTTTTACGATCATGATGTTTGAAAAAAACAATAATAGTTATGATAATAATTTTAGAAATGATGGTAATGAATGAATACGTAATGAATGACAATACTTTTGTGGATGATTTTAGCTGCGGTTAAACTTCATTTGTAATGCAATTGTAAGTTGAGGGAATGTATACAGGAATATTTCGTATTCAAGAATTGTAAAAATTTGCAAGCCCAAGAGAATCAAACGGAAAAAAAATTCATGTGTAACTCAGCAATTCATAAGTTCGTCAATATCAAAGTATTTAGAAAAGTTCTTTTTCACTCTAGGGAACACAAACTGTGACACATTTGTGAAATAATAATATTGAAGCAGTGGAAGTGAAAGACCATTATGAACACAAACACTTCATCTTTATTTAATATTTTTTTCTTTGTTGTTGATGTAAATGTCAATGAGATAGCGTTTGTCTGTTCGTTAATATCATCTTACTGAATTGAAGGGAGAGTTATATAAATTATTTATTCGACGGTGAATTTCATGGACAATGAATCATTTTATATGATTTGATTTATTGATGATTGTGCCAAGTTATCTAGCATTCTTCAAGATGAATTTGCTATATTTTATTTTAATATTACATTCTGTTGTTACTCAACCTTAGATCGTTTATTAACTCTTCGATTAAAATAATAAAATTATCAAGAATTCAATTCCAACTGAATTCTGAGACTGAAAATGTGATGTTGTATTGAAATAATATTCATTCTCTTTTCTTGATATTTTCATTCGATTTCATCACCTAACTACGTTTCTCTCATATATTGGATAAATTTCTTGTGCAAAAGAATGAAGTGAGAGTCAAAGTAAAAGAGGTGACTTTATATTGGAACAATGGGAATACGAAGAATGCTACTATCTTGAAAATTTTTACTGTTCACTGCTCTTGAAGAGCAATGAAAAAAAATATATTCTGTTGACAAAGTTTCAAAGAGATGAAGTAACGAAGAATGAGAACTTATGTAGTATTTATCCTTAAAAAAGTGATCATGCGAAATGCCTTGTTTTCGCAGCAACTGTTTTTATGTGCCATTGTTGTACCTGTACAATGAATTGATTAAATTATAAATAAAATTATATGAATTACATCGTGAGGAAGACAATAATTCAACGCGCATAATGGCGATGGTAATATCACCTCGCAGTAAGATTGTCACGTTGTCATTGCTTATCGTCATTACGACATTTATTGCTTTGATAATAACTGGAATCATTGGATTTTGGCATAACAACACTGGTGAAGCAAAACCTGGTGGTGGTGTGAAAACAGTGAGCAGTAAACTACAACAATTCACAGGTTATACTGCGAACAAACACGTGAGTATGTCCCATACTATTTTTAAATTCGAATAGTGGAAAAGAATTAAAAAGTAATCTTCTCCAATATTCCTGTGCCCAATTGTTCATATTAATAATAAAAAATGTGGGCAGAATGCAAATAGGTGGATCGAAAGCTTCATCAATTTATAATTCATTTTTTCTTTTGTAATTTTCAAATATTCTATTCTCGTTGGAGATAATCCGTTTCAGCTTGAATTCAACCCATTATTTGAAATATTCAGAATCGAGGGATGAAAATTGTCATTTCTCTTCATTTCCTCTATATTTAGGATTTTGAATTTACAATGAATACAGCATCAATCAAGATCAATTTAACAACTGCATACAACTAAAAGCGTTTCAATTCATTTTGGTTGAGACCTGTCTCTTTACTTGCTTTGAAATATTCCCCAATACGTGTTTGACTATCCAATTTAATTCCAAATATGAAGGTGGATATTCATATCAATCCAAGTACTAACGTAGTTATTAATATTTGATGCATAGATCCGTGCAATGATAAATTTGAGAATTCAATGATAAAAATAATTGAATATATAACAATCAAATTAATAATATATAAATGTAAAAGTAAGATGAAGAGAAGAACACGGAAACATTATTAATGCAAGTACGAGTGGTAATAAAATACATGAGAGCTTGAACAAGGGTTGGTGAAAACGGGATATACAGTTGAGAGAGAACAGTAAGGCATCTCGACGTCTATTGAATTTCAAGTAAATCCGTTTTCTAAGCGGAATGCCGTTGGCAACACACGTTCGCTAGTTATTTCGTAACAATTAATCGTCTCCAAGTTATATGTGAAAAGCTTCTGAGTTTTGTCGTATACCATTCCGTCTTTGTGCATTGATGTGTCTTCAGTGCAAAAATATCAAAGATATAAATAATATCAGTGTATGTCGTAATGATATCACCAAATTCATCATCAATTTCGCTCCATTGATGCATTGATAATAAATAAAACAAAAAATATTTATTTCATGATGTATTGAAGTTGCATAGGGAACTCGACGTTATTTCTTGGCTTGTATAAGCTGTGACGTGTGTCACCAATCCTTTCTCAAGTTCCAACTGCAGCGTCGAGACTCCACTGTGTCTTAGATACTAACCGCATTGTGAATGCAGTTGGCAAGATGCAGACACGTGTTTCACACCCACAATGTGTAGGCACGTTGAGCAGGTTTTGCATTACTAAAAGTTAGGACACCGGAAGTGGATGGACTAGGTGAAACACTGTGGTACTACGAACTTTATTCATAAACTATTATTATGATATGTTGGTAACACTACAACAGATAAAAATAAGTGCAGTACGAAAAGTTTATCAGCACTTTGTAAAATTATAAAATGATATAAAAATTCGGTTTTCCATTATTGATATTTCAGGAATTTTTATTTTGCCACCATTGCTGAAAACACTTTGAATTATTTTATATAATATTATACTATTGAAAGAATAAAACTCGTCAGCAATATAGATGAAGATGTTTATAATAGAGATGGATAAAATAATCTGGTAATGCTCGATTTCACATGAATTGGTACCAAAATTGATCCATTAAATTTACAAGTTCATTTATAACTACCAGGATTCTACAAAATTCACATGATTTTAATTCGATTAATTCATTAGAAAACAGTCACTTGATCCACTTTAATTATTCTAATAAAATTATTTATTCATTTCAATATAAAGGAGTTATTTACGTGACATCCTGTGGCACGGATTTCTATGCATATATGAAGAAGTTTCATTGGTGCAGTAAAACTAGGTCTGTATTAAAATGAACTTGTGCCGAGGGGACAATAATATCGTAAGATAACATGGATGCAAAAATGAGAACGCGTCCACAGAGCTGACTTGTTCGTTATAACGATGGAAAAGGGTAGTAGAGACTGTTGAAGATATTAGTATTAGTAGTAGTGGTAGTAGTGAATGGTGATGGCAACACACAACGCAAACGCTGAGTAAATGAATAGACTCACGTAAATGGCAAGAGCGCGTTCGCGAGAGCTTGTGGACCAATCACGCCAAAGCCAAGAGAACGGGCAATAGCTTAGACACAAGCACCCTGGGGATCAATGTGGGATACAGTAGAGAGCAACAGACGAATGCTGTTATCAACGCCAACTGTCCATGACTGTTCTGTATTATTCTAATAATTGCATACGCGGGACTTGGACGTCATTATGCATTCAACTTGCATAACGAGATGCACGAGGCCATGTAAAAAACAAAAGAAACATTGTGGAGAAACATATGAAAGGTGTCCTTTGGGAAGTAGGGAAACACAATACAAGTTAAGCTACACAATTGTATATTATTAATCAATTCGATGCCAACAATTTATCCAGATGTCAGTATGATATACGTATGAAACATATATGAAAGTGATGATAATAGAAGACATTATGTTTGTTTAGAGAATACTCGTAGTATTTAAACTTTACTTTCTTCATAAATGTCCAGTTGTGTTTATTACTTTGTTGTTGTTGCAAGTGACATACGTTAAACTACGAGAGATTAATTATTGTGGTTATACAAGAGGAGAGATACAGGTGGTCCGCGTGGAATTATGAAGTGGTGTTTGGGCAAACAAGTCGTTGAGAGAAATACGGCCTCGATATATGGAGGAACCCACGGGAATGGATACAATCGCACAAATATATTTACATGTATATATATTTTTGTTCAATGCATGAGTGGATACACCATATGTTTGGACATATATTCATCTCACTTGATTTAGCATTGGCATTTTTCAATGCTCATCGTTATTTAGTCATTGGATTTGGTGAACTCTGTGAAGGACCATAGATTCTGTGTTGATGAATGCTTATGGGCGCTCAGATGTGCGGTATATACCCAACTGTTTGCGTAACAAATCGCACTACCATGATTTTGTATATCTCAATGTGATGTTACTGTGGAAAGTGGTGGCACAGCATCACCACAAATAAATAGCCACGATTATCAGTATACACATAATGACCAAATGAAAATGAGTATTTGTGGCTTGTGAATGTCTCTACTGTCATACTATCACTGTGCCATTTTCATTCCACGACCTTGTTCGGCTTACACATTATATTCACGTCATACTTTGCATAGTCTCTTCTACTTGTCATTTTACATGATAAAACAACATACAAAGAATGGAACAGAATGGAGAGACTGAGAGGAATGTACATAGCTATTATTGAGTTTTACGCCAACTTGGAACAAAAGGAATGTTCTATGGACTTCTAAAACCAGAGGTTTATTGATTTATAAATCTGATTCACTCACGTAATGCCAGTAGAATGTCAATAGTCCTTTACTCCTATATCATAACAACAAATACATATCATTCCTTGGTATGAATAGGAATATTCTGAATATTTCAATGCTGAAATTATTCATCAATACGTATGAACTCAAATTGAAAATTATTATCGCAGTAACAATGCATATGATGGATAATCCGAGTATTATCGCTTGAGTGGCTGAAGTTAATAGCTAAATCACAAGGTAACTCGAGCTTCCCTCGGGAGTTGTTTCAATATAACGAGCTACAAGACCGTGCGATTAGGCCTTTACTAGTGCTTAACTCGCTTAACTTGATGCTGATGTAGAGAAGGGTGAAAGAGCGAGTAACAGTGGGAGTTAGTGGCAACTATAACTGGCCGTCACTAACTTGTCAGGGTTGACGAGCTGCTGATTCATAAGTCAAACCTTTGCACACGCAAACGTGCCAACCAACCTGGCACGTACAGACATCGTAACGCCGACTCATCTAAATCGGCTTCTCAAATTTTCATGCATCTTCTTTGAATATAATACAACCAACGTTGAAATATCACGGAATCTCAATGTATATAACGCAACGTGTTTATAATCAAACAAATATTACATACGTGTATCTACCAATGTTTCTTCGGTTCGCTCGTTCTCCATCGATCAACCCAACTCTGACGCAGAATAATGCATATAATATTGTGAGTTATTGCTGTGAGTCTTCATTTATCATACATCAAACTATATAATAGATGATTGGTAGTTGATGAATCAATTAATTTTACATTCATTTCATTTTCATTTCATTTGGATTCACGTCTGTGATTGTTTATACATAATCTGAACATTATGGTATTAGTAAATGTTACATCTGATAACAATTTAGATGTATAACGTTTATAAAGAGAATGATTATTAAGCAGATGTGACACGACGCAAAGATATAATTATAGAATTTTATTGAATTAGCAACGGTAATTATTTTATGTATGCAGGGAATGCACAGGTCTTGTCAAAATAGGTACCTCGCTTCACTTCATTGCAACTCAAGGCGGAGCTCTGAATTTATAAACTCACTCCTTGCACGTCTTGCTAATGTCATTCCGGTACGTCAATACAAAGCATCCACAAACTCCCCTCACCATATACACAAACCTCCAGCTCATTTACACGAGACTTCTTGAACATCCGTGTTTCAAAATTATTCACTAGTCAATGACCTCGTTTGGCATTATTGTCACATGGATAGAACATGTTTGTGTATCATAATTGTGATAACTGAAAATAATTTAGATTATGATTACTTACAATTATACATCAAGATTCGTATGTTCATTAACTCAACTATGTTAATGAATTTACTTTTGTTAATTAATGTAGACAGTTGGAAGAGCGAATGAATGCGTATGTACCATTTCTTCTATAAATAATTTAGTTATTCCATTTCTTTTTCCTAGCTTTCAACTTACCTGCACTTCGTAGTTTGATACTGAACAATGTACAACATTCTACATTAAATTCATAAACTGAATAAGGCAAAGGTAATATACCAAGAACAAGCGCCAGTACGATAACTTTGTCACCAGGGAATATAATAACACAGTGGTATCATTCCCACTATCTATATGGGTATGTAGCACACTTTATGAACACCATTCGTGCTCACACATACAATACCTATCAAATGATTCGAATGATATCAAAATAATTCACAATATGGTGTAGAAATTGAACATAAGTTTATTTGTACCCAATAAACGAATACAAAAACTCAATATCTCAACAAATGTCGACCAGAAAAAAATGTTCACAAAAGCTCTTATCCTTTGTCAGGATGAACAATTACTGAAAGAACATTGGCATCAAGGGAAAAAGAAATAAGGTCCACGTTGCAAAGGGAAAACAAAACAAAAAAAGAATGGTATCCACAAAAACAAAGACTGAGGTGCAATGTGAAAAGAGAATTGGACTGGCGTTACAGAAAGGGAACTAAACTTTGTTTCGGATTTTCGATATACCAAACAGATTGACATTCCAGTGATTTTTCATTTTCTCTTTTTCTACCTGTCTGTGTTCGCCACGCTCGTTAATTAGAATCAAATAGTGGATTGCATTTGATTGGGTCTATCACGAAATAACGCGTCACTGCTTGATACAAACGACTAAGTTTGACATATCATACGAATTTTCAGTGGAACAACAAAACTGGACAAAAAAAATACGGATGGAATTTATACTCGATGTCATTCTACGTTATTAATATCCGAATTGTTCCGCACTCTTTAAAAAAAAAATTGGAAATCATTCAAATGTTTTGTTTAAAAAATTCATATTTCACATATGAGTTTGGATATGATTGAAATTTTAATGATGACCAATCTGCATTACTCCATTTTTAACGATGATATTACAACTTTCTGGATGTATTGTGCTCATCGAAATTTGCCTAATACATAACAATAGGGATGCAAATAAACAGAGCTTATTACGATCTCAGTAGCACAATAGGTGGAGTATTTCGTTGAGTGCGTGCACACAATTGATGATAATACACTCTGCACAGACGAAGACACGGTCGATAGAATTCCCGGCAGAATTGAGCGTGAGTTTCTGAATTATGTTCAAATGAAGTAGTTTTAATAAACGCATAGAGCATTATTCATTCATGATTCGCACGTCCACTGTGCAAGTCCATTGAATTATGATGAAATCATAATGAACGTTGCTGAATTTTGTGCTTCATTTCATTCATTTGACAATTCTAATATTTGAAGTAGCAATATTTGTAGATTTACTGATCCATTTTATATATTTCTGCACACCCGTAGCAAAAATAGCTTCAGATTGATAAAACATATTGACAATATTGACAATCCTTCAGAGAATATACAATATTTACCATAATTCTCTTCTGATATGTAAAATATTCTCAATATATAATTATTCTAACTGCTTTTATATACTGACGGAATATTATTTTTAGTGAGTATTTGAATGAGAAGAGTTTAAGGCCTGAGGTAAAAGACAATGTTGAAACATGAGAGTGCCAGAGGTTTGTTTGGTGATTAGCAGGGCGTGTAAAAGCTCGCGTGATATTCAACCCAAACGATGATAGTTCATTACTCAAGCTAACAACATTATTTTCAAGTAAAATGAATGACAGAATTGAATGAGGTTCGGAAACATTGTTGCATAATTGTAAAAGCCCATTTTAACATTTATCCACAACAACTTATTACAGATATACGTATGTATGTGTGAATTCACCCATATATTTCATGAATAAAAATCCGTTATTTATTCCAGCATGAATTTTCTTGCCGTGGGATACATTTGATGAGGAATGAGCAGTTTGTTACATACAAATATCTCATTGAAATGTAAATGCGAAATATTCGACATGGAGAACTAATAAACTTTTTATTCCAATGATAAAATGTTTCAAGATCCACAACCGTTATCCATTTTGTATATTATTTCGTATTCTGTTGGAATATTCAACAATTAATTTTCATGATTAAGTAATATTTTATCAAGTATGAATAATAATTAAATTATTGATGAAGGAGAAGATACTGTGTACTCATCCCAATAATCATTTCATCAGATTGTCTAGGCAATCATCCCAATACGATGAGATTTACCCCACCTAACCAGCGTTTTATAATGTTCGCTTCAGCACCACATGCTACAGAACCACATCAGTCGCGTTGCAACAATCTCACCGCGCGATGTTGGGCTATTAAACATCGAGTGGATTCATCGATGAACTATAAATATTCAGCTTAAAGTCGTATTCAAAATAACACTAAAATGAGTGGCGATGTTTAATGTTTACGTATTTAAAGAGAAGGCTTTTATAATAAGTCTTGTTATATTAATTGGATATTTCTAATTAGTTATAATTAATCTGGATTACCGCGTCACTGTGTTGTGTTTGCTTTATATATATATCTGAAATATTATTTGTGGAAAATGCGTGGGAAAATGTTTGGCAGAGAGTATTATAAATGTCATTGACGATTATCCAGAGTGACAGGCGAGATCGAGACACAAAATGAAAATGAATAATCCAATTATTCAAGGATTATATTATTATTTGTTAATTGTTTCTTTGAAGGGTCTGCTACAAACATTGAGGCTGTATCCTGGACTACCACAAGATCTTGTTAGATGTACTGATATCGAGGTGAGTATGCTCATTTGGAATAAACGAAGAGAAGAATTTCATTAAAATTTCAAAAAGACTCTTCGCTAAAAGTTTCTTCCAGTCGATAAGTTTTAGTGGTGCTTGACACGAGTTAAATGATGAAATTTTCCAAAAGAGATCCTTTCTTCACCGTCTCGAATCTTCCAGTGTCCGTTATAGTACGTGCACCAGAGGGCCTCCGTTTCAGTTACGAACGCGCTCACACCTCTCGTACAAGAGAATTTCGATGAGTCAGCACTAATAAATCGAACGATTTACGATTAGTTGAGCGAATCGTATAGAGCATGAGATTCCTATGGGAGTGACGCATAGATTTATTCTCAGATTCTCACCTTCCAATGATACTTATATTCACTGTGACTAGACAAAATACTTTGACTCTTTTAAAATGATATATTACGTCAATTCAAGTACATCATTGATGTTACTACATAGAGTCAATGTAAGATATTATAAATATGAAAAAAAGAAAAAAAGATTTTGTGTTGTATAAATTATGGTTTGTTTCGTAGATGATGACGCGAACGAAAAATTTTTTATCAGACTTTTGTAAATCATAGAGAAAGAAAAAAATTTAATAAATTTTCACAGAGTTAGTTACTTTCACTTTATCATAATTTCTCCTTTTTTTTTCTATTCGTTTTTTCTTCTTTACTTTGTAAAACTTCACTTATTTAATGGGAAAAGAATTTATTAAGTTGATGAAAAAGTTCGTTTATTTTAGTCATTTTATATAGAAGAATATTATGGTTATATTCAATTTGGAATTCAAAATATCTGTCATGTACATTTTGACATTTTACTAAGGGTAAATATTTATATACAATCGCTTGAATGCACAACGAGTGTTCAAACTTTAAGTGTTTTTCCATGAAATGAAAGAGTGAATTACAATAGCAGACAAATAATGTTTCATCTAGCGTAACGAATTAATAATTGAAAAGTATAATTCTCGCATAATAAGATCATTTTCGTTCTATAGAATTGGGTGTGCTGCATATATGAATAATATTAGCTTTACGTAATATAGTGCAGTAGCAAATGTTTGGGCATGTCTGAATATAATCGATAAACGTCATTGAGTGGAATGAACAATCGACAGCCAATTACGACTCCATAATAATAATTAGATGGACCAAACTCAATGCCACTATAAATCCTCACATCCCATCAGCATAATACATAACGACAAATATAAATCTTTATGTATACTCTAAACCTCCGTAAATTTCTTGAAGAATTGTCGACAATTTCGTGCACGAATCTGCAATTCAAAAATACCAATCAACAATCAATTAATGTCTTGGAAAATTTACGTGGCAATTCCCATTAATTTTACCAGTTTCTTTCTTCTATCAACCAAACACTTGAGCTGCTCAGATATTTATTCGAGTTTTTATGCATACATTAAACAAAACGTTGAAATCAATTCGCTGCGATTTTTTTACAACCTACTCTGGCATAACTTCACACAATAGATTTTTGATGCTTCGAATACACGTTGAGACGATATTCTCTGGCAAATGGGCGTTAAATCAAGATTTATAAACATGAATTATAACCCAAGGCTGTTTCGCGCTACCATTCCATGTTCCATACATTTATTTTCTTGTCGCAATGCCCCGAGATGCTCGTTACACCACCCAGAACGTTATTTATTTTTTTTCCCTCTCCATTTATATTTATCACTTGCAGTTTCATGTGATGATTAACCATTGAGAATTGCTACAACACCAAATGTTTTTTTCCTTCAACTCATTCATTCATCATACAATTCAAATAGTAATATTTTTTTGTTCATTAAAGTTTATCAACAATATACAAAGTTTCAAGTTTGAATCGTGCCAAATCGAGTTTCGTGCCAAACACCGTGGAACCTATAACAAGCCGTTAATCACGCGATGCAGCCCCGAAGTTTGCTTAGTCTGACTGCCAATTAGCAGAAGACATAATCGTATATATCGCTGTTAGTGACACGTGATCGTTAAGCAATTGAACTGGCCCTGTATTGGGTGGTCGTGAATTCAAAAATGTTCTCTTCTTCCTTCATCAAATTCATATATAAATGCAGACCATAGAAATCCATATCGATTATTTTAAATTCATCATCATGAAGAAATATCTTTCATTTGCAGTGATGTATCTCTCTTTAACGTCCACTTAATACCTACGAAAAGTTATTTAATATCATTGTATATAAATATCGATTACTTGTATCAGGAAATTGAATTGCCACTGACCAGAAGACGTGCGGGAAGTTCGTTAACCAACTTGATGGGACAAAGTTGATCAAATATATGCATAGGAATGATATTCAGTTTATTGTTTAATCAGACGCTGTGGTGATATTGACCAAAACTCGTGAAACTTTCGAGAGAATTAAACGGTTTGCATAATAAATAACCACTAAATTTTATTTTACTAGTTAACGTAATGATATTAAATGCAATTAAACATAGAAAAGACAACAAATCAATTCAATTTAAGTTGTAGTTTGCAGTCTTCATGAATTTGCTGTTTATTATGCATTAAAGATAAACATAAAACATTGAAAATACTGAAATTGCATACGTAGTCGAATTTTCAGAATCTCAACCAAATAACCATACGCATAAGAAAAATAAAAAAATAAAGAGTCCTATTGGCGAGCTCTCAAATAATAACAAACTTGCAGCTGTAATGAGGATGAAGTGAGACGGAAATTTTGAACTTCAACATTAGAGCATCATTATTGGAGGTTCGCCCGATCATTATCTGACTTGGTATTACAGGCGTGAAAATTGGATGGTTCGATGATCGATAAAGTTAGCAAAAAACGCATGACCACAACGCTGGCATATTGCAATGTAAAAAAGAAAGGATAAACCCACAGTCTATCATAATATACGAAATGAATGGGTACAAATACCAACACAATTATATCCAAACAGACAGAGGGACATCTATACCTATATTTTTTTCCGATATTTAATAATAATGATGAAATTATGGTTCAGCGATTGCTCTACAGTTTTTTTTTATTCTCCAAAGAAATAGCAGATATTTTATAACAGCAAGGAAATACATTTCAGATGAGAGATAGGAAATTCCAATGATTGGAAAATAAAAAACTGGAGAATTTTATTCAACTCTAACAATAAACGATAAGCATTGAATCGTTATGTTGATGGTTCAATTATTCTTTATATATTGGATGTTGTTTTTATTTTTTCACTTCAGTTCTTTCCGGAGCATTCAGGATCAGGTGATTACGATTCAATTGAGGGTTCTGGATACACATACTTCGCCGAGGTAGCAATACTCGTTACATACTGCTTTGATCCGTGTAAACTAATCCTAATTAACAATTAAAGTTTAAGATGCTTAGCGTACATGTATTATATCCACTTTGAATCATCAAATAATTCCATATTCTGTGATTTATTATTTATAACCAATCTAGGATTTCTCATTTGACTCGAAATTACACATTAATTCACTAAAAGAATATTAATAATAGGATAACATTAAAATTATTATGCGCATGAAACCATCTATCAATTAATTCGAAATGGTACGTCAGTTAATGGAACCACGAAAATCGTATCAAAGCACAAAGTCATATTTGTAGGAATTGGATGTAATATATCTGGATATCAGCTTTAAAGCACTCACTCCGATGATAAATTCAACCTCATTTGCTGCGTATAACATAGTTCTACTCCTTCGATACGAAAATCCGCATCCTGACTAGTACTTAAGATGAGAAGCAACTGTAAATTCAGCTTTTTTTTAATTGAAAAAGTTTTGTTTTCACGTAAAGTTTTAAGATACAGTCTGTTAAATTCCAAAGACATTGCACTACGGCCAAGTTCATTTAATTTTGATGATAAAGACAGAGAAGCGACCACTATTTCCTATATATATTTCCCAAACCATACCACCAAAACTTTGTCTCAAGTGGGCAACGTCTAATTATCGGTGTGCCTGTCATCTACGTCCTTGTGTGGGTATGTTCACCAAATCCAGTAACAAGAGCCAGTTTCTCCTCGTAGCTTCGACACACTTCGTGTCCGATTATCCATGGAAAACGTATCGAAGTTTAACAATTTCCAACTGGATTAATTTCATTTGATTCGGTGTGTATTAATATAATACAATAGATCAATAGGGCTGTGATCAACAATGCTATTTCCACTTGACCACTAACCAATTATCATCATGAATCGTTGAACTTATTGATTATGCGACCAGTCAACACCTCTGTCGACAATGTTACATTTGAGATGAAAGGAAGCAATTGCAATACCAACTGAACATCTATCAACTACAACATTCCCTATCACTAAATTATAGTAATCCAAGCATCAAATCTACATTTGAAATTGCTGCAGTTTGCGCTCAATAAATACGCTTGATACACATGACACTGCGATTATCGAATTTGTGAGTATCAAATGTCTAGAAGTGGAATACTCCATCATATATATCTGTGTACATAAATGAGTAATCAAGTGAATCCACTATTCATTCAATGAATTGTCAATACTTTTTCATTAGTAATTCATTAAAGTCGTTTCCGCTTTTAAAATAACGAAGTCTGTTGGATTTATTATAATGGAACGGTTGCAATCAAATTGCAATTATCAATAACTCGAGAGAAATTATATAGTGGAAAGATTCATATTATATCGTGTTTAATAGTTACTTAAAATGGAAGATTATAGTAATTAATCATACTAATTCTAGCTAATGGAAGTCAAAATTAAAAAATGAGATCATATTTATCTTCGTGACATAGACAGTTTGATATATTGCGTAAAAATTCAATCCCCAGGTGATCAACTTGCCGTGGAGTAATCAATGCTATGAGTAATTATTGAGAACTACTTAATGCTGCTATCTGTTCATATATATATGTATAAGTATATATATATATGTATATACTTATAGATATATACATGAAGGAATGACAAAATGATACTTGGAGGACATTATCAATCTTCGTTGTTATTTAACTTTTTCCACTACAAAAACTTTCATCTCAATTAATTGAAAATAAAATGTTTTTCTGTTCATCTTGTAAACTACTGTACTACCAATTTTCGAACAAGAACCATCTGCTTGATTATATCATCTTATTTTGTTTTATAAGTTGATAATTACCATAGTCTAGTTGTCTAACACAGGAGATGCCCGCAGGTGAAATTCTGTAACTTCACTACATGACTGTGTTGACGTCTTAGCTTAAGGAAAACCAATTCATGCGAATAAATTGTGCATCCAATCATTCTGATGGCGATGCTTCAAAAATTTCATTCATCATTCTTTCGATCCTCCAAATGCTTTCGCTAATTGAACGAAAAATTAACAACTGTATTCGGCATGATGCCAAATTAACAGAATTTTCAATAATAAAGATTGATGAGTTTCTAACAGAAATTCATTATAATATTCAAGATCCCTCATGTTGATGACGATGAACGGAATGAGAGCAATCCTCCACCATTTATCACGCCACCGCCACCAAATCCACACGGTGAGTTAAGTGGAAAAAGAAAAGGAAGAATTATCATGGAGCATAAGATTTATAGTCTAAATATTTTGTATAATAGTTACAAGTTTGAAAGGCGAAAAAGGTGATAAGGGAGACAAAGGCGATAGTATTCGTGGTCCACCAGGTCCACCTGGCCCACCAGGACCACCGGGAGGTATAGATGATTTCAATGATGAGGTACATAATTGTTATTATTGTTTATATATATACATGATTAATAGAAAAAAATTTCGAGACATGGAACTTTCTTTTTTTATTACAGGATTGGCCAACAAAACAATTGCCAAAATCAGGAGGAATAAAAGGCGAACCAGGTGAATGTACTTGTAATGCAACTGCAATAATGACGAGTTTCTTGATGCCAAAGATGATTGCCGGACCAAAGGGTGCCCCTGGGATTATGGGGAAAGAGGGAAAACAAGGTCAAATGGGCCGAACAGTGAGTTATTGATCAATATTCAATACATCTACATGTCAAGCAATCGTTCAAATGATTATTGATAGGGTGCGGCTGGACCTCCTGGTGAACGTGGTTCTACAGGACCAAGTGGACCAAAAGGTGATAAAGGGGATCTTGGCGTAACAGGTCCTGAAGGACCGCAGGGTCAGAAGGGTGATCCGGGTAGAGACGGAATTGCAGGTGAAAAAGGTGACATTGGACCCCCAGGTCCACCAGGAAAATCCGATGAATTTTCCTCACATGATGTAAGCATAAAACATTCTTAAAAGAAGCTTTTGCAAGTTATGAATATAGTATATATATTCGTTCAATGAAAAAAAGGGTGGCATTGAGCATGTCTGTCTTGAAAGAAATGATAAATATATACTAAATAATACTTGAAGTAGGCGAAACCATTTCTCTATTTGACTGTGAACTCTTCTTATTCATTTTGAGTCTTTTATTACGTCTTGGCCTCCATTGCTACTTCGCTTTCATCCTCTACTACTATATCACCACAAAAATCTCAACAATGTCATAGAAAGAGAATAAGAAATAAGGAATAACAAAAATAATGTACTGCAACAAAAAAACAAAATATGCCAGTGGCCATACAAATGTGTACTAGAATAGTACAACGAGCATTATTCAGGGTAAATGCATTTTATCATGATTACCATGAATTGGAATCTCTCAGTGTATTCGAATGAAAAGTATTGACTTCATTCCAATAGTCATTAATTGAAAAATTGAACAGAGAATCAATTTAAGAGTTTAGTGAAAATGGACTGACGCGATTGCGTGGTCCAATGAATACGATTACATTATCCAGCGATGCTGCTATAGAACATGGAATTGATACCGTCCTTTCTGCGATCGGATATCGAACTGGTCAATTCACGCAACCGGAAATAGGTAGTGTGCAGAGCATTGTCTTGCACTGACATGCACGTTGCACATGTGAGTGCAAAGAAGCACTGCTATTTCCCTTGAGAATAGAGAAACCAATTTCTTGGCTGCCTACTGCATGCCTACAGTAGCATCAGGTGAAGAGTAACGGGGTGTAAAACTCGTCGGAGAGGCAAAAGCAAGAGGGATAGGAGGACAAAACGGGTCGCAAATAGAGTGAACATTGTGCTGTTAGAAAGAGACGGAGAGCGAAAAAAAAAAGATGTAAAAGAAAGCAGAGAGGTAGAGAAATAGAAAAGGGATGGTGAGAGTTGGACTAGGAAAGATTCGATGCCATGTCGAGAGGAAAACTGGTAAAGCACCAGCACTTCCTCCAGGCTTGGCACAAAACTTTAGAAACTCTCGGGTCGTTAGCTTTTCATGGATTTACAAAAATTCTGATTCTTGTCTTCCACCAGCCACCTGCTTCTCTGCTTCTACTTCGTTCATACAATATAGTTAAAGTTGTCCTTTTGTTGAAAATCTAAGCCTGAAAGCCAACTCATTTGGATCACAATTGTTCACATCTCAAACTTGAAACAAAATTCATAATGAGCAACTGTCGAACATTATGCTATATTATTAAACTACGTAGCTTCTCACGTTCATACAACCATACATAATCCTTGCCAAGCGCGAGAATTTCAATTAGTTTTAATTGAAAAAAATTTATCAGTGATTTATGTACCCGCAAATTCGGACTGATAATAACATTAAATATAATTGCATTAGTTATATCGTTGAATTAATTTCTGATCGCTTGTAAAATTCACATGCAGTCGATTTGGAGTCCGCGTGGCATACCACGAGTAAGTACCAATATAGATATTGAATAATCAATATTTAACCGCGACAAATCCCCAATTATTTTTTATACTTTTCATTAAAAAATAAAAATGTGAAAATAAAAATTTTATAATTTTCACGATAGGATGGAATTACAATGCGACCAGGATTGCCAGGAGAAAAAGGTGCAGCTGGTGTTCCAGGTACTCCTGGGCCAAAAGGTGAATCTGGTATTACAGGAGCAAAGGGTATGAGAGGTGAAACAGGTCTCAAAGGCGCGAAGGGCGATCATGGTAAGGAAGGAGCACGTGGAATTCAAGGTTTCAAAGGTGAACAGGGTGCTCCTGGAACACCAGGGGTGCCTGGTGCCCCTGGTGAAAATGGCAGACCTGCAGAAAAAGGTGACAAAGGAGATATTGGTGCAGAAGGGAAACAAGGGCCACCAGGTCCTCCTGGCCCTGCTTCAACTGGTGGATCTGCTAAAAGTGTATCAGGTTGAGTACCTCATTTACTATTGTCAAATAAGTTAATTCATTGATTCAATTGTAATCATCTTTTGGTAGGACTTGAAGGTAAGGGAGAGAAAGGTGAACCTGGTGCACGTGGATATAAGGGTGAAATTGGTATGAAAGGAGAAAAAGGCGATAGAGGCGACTCGGGACCAAGCGGAGTACCTGGTGTTAATGGTGCTCAAGGTCCTCAAGGAGATAAAGGTGAACCGGGGAAAGATGGTGTAGCAATACCTGGTATCCCAGGGTCTAAAGGTGAGCGTGGAGAGCGGGGTCCACCAGGCGTGACAGCATTTGCCGGTACTGCGGATTACGTTACGATCAAAGGAGAAAAAGGAACTGAGGGTAAAAGAGGTAGAAGAGGTCGGCCTGGACCACCCGGACCCATGGGACCACCCGGAAAATCTGGAGTTGCAGGGGAAATTGGACTCCCTGGGTGGCCGGTTTGTACTTCAACTTATTTCTGTATAAAATAATCTAACATGCTATCTCAAATCGCATCATATTGATTACATAAATTTGTGATGCTAAAAAGCTTTTTTTTATTTGTGCTGTCATAAATAGGTCAATCCTCATAAGGTGGGCAAAAGAGAGATGACATTCTATCATGTTATTTTTTCAAATATGTAAGATATTCATTTTTTCATTAGGGACGTGCTGGACCCTCTGGTCTACCTGGAGCTCCAGGTCCAATTGGACCTAAAGGTGATAAAGGTGATCCTGGTTCCATCCAAGGAACTGTAAATGGCGTAAGTCTACACGGAATATTTAATTTTGTCGCTACTCGAATAAAACCATTAGTGTCGCATTAAGAATATATTTAACATCGCATTCTTTATATTGATCCGGATTCTACAATTTTTGTGAGGCAAAAAGAGTATATCCGATATAACACGCATAGCTTCATTCGGGGTATATTTTGCATTCGATGCGACTTATTCCGCACGACAACCTTCAAAGAAGTCGGTGGAGTGGAATGGAAATATCCGTCGAGTGCGACAAGCATAATTACTAGTACAAATGCAAGAAAATTCCAAGTTTGCTTATGATTCTTCTTTTGCGTTTATAAGCGAGTAGTATATACCCAATATTTATATAGAAAATCCATTTTTCGTAATATTCTTTCGAATATCTAATGATGAACTAGAACAAAAGAGCAGAATAGTTAATCCGAACATTGCAGATAAAAGGAGAGAGAGGAGCTGATGGATTCCCTGGAAGTCCTGGAATGCCTGGTAGAGAAGGTCCAAGAGGCCAAGCTGGTCCTCCTGGACCACCGGGCCCTCCGGGTCTATCTTTAATTGGTCAAAAAGGTGAACCTGGCGTTGGAAGAACTCATACATTCAGCGAGAAAGATTATTACGGATCCCGTCAAGGTATTTGATATGTCCTGTAACTTTGAATTTAATTCTTTAAGTGAATAAATAATTTTTGATCGATATTACGCTGCAAGGAGTCAGAAGTAGTCTTGATGAATTGAAAGTTATCCAAGAATTAAAACAATTGAAAGAATTAAAAGAGCACTTAGGTGAGATATTGGAAACTAAGAATATTGTTACTGACATCATTCAGTATTTAGTTTATCATGCATTGACACATCGTTACTCTATACATATCGTTATTGATTATTTATAAATGGAAAATTAATGATATGACAGGATCAGGTACGACAGTGACAAGAGGACCTCAAGAGAGTGCAACGAGAATCGTGCCAGGTGCAGTGACATTCCAGAACACCGAAGCGATGACGAAGGTATGATAAACATGGCGTAATATAAAATACTTTGATGTTTGCGGTTATAACGTATCAAGTTTTTAATTATAGATGTCAAGTGTCAGTCCAGTAGGAACTCTTGCCTATATTATTGACGAGGAAGCGCTGCTAGTGCGAGTGAACAATGGATGGCAATACATTGCTGTGAGTAGTTGGATATTAATAAAGAATTATCAAAATCATTTTCATTGATTTAATTAAACATAAATGAATGCCATTGAATTCAACAGCTTGGTACTTTATTACCAATATCCACTCCTGCGCCACCCACTACAGTCCCACCGCCAGCCAATCCACCACTGGAAGCATCCAATCTTATCAATCAAATACCAATAAAAGCTGATGGGATGGGGGTAAGCATTTTTTTTCTTTTTAATTTTCATATTAAAGGAAATTCATTATACCGGAAAGTGATACGATTTATTTATGATTTGTGCTGCAGTGGTATCCGAAAAAGGTAAAATTTATTTGTCTGGTTCAATAATGGTATATGTCTGAGCATGAAATTAATATCAATAATAATTTGCTGTCAAAAGTGACCATAAACTGAAGTATAGAGATATACTTGTATATATATATATATATAATTATATATAAATAGTTTTGATATCTGACATTGCAGTTACGTATGGCTGCACTGAATGAACCCACTACTGGTGATATGCATGGTTTAAGCGGGGCCGATTACGCCTGTTATCGACAGGCGAAACGGGCAGGTTTACGGGGAACTTTCCGAGCATTTCTCAGCTCAAGAGTACAAAATGTCGATAGCATTGTTCGATTAGGTGATAGAGATTTACCAATAGTAAATATTAAAGGCGATGTACTGTTTAATTCATGGAAAGAGATATTTAATGGCAATGGGGCATATTTTTCACAAAATCCACGAATCTACAGTTTCAATGGGAAAAATATCCTCACAGATTTAACATGGTGTGTATTGTGTTTTACTATTACATTCAAGTACAGACAAATAGCGGATAGTTTAATAGATATAAATTTTTCACCGTAAATTACAACATTTTTCAGGCCTGAAAAGATTGTTTGGCACGGTTCCCACAAGCTTGGTGACCGTGCAATGGATACATACTGCGACGCTTGGAACTCTGGAAATTCTGATCGTTATGGACTGGGATCACCGATAACAAGAGGACGTTTGTTGGAGCAAGCGCGTTATTCTTGCGATAAAAAGTTTGCTTTATTATGCATAGAGGTGACAAGCGAAACAGTTAGGAGACGAAGAAATTTAGAAAATAAGAACAAAATAAACCAATATGATGACTTATCAGAAGATGAGTACCAAGAATATCTCGATGACACATTTCGAAATTAATTCAATACTATTATAACATGAATGAATTAGTAATGAATCAAGTTGCCATCCCAAATTTCGGCCATATCAGTATCAAGTTTTAATACTTCATCAAAGAGATATCCGTGAGATTTTGTGCGAATGCGTTTTCATCATTCTCCAAAATACAAACCTACAAGCATTGCTTTGAAGCCGAGTGTTGAGAATTCTATTGAAAAGACTGATACCCTCAAAGTTTGGTTCGGCATTCAGACACCTCCCTCATATCATGACATGTATAATCCTGTTCATTTTATCATGAAACGACGACCATTAATGTCGAAATATTGAGTTCCTCATTTAGCATGACCGGTATGATTGTGTTCAGCAAACTGTTTGTATCCTGATAGGATTCTTTATGTTCAAAAATACGTATCTATAACTATATTTGTGAAATACTATTAAATTCCATAAATTCCAAATAGTCCGATCTAATATCGTCAATTTTCAATCTAGTTCTAATGATATAAGTGCGCGCAAAAAATATTTATGTTTGAGTACTGCCATATGATGTATAATAACCGTGAGTATGATAAACTGTTTTCCAATTTGTGTAAGAATATAATAGGATGTATGTTCAAAGGAAAAAAAAAAATTAAGTGTTGATATTGTCTCTTTGTCGTTGGTATATCTCGGTATCTATACGCCAATAGGATTTGATGCTAAAAATGATCGTACATAAAAATAAAGTCAACATCTTTCAGAACAAAACAAAGTGAAATAATAAATCAATTGTTATCGCCCTATTTCATTATGCAAGCAGAATATATGCAAGAAATATCATATTGTTTTTAATTTAATATTGTTTGCACCAGACGCAATTAAGTTGAGACGTTTTATATTATTTATACACTTTATTGAAGCAATTCTGAATAAAAGATAATCAAATTTGAGTTGTTTTAATTTATCTATGATTCTATGCTTTTGCGAAGACGAAAGTGAACAAATAAATTTCATATAAAAAATCTCAGGAGATATCTTAATTGGATGAAAACATAAAATATTTTATATCCAACGACAGAATCAAGATTTTAACACTGCGACAGCTTCAGTCAGTTCCAAACCTTCTAATATATATGCCAGATTCTCAACTGAAGCATCTTCATCAGCCTCAGCCCAAATTTCTAACATCGTTTTACATTGATCAAATTGCGTTTGTTTTCCTCGGAAAAAAGCGATCTGGAAATAATAAAATCCAATAAAGATTGATATGTCTATTGAATAATTGTCATCCATCCATACCTCATCTTGTGCATATCCGAGTTTTGTTGCCAATTTTTCCCAGTCGCCTTTTAAGACTTCGGAGAGTTTGGAAATTAGTTCTACACTAACTGGATTCAATCTGCCTGCTTTATTATCAACACCTTCTGACTCCACTTGATCAGAATCTGGTTTCAACACATCGTCGCTGAATTCTTGCTTGAAATCATCATTGGAATCGGGTGGGGGAGTTTCCTCTGCTTCAACTTTTATGTCCGTGTGGAGTTGCTATAATTTTGTTTTTTTATAAAACTAAATAATCGGAACGAGTTTAAGAAGAATTATTCTTTCTTTTAGACTACGAATCTTACCGGTCGATCTTTAGCGATTTTCTTGATCATAGTCTCAAGATATTCTGGTAGTTTATTGATTGGATAGTTTCCATGAACGAAAAAATGGGGACTACGTCTAGCTAATAATCGTAATGCTCTCCATCCGAAATTACCATCATTGACTTTCCTATGATAATGAACAATAACACAATTATCCACAATACCGTCAGTCAAGAGCAATTTAACTTCAAACTTACTTATATTCATCATCGACCATGGCAGCCGGATCTAATTGCATTATGGCCTCTTCGAAATATGTTTCCAAAGATGGTAGGAAGTCTCGCTCTTTCGATTTGCATGCTTCCAAGTTATTGGGGCAGACATTCCACAACTTTGTAAGCTCAGGACTAACAAACGACAATGGAAAATTATTCATCACCCGGTTCTGTTTCGGTTTATAATGATGAATGAATGATCAACTAGTTTAACTCACTTGCCCATTTGGTACTTTCCAACAGACTGAGCATCACGAATCACATCGCCGATGCGTCGTTTGAGCCTCTTTGGCTTCCTTGGCTCATCATTCTCACCAGATTCTTGTGTCGGTCTTTTGAAGGCAGGGCAGCCGTCATTCTTCCATGCATTCCAATGTTCTTCACGTTTCAGAATATTTTTTACAGTTTCTGCGAAGGCGCGACCATCCGGTGGAGTCTCAATCAATAATGCATACACTTGATCTGTTACTGCTTTTACATAATCCACTTGATCAGGTCTTAATTCATGAGTCTCTCTGGAACGAGTTGAAATAAATTATTGTGTTGAGTCGATTGCCATCTTGATGAATCCTTTTCGTTGTATTATTATCATTCCGATGACTCACGCTTTGAATTTAACAGTACTATTGAGGTATTGAAACAAAATCAAAAATTGGAGCAGCACATATCGACGAAAGTTCGAATCAGATAATTGCAATTCCAGAAGTTTTTGATTGGTAAGATACTTTGCAAAGTAATGAGTCTCTTTGTAAGCAGTTTCCACCGTTAAATCTTTCTTCACGTCGCTTGTTACACATGTGCGTTGTTCTTCTAATTTGAATGAGGAAAATGCAGCGAGCACACTGGTCGCATGCTATGAATAAACAGATGAAACTAAATATACCATCATTCGACCCATATGCAGTGAATGTCATAATTGTCTACTTACTGCAGAAAAAACTTTCCAATGCATTTTATTATAACATTGATTGGGATTGCGGAAAAAGTCTTGTAAAGCCCAAAATTTCCGATACAAATTGTAATCAATTTGTATTTTATTTTCAATGTTATCATCTTCCTCCATAGGCTCAGTTGAATCATCCTCAGTTTTTTCATCACCAAAAACAGTGTGATTATCCAAATTGAACTCACTCACAATATTCAATCCAGATCTCTCCGAGAATGGGAAGAATTTAGCAAGAAATAAGAGAATTCTACCGCAAAAAACAGTTTGCTGTGAACGTGATAATCTTCGCAATAAATCATTGCACATCCTCAATAGATTATTTTTACAAGCAATGAAAAATAAATCTTCTTTCCACACAGAAACATTATTCTCAACAAAAGTGAATAACTTTTCACATTTATCCAAAGTCATTGCGTCAAATATATCACTCAGCAACATAACAGGCATACTGGCTGTGGACAAATCTTTTCTACAAAGTTCAATTGCAAACGTTATATATGACTCGAGTGCCGCTACTTTGTCTGGTGTATTCTCACTCAAAATAACCAATAAACTGTCGCGTAAAGCTTGATCAATAGCAGTTTTTCTGTCTGTTTCGTTTGAACATGCCTTCACACATTTTTTTTGAAAGGTCGTCACGTCTGATGATTTCAAACATCTCTGTACGAGATCCTAAAAAACATTACACATTGTTTATTATCAATAATATAACCTCAAAAGTATATTTCGTTGAAAAATAGTATTAAATACGGGTACTCACGCTGTAATCATTTCTTAATGTTTCGAATAACGACATTGTTACAATTTGTTTGGTCTTATTTAACATTTATCCACTCAACCTCTTTTTCGTCTCTTTCATATCAAAAGCGTGAAAAATGTCGAAATGCTATAAGATCAACACAATATGAGATACATGATGAATTTCACAGTGTTTTCGAGAGAGTACATGATATGATTGGTCAAGAAAATCTTTACTGAATCACCATTGGTGGACGCTCACAGGAATTTTATAGCGCAGTTGATCCACTTCCCCACAGAGGTCGGTATAGCCATGTTCTACAATCGCATGATATAATATATGCATCAATTTCTTCATGCAAACTGAATTTGTATTTTCACATCCAATTTCTAACAGAGTCTCACAAAATGAAAGAAGGTCCTCTTGTTCAAATAATTGATTCAATTTCGTTATCTACGATACCATTAGATCCACAGTTTTTATCTTCAGTCGGTACAGCAAACACACAAAAACCAAGATCACAATAAATAAAAATGAAGAGGGCAGCAGTTCAC
The DNA here is from genome assembly GCA_030523045.1 of Meteorus cinctellus. Classification (NCBI taxonomy): domain Eukaryota; kingdom Metazoa; phylum Arthropoda; class Insecta; order Hymenoptera; family Braconidae; genus Meteorus; species Meteorus cinctellus. Next base: position 401,943 of record JAPYZF010000002.1, on the reverse strand, counting down.
CTATTAAATGAATGAAGTAATTATCGACGTATGCTCGAGCGCCATCAAACGTAATATTTCCGCATGGCGAACAATGACCTATCCAGATTCACGCTCAATAATTATCAATATCAACTACCATACAAACAAACAAACGGACAATCGAACTTTATGATAATAAAAAATATCATCATCAACCATTAATGTAACTACATAAATTGTATACTAAAAATACCAACAATCTAACGAAATATTAATAAATCGCATAAACAAAAATTCTTTGTCGCTGGAAAGTGCGCCGGTGCGCCACAGTACACTGCGCATATTCTTGTTTTGCTCGGAATATTCAACGAGTGATCGGAGTCAAACGAATGAACACGAAGTATACGAAGACACGGAGCATGGCGTGGTGTGTGCGGTTGTAGTAAACAACTTGTGTCGAGTAGTGTGTGAAAATTTCGTGTACCGCAAAATTACCCCATTTATGTTTATATCTCATTATAATCAAGTATCATAAAAGTTCTCATACATTGTATAAATTCTCTTGACATTAATTTTATCTCGTATAATAAGTGGTGTTGATGTTTTATTCAAGCAGTCTGTACGTCGATTGAGTTTGCTGTGGAATTTTTGGAACACGCTGTGGCGTGCTGTGGTTTGGTAAGTTAACTTCATCCAATATATATTCACTAAATATCTACATATTCACATCACACAAACTCAACATTCTCCTATTATTTTTATTTTCACTTTCCACATTTTATAATTTGCGATTAATGGACAAAGTGAATGCACCTTTACACCACATATTCGAGTGATATTTTAAGACCTCACCATGATTTGTAACATTCTATTACATGCCATCATTTTATATTGACATTGTCTCTTAATTCTTCGTTTCTTGTTTGTTCATTCGTCGCTCCAGCTTTATTTTTCCTTTTTTTTTTGTTCGTTTCTTTTCTTCTTAATCTATTTATACACTTGTTTTCAATTTTATTCTTCGTCATTCGTATAGGAATAAACAAACACTATCGTTACAGTACAGCATGTCATACTGATGGTTTATCATCACCGAGTCGAACATTATCGTATGAATAAAATTAAATGAATACAAATGAAGTTGTGTGTTGTGTGCATTATGCAGTGTCATTAAATTGGGTGTACGTATTTATGATGCATTGGAAGACGAGCGGGAAAAATAAAGAAAAAAAGGGAAATGAAAAAAATCATATGGATGTGTAGAAAGCGACTGTTGTCGTTGTCTTTGGCTGAGAATGTTCGGATGTGTGTTGGTGTTTTAATCTTGATGCCTTCGTCTGTGTCGTCGTCGTCGTCGTAATATAGAAGGTTTCAGCTACATATAGAATCCGGATAGTATCGTCGTCATCAATAGAACAAACTTTCTCAAGTGTTCTAGATACAGACAAAGCCATCAGAAACACTTCGCTTAGTTAGACGCGCGTCTGTGGTTCAAAAATAAATGTTGCTACTATTGATATATTGTTATATATTGAAGATCAATGCACGCGGCCAAAGGTATTTCCCAAAGACTCATGCTGAGCTAAGCATCTTCATCATCATGCAAAGTGACTGACGTCCTGTAATTCTTCATTGCATGTTTGAGATGTTAGCGAGAGTCACAAAGTGTCGTCTCGCTTGCAGATATATACTACATGCATTCCAGGATATTTTTGTGTAGTCAATGACCGGCGTAGTCTGGACGTCCCGTCTCAGTTCCTTCTCCACTCCTTTCCTTCACCCTCCCGCCATGATTTCGCCACGATACACATGCATACTCCTTTACCACCGTCCATTCTCTCAGCGTCTATCCCCATACCATCATTTATTCGTGCGCGTCAGTTGGGACCTAGCATTGTAGACGCGCGCGCATACCCTTTTCTTTCTTTATTACCTTGTAGATATTAAGGATGTTCTTTTATTCGTGTATGTGTTCTTCACACGTTTTCAAAACTTGCTTCAATGTTTCATAATTGATTCATGAAATGTTGTGTGAGTGGAAAATGTAAAAGGAAGAATAAATGATGGAGACCACACACATCAATTGAAATAATTAATATACAGTTGGGGGGCCGAAGGTATTACGTTAGGTACCAACATCGGATATTTTTTCTTTTCATGGAAATTATATTTAATTTTAAATATTTAGGTCGTCATTTTACTGAATTGTTTGACATTTTTTTGGCTATTGCATGTGAAACGATGAGTGAAATAAAAGGTCAGGATAATTTTGATGTTTCATATGTCGAGTAAATTTTAATTTGGAAAATGTGGATGTCAAAATATTCATCAGTGCTGTTTGTATATCAATGATTTAATCAGTGACGTTTGATCATGTATATATATGAGAATAAATAACGTTCAATTCAATATAATTTTTACAATCACTCATAATATACGATGCAATCAATCGCAATAACAAGAAATGGATTATATAAATTTTCATATTAATCGAATCAATAAATCGATCGATGTTATTGTCTTTTTCATGTTTGAGATAGAATCTTTAACAAGTTGAATTCAATCAAAATTAAACATATGGTCAATTATTGTTGAGCTATCCGCAATTGAGATGATAAAGAAACGTTTTTCACAAGTTTCAAGGGTACATGATATAAACTTATACGTCGAGGCCATTACCTGTGTGCAAACGTCCAACAGAAAATTTCAATTCGTTCAACGTTCGGCTTGTCTTTATCAAACATTCAAAAATCCTCTTCAATTTCATGTACACATTTACACACATGTAACCAATTGTTCAAATCAATGACGTACAATTTTAATATATACATTCAGACGGATTCATGGTGTTGTCAGTGATAGAAGAAAAAAAAAAATTTAGAATATAAGAAAATAGAAATTGTGAAATATTTAATCATCCTTAAGAATGTAAATATTGAAGTAATTAAATTTGATGCATTTCATAAATTTCAAATATTTATCAATGAAAATTCGTTGAGATCATTTTCAAAGTAATAATAAAAGTTTTGCTTTCTACTTCATTCACATCTGTCTAATTGCTGTCATTCATCAAACACTTTCTCCAATCTTGAATCAATTATCATTTTCAATTGCTGAACAAAGAAAAAAAAATAAAACACAAATGAAACTTTATGACAAAATATTCCCAAGGGTTTTCCAGTTATCTCCAACGGAACATTCTACATTTGACGCGCATTTCAATATGCACTTCAACATTTCATTGTTGAATTGAATCCTTTACAAATTACATAATGTAATGTTCGCGCCGTTTCACTATTCACACAGTTATAATAAATTTACATACACATGGAAAAAAAACCCTATCTCTCTACGCTGTTCTGTTATTCGTATCGTATAACGGCAGAAAATTTCGCGGGCGTATATACTCTGCACAAGTTGCCGCCGCAACTTTTGATATACGCATGGAAAGTCGCCGGCGCATGTCTGTAATTCGTGTTATCGTTTCTCTATGTTTCGTCGCTCATTCTTCCCTTGCACGAGCGCGTGCTTATTAGACTGCTATACTACACATTGATTCTTAATTAACATCTACGCAAACTTGTTGATCCAACTGTGATGTAAACATTGGGTGACAAGTGAAAACAATATTGCAGATTATATATCAATTTAATTTATATATTAAATACTATAATTGTATTAATTGAAAATAATGGCATTTTGATTACTGTAATTTTTCTAATTGAAATTATCGATAAAATTTAATCTATTTCTAATTTGTTTTTATGAAGATTAAATACTAAATTTTATTTTTTTTTATTTTTTCTATTTCATTCACATATAAACGAAACGCTATCTGTTTAGTTCATAATGCCTTTTATTTTCCTAAGACAATAGCAATAATTTTCATTTTCATTTTCTTTTTTATCGAGCTTATCAATTTTTCTCTGAAAAGTTCGGTATGATGACGTGAAGATTTGTTTTATGTGAATGTTTCAAAAGATAACCAGCTGCTTAACGAATATTTTTTTCTATTTTTATGTATCGGGTTTTTTTTTTTTCTTTTTGTCATACGCTGTAATTTTTTTTTATGTTGTACACGTCATAAGAAGACTATTATAGGCGCCATCATAAAAATAAATAATATGTATGTATGCAGCAGTGGTGCTGTTAATAATTGCGATTCAATTATCCATCGATATGGACGCTGACACTTGAGTTCACGCGAAAATAAACGTTTCTTCGAATGACAGTTAAGTTGTATTTACATGTAAATACGCACGCGCACAGCCGCTCTATCATTGACGAGTTTACAAATGCGTCGCAGTTGAGAATTCGGTAGTGTGACGATAAATCGCATAATCGCACTCTGATTATACATTCTGTTTACCGTCTTCTATGGAATTTCTATGTATTACCGGTAAATAATAAATTAAAGAAAACAATTTGTATACGGTTAGTAAATGTAAACGATTTCGAACATTTGTTTCAAGTAGTGTAAAAAATATTTGTGTCGACATTTTAAATTGCGAATTATATTTTAGTTTATGAAATATTTATATTTTCATCTGTTGTATCTTTTACATCGAATAATATATTTTATCATGCAAAGTGATTCAGTGATGATATATAAACAGAGCTAAATGTTACATAAAATTTGTGTGAATATTTTTCTATCAAAGTTTTAAATCAAACAATTATTTTGGTTCAATATAATTTTATTCTAATATAACAATGTTTTTTATGTTTTTTTTTGTTTTCCATTTTAAATAGCATGAAAAGTAAATAGAATTTGTTGAACCGTATTTTTGGTAAATATTACAGAAAAATTATGTGAATCGTTTGTAATACAAATTTTGTATATGAACTTTCGTAGAAGAATATTTAACAATAGTGAACATTGTTATTATGGTAAGGACTAAATAGACTTTTCCATTAATACAAATATGATATTCATGAAATGGAAGGTTTATGTTTGTTACTGCTTAACTTTTCTTCATTTATTCATTATTATTACGAGGTAGATTGGATTCTTCGAATGTAATTTTCTCAAATGACTAAAATGATAGGTAATTCTATCGTGACTGTGCAACATTGCGCGAATAATAACAGCCGAGAATTGCAATATGAGTATGGTGCATCGTTCTCGTTGTCGTCGCCGTTGTCGTCACCAACGATAGTTTGTAGCGCGAGAACAACTTGGGCATGTGGCGATGTTTTGGCCGGCATCGATCGACCACTTCTCCCCCTTACACTGCGGCGTAGTATCATACATACTATATACCACTATATACTACCTTCCTTCTCCGCGCCAAGCTATACCCCACCTTTTCTCCTCCACCACTGCCAGAACCCCACCACCACTTGCATAATCCACCCACGCCCTGGTTCACACAACCACCCTTAGACAACCGGGGTTCTCATAGTAATTTTGTGTTGAATGTTCGTACTAATGCAAACATCAATTTGTGGAATTTTATAAATTTTAATGATTTATATTGACAGTCATTAATTTTACAAAGAGGTGAAAGAAAAAATTTATTTGCTGTTGAATTGTTAGAGATTGAATTAATTTATTGCTATTTATAATTTATAAAAATTGGAATTTCATATACATTTTATTTATTTCAAGATGTCAATTTGAAAAGTTCTATTTTTATTGTAAATGTTTAGTTGTGATGTGAAGTAAATATAAAAAAATTTATAATACAAATATTTTATCCGTTTTATTTTAAAAAATTCCGAGAAAATCTTATTTAAATTATGTATAAATTTTATTTCGAAAATTCGGAAAAAAAAAAATTTCTCTTCGTCTGGAAAAATGGTCGTTTTCATTTAGGATATAACGGTCATTTCAGAGTTTTGATGTTTCATAAAGTGATGACATCTTGAGCGAAGCATTTGACGTCAATGTGTACTCAATTTTCTCACCCAAGACATAATAAAATTGACCGGGAAAAAAAAATAAAAATACGCAAATCGCTACACTTCACGATTAATGATAGCAATCGCGAATAATCTCACACACGAGTTTAGTTAATTACCGCATTTATATTTACACTCCAAGGTTTGTCTTTTAAAATAGAAAGAAAAAAAAAAAAAAAAAAACGATAAAATGTTGACGTTACAAATGAAATCAACAATTTTCTTCCTAATTTCCAAAATTGTTATATAACTTTACGCGATTTATACGATTGTGTAAAAATATAATTTGGAATAAAAAAAAATCAATTGATTTTTGATAGTAAAATCACACGCGGTTTCTCTTTTCTTTTCGAGTTCACCATCAAGTTCTTATCACGCTTTCCATGTGAAAAAAAAAGTTGACTCATATAGCGTCGGTGCTACTTTCTCTATATCCACTTGCAATAATATCAATTATCAATAATATAGTTCAAATAATTTATTTATTTATTCATCTTCAAAGTGCTGTGACGCAAAAATATATTTTCAATTTTCTCAGTATCATCAATTTACTTGAGTGTGACATTGACCAGGTACTAATTCGCTCATAATAAACCAGGAAATAGATAAATAATGATAACACCAATATAGATATATGTATTATATGTAGATGAGGAGAATAAAGGAATGAAATGCGCGGGCCCGAAAGCTACCGAGTGTGGCCGAGTCCAGTTCACGAGCACTGGAGCCAGTCGGGTTCGACAACATTCAGTGGTTCACATCCGGGAAATTGTTTTCTCGTTTAGACTACAATACGAATATTATCTAAAAATATTTTATTTCATCATCTTTAAAATCTAAATCATTTCAACTTTTATACACCAATAAATTCAAACTCAACCTCACTACGTATCTAAATATATAAAACATTAAATATACATATATAAAAGATTCAGAGTATGTAGTAGCAGAATGTGTGTGCATCTTCTCTTGTCTACGTCTGCGTTTGCTCGATTATGCACACTTCCCGTCGCCCTTAGTCGTCCACACTCGTCCTGGAACGCATGAATGCAGAAACTGCCGTCGTGATGCTTCGTGAATTTACTACTGCGCTGTAGCCACCGTATAATACCGTACGTATACACATAAAATTCGCGTATTCTATGCTCAACAACGATTGGCTGTGATACCACAGCGTTGACCAGGCAACGAGGAGTAACGGGAGAGTATATGCAAGAAGTGGGGTGTGGTAGTAAAAGAGAGTGCGAAGAGCGAGGGATAAAAAATAAAGTGGGAGGGCAATATTTTGCTAGTAAGCGTAAGCACGGCGGGAAGGAAGAGAGCGCGTCCGCGATGAAGGCAAGGGGGACGAGAGTATCGACCATCATCTCGTTCCATTCAGTATCAGTGTTGCCCCGGCGTTTCGATGCTACTACTATACGGTACGCGCAGCAGCACAATCATCACTGCGCGCAATATAGCCGAAGTTAACCAGACTAGACTTGTATTGTAGCAAAATCGACGGTGGTGATATCATTCAGGACATTGAACTCCAAAATTCAATATTCAATTTATTTTATTTATTTTATTTTTTTCAATTTTTTTTCTCACTGATTACAATCTATCATTTTGGCTTTATATTCAGTAAGCATTTAATAATATTTAGACACCTGTAATTTTTGTGATAAATTTAGTAAATACAATATTACGTATTTTAATCAAATTTTTTCTTTTTTTTTGTTTTTTTTTTTCATCTCTTCCCCACCACCTTTCATTTTGTATTGTTTTTATAAGAGTGTTGTTTTGAATGCAATGAATGTAGAACAATGACGAAAAAATTTTATTGCACATTCTAATGCAAATTCAAAACAAATTAACCTTTGATATATATATATATATATATATATATAAATAAAGCTGCCAGATGATTGTTTTCAATGTGATATATTCCTGAGTGTTAGTGTATGTACTGTAGTATTGACAGTTCAATGAAATAGTTTTATGTTTGTACAGTGATCAAAATATTTGGATTGTTATGCGTTGTCATATTTTATTATTTATTTATTCACCTATACATTTATGTTTTTGTTGTTTTTTTTTATCTAAATTCGAATCACTACGTTAAAAATTAAACAACGTGGTCTTATCAAATATGTCCATGATGTTTGTGTAGTTGAGAAAATTTGGCAGGTATGACATGACAAATTTATTTTATCCCAATTAATATTTATTGATATTTTCATGGTGTTATATCGTGAAATTAAATACATCCACATTAATGAAATTTATTTTAACTTTTTAAATTTATTTTAAGTTCTGAACAATTCTTCGTTAGCTAACATATCCAGACATGTCAGTGAACGATTCATTGCGATGTTTTTTTTTGTCTTTCATTTTACCATTTTGCTGATGTTCAGAAGTGAACAGGGTAGTCCGGGTCAATTCTATAAACAGAATTAGCAGGATACATATATATGTATATATATTAGACGGAAGAGCGATTTTAGGCCAAAAGGCATTTCCTGTGAGAAATCAATTTAGCCAGTGCAGCCGTGTGACTTGTCTACGCTCGCGCGTCATAGTTTTATCGAGCGTCCCATTTCTCGCCAAAATTCCCAGCCGCAAAACTCTTTTCTCTCTTTATCTTTCTATGCTTCGCTTTATGTCATTATCTGCCACGATTTTCTTGCGGCTGTTCACATAAATGTAAAGATATATAGCGTAAGTTTATGTATGTAATACTTAGAGACAATTTACATATATATTTATGTGTATATACATTCGATACATTGAAAACAAATGACAAAGCGAAACGCGTGCGGTGTTGAGAGTTAAATCTACTACTTCAGCTTCTCAATGTGCTTACTCTTCTCTCTTGTTCATTCCATCTACCTCGTCAATTCAATCGACACTATTATGTAGTCACAATGCATTTACAGTATTTCATTCTTGTAGTATAGCATTCATGAACTTATGGTTATGTAGCGTTTGTTGTCAATGATGAAGTGAGTTTTGGGAACAAATCGAAATATATAAATAGAAATTGAAGACAATATCAATTGTGTTATTTTCAATGAGAACAACACGAGTATTGCTACAATTCCATGAATTGACATAGTTGAAGTTTATGCTGAGGAGAATTATCGTGGAAAATTTGTAGAATTCCATTTATTGTTTACAATTTATTTGTGTACTTGTGTTGTTTTTAGAATTTTTTTATTTAATATGATAATATAATTGTGTAAAATGGCAGTTTATAAATATAGCACAAATTTTTTTTTTTCATTGAGATGATGATGATTGCTTGAAAATTTATAGAACAATTAAGATAATTTATTGGGTATAACATCAGAACCTGCAGAATTGTCAAAATGGGGGTAAAAAAAACATTACGAGAATATAAAATCAAAAATAATTACAATTTAATTAAATTTTAAATATTAAACTTTAATTTTGATTAATGAATGACCGAATTATGACAACTTTATCACTTTTTCCAATTAAAAACAAATCAATCATCAGAACTAAATTATAATTGTTATATAATGAAACAAAAAAAAGATAGTAATGAACCGTGTGAAAAATAATTCACAGAAGGTTTCATATGGTGAGAAAAAAATATTATTAATTCGTCATGAATTAGGTCCACTACTCTCCCAACTATGTCAATAAATAAATTAAATCTTAACGCCAACGCATGAAATAATTGTCTGACAGTAGAGCACAACAGATCAAATAGCCAACATCTGCTTGAAGAAATCATGATTTTATCTTATACATCGAGTGTATTCATGAGTGTCATAAACAGTAGTGTGAATTGTATCGAGCGTGATGAGAAGATAAAAAGAAAAAATCTGAGAGAGAAACAAAGATTGTGGGGCGAATAATGCTCGTGAGAAACAATCATTGATGAAGCGCCTCACTGACGCGTCTCAAGAGATATAATCGAATGTAATAGAAGCATCGTCACGGATTTTCATATCATTTGCGTTAACTGCTTTGCCACATTGACTATTTAACGTCATCATTGTTTAAACATTTCACACGTCACTGTACTACAGATTTTTTATTTATTTATTTATTTATTATTATTTATTTTGTGTTTTTTTTTTCTTTCATTTCCTATTACTTTTACGTTGTTAACTCACTGCGCAATTGCTTTGTCTTTTATTAGCTTTGGCAAACTCATTGGAGGACATTGTTGATGTACACATGGCAATAACTTTTAAATAAAATACAAAATTGTATGTTTGTAAATTTGTTGACATTGATGTTGTTGTTTTGCATTTCAATGCCAGAATGAATTACATTAACTCAACAAATTTATTTCATATAACTTTTTGTTCTGTTGCCCTTTTCTTTTCTTTTTCATTGTTTACTTGAATTTTTGTATTTATTCATCACATTATCTACCTGTGTGTACTATAAAATGTAAAAATAACAAGTAACAAGTATATTAGAACCCTTTTATTTTATTTATGATCACAAGGGCTCCACGTAGCTGATAAATTTTCCCCCATATGTCATTGAAACTCACGTTCAACAGCATGAGATTTAATTGAGCGCTTGGAATAAATTCAAACGACATGCCTTTGTGGGCACAGTTGATTATTGCTGACGTTTCGGACCCGCATAAATGCAATAAATTAATTATTGCTTGTTATTGAAAAGAATTTATGTTTAATCGAATGATGCCAGTTGACCCTCATCTCAACGAGTCTTGTCGCGCGCGGTTGTGGTCGTCTCCCTACATATTACACATATATATATATTCTTCTTTTTTTTTTTTTCATTCCCCGAACTTTTTCTCTTTCTTTCCCTCACTTATTCGACCTGTCGGAGCCATAAAGACAATCTCGGATGGTAAATGAAAAAAAGTGAGATCAGAACGCGCGGCACTGTGCCAAAACGAGGATACATAACGCGCCACTGTATATATATCTCGTTGAAAATATATATTTGTTCAATTTTACATTGAGAAAAAGTGATATGATGTTACATATAAACATGAAAATAGTATGTTGTGAATTGTACAATTCTCAATCATGTTGAGTTAAGTGTCTAACATTGTCGCTTATGCACTTGGTGATATTTTAAATGAACGATTTAAACATTTTATAGTTATTTTCTTTTTTATTACATTGCCAAATATCACATTGATAATTGTTTATGGTGATTTATGAAAATTTAATATCTATCTGGTTATATTTTGCAAAAAAATCAAATCGCTAATGATATTATATTATTTATATTTTTATTGCTGTATTCAGATTAATATTTGAAAAATTTATTAAAAACTGTTGTTGATATTTGTTAAAGAATATTATATTTATGGATAGATAAATAGTTATTATATAAACTGTACGTCATACAGCCTTGAATTATAACAAATATATCGCTCTCAATTCCCACGTGTGACTGTTATTGTCCAGGATGTATACATATATATATATATCCAACACGTAAATCGTTTAAATTGCCACACAGACACGTTCATGATTCTTATTCTTGGTGTATTTGATTTCTGCAATTCCACGTTCGTGTTTAATGTTTTTCCGGCATGTATTGGTTACGAACAGTGAGTGTAAGTTCAGTCGTAAAACACATCGTAAACATGTTTATGCGATCGAATATTTTATACTGATGAGAAGCTGTAAAATACTACTTGTAGTGACGTGGGAAGAATAATCTGTAATAAACATCTTAATCATCTTAGGGTTCTTTTCATTCATTAACTAACGAATGAAATTATTTTATTTTGATCAATATTTTCATTTTATTAATTTCATTTTTTTACTCTCTATATTATTTTTCATAGATAAAATCAAAGATATTAATTAATTAATATATTTTTGTTTATTTTCATGTTACAGGATGGAAGAGAGATAATGAGAATGTCAGTTCAGCAACCCTGAATAATGTTATGATGCGATCGATTGGAACATTATTATCTATCATCAATTATCATGAACAGAAACAAATGATTTGTACTAGGATTCATGGACAAACATTTTCTTGGAAAAGAACTAATTTCATTCATATGTGATTGGAATGAATCTATGGCGAATAAACTTGCTGCTACATGGTGTGGCAGTAAATCTTTGGACTTCGTGTACAAAAATATTTCACAGTGAATGGAACGTTTTGTAAACATGGGAATATTTTTTTTGAATTATTCAACAATCATGATGCGGGATCGACCGCCACAATTTTATTAAGAATGCGGTAACGTGAGTGTAGTGACGCTGTGCGATGTCCGATATTCGTCGACAGTGTTTGCGTATGATTATACATCAGCGCTGAAATTGAAAAAAAAAGAAAAAACGAAAATAGAAAAAATACAAACATAAATATAAATTCGTTTTAATGGAGTCTTCCGACGATTGCAAAAAACAGAGGAGCGGTAAAACAATGATCACGCAAGGTTGTCCGAATTGTCTTGTACATTCGGAGATGCCAATGAGCCTAAGCAATAAATGTGAGCTCTGTAATCGACTTCGAGGTGAGCCACACATTACACTCACGACAACGTTTGATAACGAAAAATTAATTATCAGTGAAAAGTGTAGTGATAACGTTGAATGGTCGTATAATGAGAGGACGATGATCAAACGCCAATGTTTATGGCGATCAGTCAATCAGTGTAGAACAACGAGATGTGCATCAAGTGTTGTGCGATGGAGACGTTGCGGTGGAAAGATTACTTGGCCAAGTCTCATTTGGATTGGTATCATTTTATTTTCCGTCATTGCTGCTGGGCTTGCCGAAATGACAATTCCCTCAATTGGGAGATACCCTCATTCCTCCAAAGGAGAAGGTGAGACCTTTATGCAATATTGACAATAACAATATTGCCACGTGACCACTGTGAAATTGATTGCATGAGTCAGTAATCACTGCAAAATCTATTTATAGAATCTATTTTCTATGTCATTATATCATGAATACTGCATCATTAGTAAATAAGCCATACAATCACCAGTTACTTCTTTTCATCTATTTTTATGTTTATAATACGTTTTATTTTTTTTTTTCAGCAAATGAATACTTTTCTTTTAAGGTTCATTAAATCCTCAAACCATTTTCAATAGTTTGTTGGCAAACAATTTGTATACAATAATAATAGAAGCCGGGTCTAAATATCGAATTATGAAATGATTCGTTCTATGTATTATTAACAAGCGCCACTTATCGTTCTGTCATTTTTGGTATACAATATCTATGTATACATAAGCGACCAATTCATATCAGAATGTAAAGTTTATCAATGTGAGGGTCATGTAAAAAAAAAAGCTGTTGAATTGCGTCATTATTAAAACGTCTTGAAAAAAACAAGTGCATAATTGTCGCTGTAAAATATTTCATTCATAAACCATGTGGTGTATGAAAAATAACTCTCACATTCCATTAGAATTGTGGTTATACTTGTCCAGAAAGCCACATTAACAATAAATGAAATGAAGTTGGTCATTAAGAAAACCGTAAACAATCCATTCATTTTATTATCGTTCACCTCACCGCTTTATTGATACCTTTTTTTTTTCACAATATCGTCTTCATTGAATTGGAAGTAAAGGAAAAAAATTATGTTTACAAGAATTAAAAATATTAATTGTTATCCATATTGACAGAAATAGAAATTGTTATTATCGGTGACACATTTAAAAAAAATAATCTTTAATTTTTTTATTTTGCCTTATCAAAACACATTCCAAGACAAACAAACATCCTGTATACATTGAGAGTGGAAACGAAGATGACGAGTGCGCCGGCAAATATATATATGTATATATAAGCAATGAGAGTCGAGCGATATGATATAGCGCACGAGGTCTAGGCTAACATTATCCCATTGGTGCGACAAAATGATTTCATCCGGTCTCGCCATATCTATGTTGATAGTCAGAATAATTCGTCCAAAGAAAAAAAATTATTGCTATCGTTAAACCCTGCTGTTTCATCACAATATGATGAGACATTTAACTATTTAGTATAAATTAAATAGCTTATAAATGAGCGATATTTAAATTATAGTAGATAGATAATGATAATTACTTTATATTTAATCATCTATTGCGTTCATTATCATTTTACACTTTATACCAGACATGCAATTCACCATGTAATTTACCATGATATAATCTTTCCATTTAACCTACGTATTATTCCCAGGAACAAATCATAACATGTGCAACAAAATTATGCGTATCTGAAAATTGTATAAATTTTTTTTTTCCCATTCAAATAGCTGCGTGACGAAGGTCCTTTAATGAACATCCTTTATATGCAATCCATCCTGTACGATAATATCACTGTCGCGACAGCCTGTCTCGTTCTCATCGCACCCTCACACCTACTTTTCTTCCCTTTAATTATTCATGGCATCAGCTGATTTCATGAAACACGAGAGAGTTTGCAAGTGAAAATTATTCTCATGGTATTATTAGAATTCACATTTAGAAATAAATTGTATTATCACTATCGATCATGATGCAATATGATGAATTATTACATGTGTATGTATTCATGAATTCATAAAATTATTTTAAATGTTGGAATGCATGACCTGATCAATTGGGATATGAGTCATTGATAATTGGGGAATACAGCACCTCGCGGCCCATTATATCTCCAATGTTTCGGCCATGACTTCACCGGTTATAACAATATCCAATCTATTGAAAATTGATTCATCCACTGTGCTTACTTGTGATATAAAAATAATTCACCTCCCCATTGATCTGATGATACGTCGCCACATTTTTCCTCTTTCGCTTCAATCTTCTTTCACATTGTAAAGTCAAGTGTTTCAATTTAAGTTTTTAATTTCCATTCATTGACACATCATGTCTGTGATTACGTTCCTTACAATTTTTTGCCTGATAATCATGTCAGAGTTTAAGCTAATATAAATCAGCTTGCCATGTCAATGTCAATATACAAATTGTGCGCATGTATAGTCTCATGGTCATCAAAAGGCAAATTGTTTGCTTAAAAAATTATAAACGACAAAAAGACCATAGCATGAAAGAGATGTTGATGTCCTCGCGTGAAAGAATGTGGTAGGATGTATAGATATTATCCGCCTCGCACTCAGCTTGTCGAATGATCGTGTTTGGTCTCGCGTATGAGAGTCAATCCAACGCTTGGCGTTACTGCTGCCGTTGCTGATGGTGGTGGTGTCGCTACGGCCTTTGGGCGATCAGCGCAACAACCTTGAGACCAGTGTCAGGAATGTGCGCTTAACGTGACTCTGTGATCAAATAAGACAAAAGCGCCTTGAATTATGCGACAATTTGTTCCGTTTCTCATTCTCTTGTTATAGATATTTGTTATGGTGTTCATATACAGACACAATGATAATTCTAAATGAAAGATCCATCATCGACAATTGTTTTTTCTTTTCATTAATTTTACATTTCTAGTAGATTAATTCTTTATAAATATACAATGCTCATAACAATGTATAAAAATACGTGATGCATCAACCATAACGTGAATGCACTTTTATTATGAATGAACAGCATACTATTCTTGTTGTTTAACGAACAGAATTCTCGCTACGCTCAGATTTACCGTTTGAAATTTATTTCTCACTGGATGATTCATAATGCATTAAACGTGAGGACATATAAGTGATATTATTAACTCTATACCCTTGATTATAGATCAACTGTTGTTTGTTTTATGCAACTTAGCATAACGAAAATAATATTCATTCATCATATATTTACACTCGAATATAAATTGAATCGTTAATTAATTTTGTTACGTTTCATGTTTCAGTGTGCCAAAGCATAGACATTAGAAATAGCGTCAGTCAATTTTCACGACTAAAAGGATGTCGTGTGGTTGAAGGATTTGTTCAAATACTCTTGATCGACCATGCAGATGATACAGCCTATGGCAATCTCACGTTTCCAGATCTAGTGGAGATTACTGGATACCTCTTACTTTATAGGTAAGAGCACTTTTTTCATATTCTTGTTTTAGTTGTTTTTGACCAATTATCTAATTGTGATGATGAATTATTTCAGAGTTAACGGGTTGCGGAGCCTTGGTCGACTATTTCCTAATCTAACAGTCATTCGTGGACACTCGCTATTTATTAACTATGCGCTTGTAGCATTTGAAATGATGCACTTGCAAGAAATTGGATTACACTCACTCACTGACATTCTTCGTGGTTCTGTACGTTTTGAGAAGAATCCAGCGCTGTGTTATGTTGACACTATTGATTGGGACATGATTGCGCGGGCTGATAAAGGAGAGCACAATGTTATATCGGTAATTTATAAGCTCAAATTTCTCCTTTCTTTTTTTATCCACCTGACATTTTGGTTTTCCATGTGTATATATGGGGCTTATTACTGTGTGCCTAATATTGTGGAGCCACAATATCAAAATTTGAATCTGATTGGTATATTTTTTAGAAGAAGGTGTGTGGGCGCAAAACTATTGGCAGAATGAAAAGGGTTACATGGAACGTTATCCAACTCGCGTAGGAATATTTCGAATGCTCGTTATGTCTAGTCATGAATTCGTCAATATTTTTATGCTCAACTAATGTTCTGTTGAATTACCTCTATTGTTTATTCACAAATGCATCATAATATTTTTCTATTGTGTCATATAGCTACAACATGCGATTTCATAATTTATTTTTTTAATCTTCAAACTCTTGGTTCCCCCTTTCGATTGGATATGAACGCTTCCGAAAGTGTTTGGTTGTAACTAGGTCGAAGATGACACTGAGGATAGCAGGGCAGCATCTATACACACAATATAATGTACTGTACCGCGGAAGAAAAATTAACTTCAGTATATAATTGAGATGTTCAATATTTGAGATACTGTACTAAGTCAAATATTTGGATAGTCATTGATAAAACTACTCTAATAGCTCATAACTTTTTTTGTTTATTACGAATAATTATCCATCTTGAATGACGTAAAGCTGAATTAGTATACTGACGCTTGAAAGGTTGAAATGCTTCCACTCTCATATAGTACACGCGACTTGAAGTGAAATTTTATTAGCGAGAATAATTAGGCGGAAAGCGTAACAGCAAATAACGTCATCGACGTATTTTTACACCGGAACTGGCATAGCGATCATTGGCCCAGGGCCGCCTACGGCACCGACTACGTCACTGTACGTGTATTACACATTCATATGAATATGTGCGTGTATGCATATAAATGTATGTCGACATCGTAACGCGACTGAGGTCACGTGTGTATATCATGCGCTGTTTACGTGATTCGCAATGAGCTACGAGTAAATCTGAGTGCAAACATACTTTTGGCGTATTATATCGACGTGTTTATACATATTTCCACACAAATAAATTCTCGAGTCTTTGATTCTATTTTCTTGATTCGTCTGCGTCGATGACAATTTCATATTTAGAATTCACTGTTTTCTGTTTCTTTATCATATAGAACAATCTTGTCTTAATAATATATGTATCGCTATTTAAACTAATTTTTCACGTTTGCTCTAAGTGATTCAATGAATTATTTTATAAACGAACCCATCAACAAATATAGATTTATAGATCGCTGCTATTCCAATATCACCTGCTGGTATTTCGAGTCTATATAAATTTGCTAAGTCATTGGTGGATAAGACATATATCTAAGGTCAACGCCCTGAAATGGAAATGATACACGTGCTTGGCCAATTTTTATTTAGATTCAAACCTACACGCGTATTCACAATCTTATCGTATCATTTGAGTAATCTCGAATGTATATGAATTACAGGGGAATAAACCTAAGAATGGATGCCCAGTATGCGATAAAAAATGTCCTACACGTTTGACGAAATCTGACGACACTTTATGCTGGAACCGACAACACTGCCAAAAAGGTAATGAATTTTTTCTCTAGTTCATTAGGGAAAATGATCTGAATGGATTCGAATAATATAAAATTGAGAGTACCTATTGAAATGATTCATTATATTTCCAGTATGCGAAAAGAAATGTGGAGATCTAGCCTGTAGTCCGTCCGGTGATTGCTGTCACTCTTCATGTTTGGGTGGATGTAGCGGACCATCTGCTCAAAATTGTACTGTCTGCAGAGAAGTGACTGTTGTGGGAAATCAATGCATCAAACGATGTCCGACAGGTACCTACGAATTCATGAACCGACGGTGTATACAGGAAAATGAATGTAGAAAAATGCAGAAGCCTCGAGAAATTGTGGGCAATGTACGAGAGCATCCTTATAAACCATTCAATCACAGTTGTGTAATTGATTGTCCAGCTGGTTATATGGATGAGGAAAAGGATGGTAAAGCTTCTTGTAAAAAGTGTGACGGACCTTGTTTGAAGGAGTGTTCAGGTGCTAGTGTTGATAGTATCGCTACTGCTCAAAAGTTACGTGGATGTACTCACATCAAAGGTAGTCTGGAAATACAGATACGTGGCGGTAAAAATATGGTAAAAGAACTCGAAGATAACTTAAATATGATTGAACAGATCGATGGTTATCTGAAAATCGTTCGTAGTTTCCCACTGATATCACTTAATTTTCTGAAGAGTTTAAAAGTCATTAGAGGTTCTGACTTAGAAAATGGAAAATATACACTGGCCGTACTTGATAATCAAAATCTTCAAGAATTGTGGGACTGGGATACACATCCGGCGATAAAATTATACTCCAGAGATGGGCCTGCCAAAGTATTTTTCCATTTCAATCCAAAACTTTGTCTTCAGAAAATAGAAAATTTACGGGAACGTGCGGATTTGCTTCCATTCACAGATTTGGAAGTTGCTCCAAATAGTAATGGTGATAAAGTCGCGTGTAATGTTACCGAATTGAAAGCGGAAGTTATCAAGAAAACGTCTGAGGCTGCGATAATACAATGGGAAACATTCGAACATCATGATCTCCGATCACTATTGGGTTACGTCGTTTACTTTATTGAAGCGCCGCATCAAAACGTTACAATTTACGACGGACGTGATGCATGCGGTGGTGATGGATGGAAAGTCGATGATGTACCAGCTGAATTTTCTGAGACTGGTGGACAGTTAATCGCTACTCCACTTACTCAACTGAAGCCGTACACTCAATATGCATTTTATATAAAGACTTACACCATCGCTACCGAACGTTCAGGTGCACAAAGTAAAGTGAATTACTTCACAACTTTGCCAGGCGTACCAACTCCACCAAGAGCACTATCGATATGGAGCAACTCAAGCAATGAATTGGTCATGTCTTGGTCTCCGCCTCTTCGAAAGAATGGCAATCTAACACACTATTTTATCGTCAGTACATGGGAACAAGATGATCCACATCTTCTTGCCCAGAGAAATTACTGTGACGAACGTAAGCATTTTCTCCCTTTCTCTCTTTCCTTTCCGTATTGGAATGTAAGTAACAAGTACAAAGACATTGAATTATTTCCATTGTTACAGCTTTACAATTACCTGAAAAAAAGCCAATCGCCGTGATGGCCGAAGAAGAGCGACAACGTGCTAAAGCGGAAATGGCTCGCGCAGCACAACCAGAAGTAGTCCCTTGTGATTGTGCAGACCTTAAAACTGACCCATCCATTCGAGAAAAAGAAGTGTCAAGTTCAATTGCGTTTGAAGATGCTCTGCATAATCAAGTATATATACGCAAGGGTAGTAGCGGTAGTCGTAAAAGGCGTGACTCTATGGATGATTATCCTGAAATACCGCCTGAACTAAACCATAATTTTTTTTCACCTGTAAGTAATGCTCAACGTGGAATTATAACATCTTATTATGCCATGTGTAACTCAGTTCAACAGTAAATATTCCATTCTTTATTATAGCAACATAACAAGGAGGCGGATGATAGAAGCGAGAAAGCAAATAAGAAACTGAATGGAACTAATAGTGCAAACAGTACGCATCGAGTTGAATATATAGTGCTCAGTAGTGAACATACATCCGTAATGCGGAATTTGAGACATTTCGCTGTATACAATATCGAAATACAATCATGTCGAGCACCGACATCTGAGGACACAAATGATAATTACTGTTCATCAAAAACAATGCGAAGCTACCGGACATTGCCATATGAGCATGCGGATGACATTCCGTTCGGGACATTCAAATTGGATAAAAAACACGGAAATAATAGTCGGCCTATTGTGAAATTACAATGGGATGAGCCGCCGCAACCTAATGGCTTGATTGTTACTTATCAAATTGAATATAAGAGAGTCGATATTAAACATGTAAGAATTCGTAAATATTTCAATTATTGATTGAGATCATCAAAATCAATAGATAAATATTATGAATGATTGGACAATTTTGTTAAATGTAAATTATAAATTTTTGTTTGCAGATGCAAAGCACACTTTTATGTATTACCAGACAAGATTTTGTCAATAGTGGTAACTCATATACGTTGAAAGATTTACCACCGGGAAATTACTCCATAAAAGTTCGGGCTACGAGTTTGGCTGGTAGCGGCAATGATTCAGAGATACTTTATGTTTACATCGACGAATATAGCACTCGAGGAACATTCTGGATGGCATTTTGGTCTATAACAAGCATTGTTTTATTGCTCCTATCACTCGGTACCTTCTATATTTGTAAACGGAAATTGATGCGAAACGTTCCTAGCATGAGATTGATAGCAACTGTTAATCCTGAATACGTCAGCACAGTTTATGTACCAGACGAGTGGGAAGTACCACGAAAGAAAATCCGAGTGATTCGAGAATTGGGTAATGGTTCATTCGGAATGGTATACGAAGGTATTGCTAAAGATATCAATAAATCAACTCCGGAAATTCGATGTGCTGTGAAAACAGTTAATGAGAATGCAACTGATCGCGAACGTATAGAATTTCTTAATGAGGCATCTGTTATGAAAGCTTTCAATACTCATCATGTGGTCAGATTGTTGGGTGTCGTATCACGCGGCCAACCTACTTTGGTTGTAATGGAACTAATGGTTAATGGTGATTTAAAAACTTATTTGAGAAGTCATCGACCAGATCAATGTGAGAATGTATCAAGACAACCACCGACATTGAAAAGGATTTTGCGGATGGCCATTGAAATTGCTGATGGTATGGCATATCTCGCGGCAAAAAAATTCGTTCACAGAGATTTGGCAGCGCGTAATTGTATGGTTGCTGAAGATCTAACTGTAAAAATTGGTGATTTCGGGATGACCCGTGATATCTATGAAACAGATTATTATAGAAAAGGTACTAAGGGCCTTTTGCCTGTCAGATGGATGGCCCCGGAGAGTCTTAAAGATGGTTTATTTACAAGTTACTCTGATGTATGGAGTTACGGCGTAGTATTGTGGGAAATGGTCACACTTGCATCACAACCTTATCAAGGACTATCAAATGATCAGGTAAGATGAAAACTTCAATCTGTATTGACTACAAAATTTCTTTTCAACACTCATGGAAAAAGCTTGGAATTGGAATTGAAACATTTATATTATTCTGTTCTAGGTTTTACGTTATGTAATTGATGGAGGCGTAATGGAACGTCCAGAAAACTGCCCAGATTCCCTTTATATACTGATGCGACGAACGTGGAATCAAAAAGTTACACGTAGGCCTACATTTATTGATATTGCCACTTTACTCTTACAAGAAACAGACTTGGATGGCTTCGAGAAAGTTAGCTTCTACCATAGTCCTGATGGCATCGAAGCTCGCAATCAAAATAACTCGAATTCACCACAAAATGACAAGTAAAAAATAAACTTCTTCATTTTTTCTCTAAGATCAAATCCAATACATGACTTATTCTTACACATATTTTCATGGTTGTGACAGAGATTTCGAATTGGCTACACTGGAGGATTTACGAGAAGATGAGAGAGAAGGCGACGATGAAGACTCACCCTTGCGCGGAGATTTTGATGATTTTGCAAGTATTGAACCAGTTTGCCTTAAAAACAGCGCAGATTCACGATACTGTATTGAGTTATACGGTGAAAATTCTAAAATTGCCGCAAATTTCCATGATTTGAATTCCTCTAAAATACCATTGAAAGCTGGTTTCGATGATTTTGACGGCGTATCGGCTGGATCCTTATGTTCTAGCAAAGATACATTAAACTTTCCATTCGTAGAAGACAGCCTCAAATCAGTCAAGAATTCCCCGTCCATAAAGAACAATAGCCTACCACCACCACGCGGCAATATTAGTCCAATTTCAGAAAATAATTCTATGAGCCCACAGAATAAAGTGAATCAAGCAATCATAAGAAATCATGGACGTAATAAGTCACAAAAAAATAGTCCAGATTATGAAAATCGAAGCCCCGATATCACATCAAACAGTGAAGGAAAAGACGTTGTTTCCATGCGAATAGATTTTCCATCAATTGATAACGTAGTAGTTGATACGCCAATTGAAGTGTGTGTCAAACAACCACAGCCGGATTTTTCCGAAAAAACAGAGACTCTCAATAATGGTTATATCGGTGGGAAAACTACAACGTAGTTCCGGAATTACAACACTGTGAATACTGACGTGAATGTTTTATTATTATGAAAGCTAATAATTCCTCCATGAATTTTAAGCTCTTTGGATTTTGAGGAATTAATGGCTTTGGAAGAATTTATAAACACAACAGTGTCTATAGTAGAATGGAAATGAATATGTTAATGTTTTCGAATAACGTTTAAGGTAGGAGTTATTAATAATAGCTTTGGATTTTTATTCTTAATACGTAGAAACATACGGATCAATAAATGAGTTCAATTTGATGCGGTTTCCATTTGACATCTCGATTGTATCTCATAATATATCCATTGTGAATACAACGCAATGTCATCTAGCGTTGCCAAATCATCCATAACATCATATCTGAACCATAACCGTCAGCCGTTATACCTAATAACATAAAATATTAATTTGATTTCTATCCAAGAACAGTGTAATTGTCATGTTACATGTGTCGCAGTGTGTGCTTTTATATTTTACCTACAGCGCGTCAACAATTTGACTGGTATGTTTACAATAATCACATCTAGAATTTTTGACATCAGTGGTCCAATTTGTTTATTGAACAACAAATAAATTTCACTTCATGACATTTTGTTACGCGCGTCATGAAAAAACTTGTTGACGATATACATTGTTTTGAAAGAAAATTTTTTTTCCATGCATGTATTAAATTCAATACGGCTCAATGAACCTCAAAAGGAACTACTATCCTATTATCATTATAATTATTTCGATAATCAACTTGGCAACTCATTTATTTTCACTGGCTCATGAACTCGAATTTATGATCATATACATAAACGCGATTGTTTTATAACGACATTGCTAATTTAAATAGCAATGGAATAATACTACTGGAGAAATCGGACTGACATCTGCACGATAATCATTCCACGATGAAAATCGTTATATGATTTGGAATATATGAGAACATACAGACTGCCTCAACTCTATATGAGAGCCAAGAGTGATTGCAAACAATAGTACTGATCCAGCAGTCATTTAACCAACAATGAGATAAGCGAATTAATCCAATTTTATAATTGGAAATATGAATATATATACGAACAACGCAATACAGTTGAAACTAGATATAATGAGCCTCAAAGACAAGACTGATTAGCTAATCCCCCTGTATAATCTCACGATATATCAGTAAGTAAACGTTAAAAAACACAATATGGTAAATGTTCCACAATATTTTTTTTATCCATAAAAATGCCATTTTCTGTTCATGTCGCATCACGCCCGCTTAACTATATCTAATAATATTGATAATTATTATTAAACTATCAGTGACCCAGGAAAATGTTTCTCCTATAATTTTAATGCTTTATACGCGATTATGATTATTAATTAAACTCATATTGGAATGAGAATGTTTGCACAGATTAAAACACGTATCAGATGTATGAGAAGAGAAACAACAACATAGTATAAAAATGAACAAAAAAAAAATAAATTGTAAATGTAGTCGTAATCTATATTTACTCTAGGAATTTTCGATGCAAATAAAACAAAAAGAAAATCAGTAAAAATAAAAACGTATTTAATCATGTGTTAGCTCTCGATGATCGATGCAATGCAATTGGTAAAGTCAGGTCTGTTGTCTGACATGTCACGCTGTTAGGAATGAATCGTTGATACGATTATTAACACTTTTGGTATGTCACCTCTCAGTATCATGTCAGTGCCAATATCAAATTTTTCGTGCATCTACATGTATTCTTCTATAATCATCTTATTGTCCATAATCGTAATTCTTCATTAGGAAATTAATTATGATGAAAAAAAAAACACCAATCATATGTACTTACACTCGTTCGTAAATATTGTTGAACTATTTTTTTTTTCCGTTTCTCTTTTAATACAATTGTTTATTTATGGTCCGACTCTTCCGTTTATGTGCGCCTGTGCCTGTATACGTTATGAGGCACACGACTGCAAGTCCCGCTAAATAAAGAATACAATCACAAAAATGTTATTATACAAATGTTTGGCGTTAGTTACATACCCAACGTATTATAAATAGCAAAAGAAGTTACTCGTATTCGCGAGTATTCATGTTACTAACACAAAAAAAAGCTACTTTATGAACAAATTTCAAGAAGAAAACAATTCAAAAAGCGCTTTGGATATCTATGTAATAATCGTTATGCAGATGTATGCAAATACCTAGATACGTCTGCTTCCAATACCATGTATATGTATATAAATTGTATACGAACGAAAGATTAATTAATAATATGATTGTATATCTCATGTATGAAGCCACAACCATTGTTTTTATATTTGGATGATATTTCAATAGGCCTACCACGTTGCGGATTGATATAAAAAATTGAATAATCAACGAAATAAATACACGAGAGAAAATTTAGTGAACTTGAAGTTTGCATGGCTGACAGCGGGGCACATTCAAGCGCGCATTTCTCAATTAAAAATTAAACAGGTGTCCATTATTTTTACTGAAGTTAGTGCATATCAGTCACTGTTTCAAGTGCTGTAGTGTTATATTCAATTATATACTTCCAATAGATGTCATCCAATCTCACAAAAAAGAAATCAGACAAATTCATTGGCGGTCAAGTTTTTATACAGAAATCACTAACGAAAATTAAAAAAAAAAAACATAACTCAACGAATGAAGCCAGAATTAGAGTGTTTCAAGAACCTGCTCAATCTTAGGTTTGCTCAACAATCAGTATCATACCGCGGTGCCTGGAAAATTAATTCCCAGCTGATATATATCTAATTTTTGTTTGTTGATCTATACAATCTCTGCCGCCAAGATAATAAATATTTAAATATATAAATATAGTGCTCCATTCAATTGTCGATCCGCTTAATTTTTGTTACTCTAGTCTTTTATTTGTTTCGAACATGAACGTCACCAAGTTTCAGATCATTTACTTTACATGTTTGATACCTATTATCTATTATCAAATAACGTCGCTTGTACGCCTTGCTGTATTTGAAGTGCAACTTGCCACGAAATTACAAATTGCATTATTCAATAATTGATTATATTGAATTTCTCAAATTTCCGAATGTTATTGTGAATATTTCGACCGAAATGTAAAAAAACATAGCTTGAATCGCTCATGCGATGCGCCAACATTATTACCACATGCAAGGGCGGGAAAGAAAAATAGATGTTGTGTGTTGTAAGGAACATGATTGCAAATACGATGAGAGATACGAATGAAATGGGTGTTGATGAAACACACACATGTGTCGTTAATTTAGAATACAATAGAAAGAGCAATTATAGAAAACGAACACTACTATCAATTGGCTGTATCCAATTTTAAATTGTAATATGTATATCTATTTAAGGCGATCCCCGAAACATTGTATCGAAATTTGGTAGCTAACGATAATTTAAATCGTGGCCAAACATCTCCATTCGTTTGGATCATGCTTATACTAAATAATATTTCCTTATCTGACTACACAACCATTATATTATAATCATACGTTACGCTGTATGCAAAGAGGAAAACAAATTTTATTTACCAAATACAACTTTTTTAATAAAAAGCTTTTTGTGAAAGAATTAACTGGCGTATGTGCGTTATTATTTCTTTATAAGAATTTTTTTGTTTATCATTGCTGCAATTTTCCTCTATAATGAATAGAAATTTAGCTCACATGTCTGTGGTGAAACATCTCAAAAAACATAAGAGATTCCATTGGTTTACAATCTTTAACTATTTTTCGCACATATTTTATTCTTTTCATCATTAGTCTATATGAAAGAGTGCAAAACCTGCGCTTCTCCTTACTGAGAGATCGACCTAACGACCTCAATCCGTATTTCAAGAGCGTTTGCTCGTTGCAACGTTCTTCTTTACCTGATGTCCATACTTAATGTCAGTGCATTCACCTCACACATCATACAAGTTATAACCAACCAAGTACAATTCACTTTCTTTATTGGAATATTCATTTCATTTAACATAAATATACTTTAGATGTAAATTCACCTGTAAATTCCGTCAAATTATATTAACAGAGAAGAATAAAATTAAAAAATCAATTCCACATTAGATTTTGATATGTATAGGGTACCGTTATCACCCGTATACGAGATTCTTGTTCCTATATCTTCTTTTCTCTCTCCACCGACCGGTCCTTACACAGGTTGATATCTTCTGGAATGACCAGTCTCACCTGTACATTTTCTCTTTTTCATATTATTTGTATCTATCGATCAACATTTCAATCATTACATACCCTTTACCTCATTTTCTTATACCAACAAGTAATTACTGCATCTTTATTTAGGTCACAGTAGCTATGTCAATACCCAGACACGCGAAAGCGCTGTTCTGTTTCTCTCTTTCTTCTGCTGTCGCCCTTGCCATCACTTCAGTAATAAAATCAATGGACATACTCTGGCATCCGCAATGCCATCCTCATTACTTACACTTTATAAAACGACGCATTTATGGAAGAATTCGCTTTCTCAAAAATTAACGCAATTGTATTTATTGATGAATCTGAACTGAGCTAAATGACCTTATTATTTGATACTTGTGGGAATTAACAACTAAGCACCCGTTGATGGGTAACGATTCGAAACAATTTGCGGCTCAAATGAAAAATTGATATATATATTGAAATAGAAGTATTCAAATGACACCACAAAAGAATGAAGATCAATTTCTCAGTGTATTTGAATGCTACTTCATTGGCTGGTGTGTTATGCATGAAGACACTATGTAATATTATATCCATTTTCATTATGTTTATATATCATATGTGTGTACACATATGTTTATATAGACACTTTGACTTGTCCCAATAGTCACGGAATCGTGAACGATTACCAAGCAGCAACCGAACAAATTCTCCGTTAGTCGGCCGAATTGCATTGCCTGGAAGATCATTGACTTTGCTGCTTTCTCAAGGTAGAATTTGCAAGCGTTATTACACTTGTGGCAACCCACCCATGACATTCATCTGATGAACACTTGTCATCGCATCATTGCGTAAACATTCCCACCAACCAAACATCTACTTAACATCTGTATACATGTTTTATCTCTTCTAGTTAAGATGCAATTTTATGTTTATATCTGCTCTTATTGCCATGTACTGTGACCACGAGTGGACTTAAAATGCCATGCGTTCATTTCAGCAAGAGCAATCTAACCCAGATTGGTTGTGAGATACCGTTGAAGCACACACCGTGCGCTTCGCCAACGAGAATGACGCGAGAATGAGGTGGAGCGGGCGCACACATGGAATTTCCGTATGCGGGCTGTCGATGCAAACCTGTTATATCCCAGCTCCTGTCTTATAATGTTCACGTATAGAAATTCAAAAAAAAAACATCATGTCAATCATTCAATTGTCAATATTCATGTATAAATATATATCAAATGGATTATTTGTAATTGATTCAACCTATTTTACAACACGCAAGAAAAAATTGTAAGAAAAAAGGAGATTGAAACTTTTTTGACTGTCTTTTAAATATCTCAATTGATTTTTCTATTTTATTTTTATTGATTATTGGACGTATTCTTTATTCGTAGAAATATCTAATTATTATCATGGAACCTCTTCATTTTCGATGAATTGGGTTAAATTCAGCTTTTACATATTTTCTTATTGACACTTTCGAATAATTATGCAGGTGAATTCACCAATCAAAATGTTTCAAATATGTTACTGAACATTTTAGTACACTTCGTCATTGTCCGAGTGGAAATTTCTATTTTATTACAATTGAAAAGGTTTCTTCTCACGTCGAAAAGTAAAATGATGAAAGAAAGCAAGAAAATCAAAGTACATGATCGAGTGGAATTAAAATTCGTCACGATATCTCAGCAATTTTTGCTTTCTTGAAAAAACCATAACAAAAGTATAATGCGAAAATCACCATAATAAAATTGAATTGGTTTACAATTTTTCAATCTAAAACAAAAATATTTCCGAATTTTTTAATCATCAAAATTCTTTGTGCTTATAACAAAAACCTCAGAGTAACATGAAACAATTAAAAATAAATTTTGTATGTAACATGAGATTACATCCTAAATTATTCCGTTTAAATTTGACCCATATCATAATTCAATTTTATATTGTCTTGCTATTTTTATTTGTAAATAAATTGAAAAATTTCACATATGGCTGACTGTTGTAGTGTATACGCTCGACACTCATGAAGTTCTTCTTCATTTTATATCTTCTTGTTCTTGGTCTCCTCCGGCTGTAGAATGGCTGGATCAGTTCACAGGGATAATCGTGTGGAAAGTCGACACAGGTATAATATGGGACGCGGCAACATGAGATATGTGCGGTAGGTGGTTTTTTAGATATGTTTGAGAGGGGGTACCGCGTGTCTAAACACGAGCAACCATCTCACTTTGACCGAGTAAAAGACGAGTATGGGGAGGATCAAGTCAACGTGGTTTCATTAATATAAAGTGTTAGTGAAGAAACAAGAACCAGCAGCGATTGCGCGTTATTTCTATCTTCCTTGCACTTACATTATTTCAATATATACTATGGGATTGTGGAGAGGGACAACGCTGAGACGGTGTTTGTAATCAAAGAGGCGATCCGCGGCATGGAAGAAAGTTGGCTTACCGGTGGCCCAACAGTCCAGCGACGTGCGCTCTTCCGAATGGATGTCGATTCTCGCGGTCGATTTAGTTTTTGATTTATTCACACTTTAATGAAACTTTTTATAAAATGTAAATCGCGATTGTTCAACAATTCTTTTTATTCAATTCCTAAATTAATTGTGATTGCCATTCAATTCTAAGTTTAACCATAAATTTATCAAGGATTCCAAATTTATTTGATGAAATTGGTGAGTTGCATGGTGCGGTTGAGCTACATAAAAGTGCATCGGAATGTCAAATTGTTATTTATTTTTAATTCTTTTCAACACAATCTGATTTTAAATATTAAATGGCACGACTAAATGTCGAATGTTTGAACAGTGATGTCTGAAAATATATTTTCACATCTGTATTTTTATGTCAAATTTGATAAACATATTGAGTTTGATTATCTTATTTTTGTCAATTTTATATTGGTCCAACTGGAGTTTAATTTTGCAGTTAAAATATGTTCGAATTGTGGGAAATTTATAAAACAAATTGATTGAAATTTCGTTTTATTCTATGTCTATGATAATAAATTATTCAAATTGTTATTATTCCAATTGCCTTCATGCAATTGAGTTAAATGTATATCAAATGATGTAGTTATGCATCATAAATTTTTAAATTGTAGTGAAATAATTGAATTAAAATTACACCTGTCAATTGGATAAAATTTCTATACATTGAATTCGGTTGTTCATTGGCAATATTTTATCCTCTTAACGATTCATACAATTACAATATATGTATGGCTTCGCACAATACGTCATTGCTGTTGTACCACAAATACTTCTGGTAAACTTCATGTTACTTTTATGCAATTATAGAAAGAGTAATAAATAAAAAATATAAATACCTTTCCAAAGAAAAATAACTCAATTTCTCTGTTGATCGTATGAACATTTATTTATTTTTTCATATTTATTCACAAGCATTGTAAATTCATAAACAATTATAATCTTCTTGTAACAATATTTAAAAATATCAAATCGAATATCAAACATAAATTTATAGGACGCCGTAGATTGTGGGAAGCACATGAAGTATCCATAAAGGGGACGGTATAAATTCCAGTTTGGGAGCTCAATGACTTTATCCATAGTTGGAATTTTTTTTTTCCTCTCCCAACTATAAAGTTAACGACATAAAAACCATAATCTCCCGACATAAATTTTTTTTTTTAGTTTGTATTCGGTCTTTCTCTCCCTCTTTCTCACCGTCTATATCTCGTAACCACAATTATTCTCAATCGCGTGAAAGTTTTCAAGTATATAGGTATGCATACAAACTGACGGCCGGCGCATTGACCGGACACCGGTCCAAGTATAACGGGCTCTGCACGCGGTTCAGCATTCAATACGACAAATGAAGATGAAAATTGAAAAAGGAAAAAAAAAGAAAAGAAAATTAATGAATACGAAATATAATACAGTAATGGAATTTTTGCATGTAGCAAAATGATTATGCATGCACGAATATATACAAATAATTTTTTTTCTTTTTTTTTATTTAGAATGAGAATACACTTTGTCAAAAGCTCCGAAGCGTGTTAGAGAGCGCGTTGTTGTTGCATAACGTTCCATTGTATTACTAGGCAAATAGTGTTGTGACTTCATGTGAAAATTGCGGAAATATTTCCTTGGAGTAAAAGACTATTAATATTATTGGATACAGTAAAAACAATGGGCCTTCAACGTGAAATTAGAACGGATATTACTGTGACAATTTATCAAATCATTGTAAAATTAAATTCATCATTTTGTAATTGGCTATTCTTATTTCGGGTTATTTATCAATATTAATTTGATTATTTATTTATTATTTGACATTTGAACAGTTCAATATGTGGAATTTATTTCTGTCATTATTATTTCGTAACTTGTAAATACGAAAACGAGTATTTATACTCGGCGGATGACGATTGCATCTAAGTTGTTCCAGTGGCACATTTAGCACTGGTTACAGGTCGATCTTGACGTCGTTAAAGTATAAGACCAACTATCATTTACACTTTACCGATCTGAGATGATGATGATGATGATGATGATGAGGATGTTGATGATGAAGAAGAACGTTATAATATATCCGATGAATTGCCATTTTTGGAAATTTTCCTGGTGTCATGTAATTAACTAGATTCGGATTAATATGTAGAATTTTTTTTATAATTAAACTTGATATATAAAAAGAAAAAATTATTTTCTCTCTTAGCTATCATATATGGTGATCAAATTGCTTCTTGATATATTACACAACAATTTTCGCGGCTTCGATCGACTTCATCGACATAAAAATCTTTTCATCGAGAATGTATGCGCGCGCAGGTTTTGCCGCCGGCAATAAACTCCGTTATACACTCAATACGCGAATACATTCGCTCAATTCTTTATTGCTTTTTTTTTATATATATTTACGTGGCCTATCAATAAGAATTTGGCGGATGTTCTCACGAAGAATTAAAAAATTGGAATAAAATGTCTGACATTTTGTGAAAAGAAATTTTGCCGATTCATCAAAACTTTTCACACCGTTTACACTTTTTTTTTTATAATTCACAGTCGTTAGCATTAACGCGTCCTTCAGTGCAACAATTTGATCGGGGTCGTGGTAAAATGCAATTATTTAATCATGAAGAAAGAGGATTAACATTTTCTAATAGCATTACACTCACTCTGTGATTGACCCTCAGCGACTTCCTCTAAAGACGATAATCTCACTATATGTCAATGGCATGTGGGGTCAATCTATACTTTCTACTTGTCACATTGTGTATAGAGAGAAGATCATTGGAAATGAAACGCGTGAGAAAAATTATCATCGTGTAATTTGCGATAATAAAATTAACATTTTATACTTTCACATACACTCACGATCATGTCGATAGCGATGCGTGTGCATACATAGACATATGGTCAAGTGAAAATGTTGGGACCCTCTTATGCGTGACTTATTGATCCTAGCTAAGAGAAGAAAACAAAACTTACGACCTTTTCATACATGAATATTTTGCATTGGATGGAAAGCATTCGAAGCGTTTCACCAACAGTAAAACCGGACGTCATGGTGCGGATGCTGCGGATGTATTTGAAATGCGAGTTCTAACAGTCGTTTGTACATGTGATGAAAATATTCCATTCTTTTCTCTTTCTTGGGTTATTAATCTTGGATGAAATGTATGGTACATCAATTTCTAAATTTGATCGGTTCTATTATTCATCAATTTGATTGAAATAATTATTTTTACTTCAGAAAAGAATTATTGATGAATGTTTGTTTGATATTCTTGTGCACAATCACTTGCGTGAGCGTTTTGTCGACTGGCTTTTCATCTAGAATGGCGTGTCCTCTTTTCAGGGAGCGGCCGCACTCTGCAGCATTCCGGAACACACGTCAATACGATTTGTACATGAGCTCTATGAATGGATTGGATGGATAAAGCAGTAGATGGTGAGCATGGACACAATGAAGAATGGATGTGACGATTTTGTCACTGTCGTTGCCGTTGGCAATCAATCAAAAATTGAAAATTTCGTAACTGTATTATCGATTGGAGCAGTAAAAAATGATTTATTATGTTCATCCAACGGATCGGACACTAATCTTGAAGAGGAAGTGGAGGTTTATAGACTTCCTGGTGAACGTTTGGGCTTTGGATTGAAATTTGAGGGTGGTAACAAAACGTCGGAGCGAGTGAAGAGACTTTTTGTGCAGAGTTGTGCTGAAGAGAGTCCAGCAAGTCGTGCTAAGTGCTCGTGGGGAAGTTTAGGCGAAGGAGATGAGGTATGTTTAATTATTGTTTCACTTTGAATAATGAGAAGTCATAGCATAACAATTGAAAATAAAAAATATTGCAGATATTGTCGATTGATGGAGTACCAGTAATGCACATGACTCGTTTGGACTGCGTGAGAAGGCTGAAGGAATCTCAATTGGTAATTAAATTACTTGTGCGTTGCCGAGGCGCATTGAAGCCGGAAGTTGTAAGTGCTGAAAGGAAGCCAGTACCGGAGAAGTGTAAAATACCGCCAGAATTGCCAGCTGCGCCACCACCAGTACCGCCAAGGAAACTCAGGCATGCGCGAGGTTCAGCTGACGGTGAGGCTAATCCTAGTCCAGCAAAGAAAATTAACAAGAATGGTTCACCGAGTATTCATCAATCAAGTAGTGCACGTCCAGCCGGTAGTAACAAATGCGCTATTTATGACAGCTGTAATGCCTCACCAAAGACCGCGAATATTAGCAGAAATGAGAGTCTCAAAAGATTATCTAAAGAATGTTCAGCAGAACCTAACAAACCGAAACAGGTATTGCATTATTATTTTTTTCTATTGAAAATTAGCCATGGATAATCATTACATTAATTAGATATTCATTCACAGGATCCGCCCGAAGCGATGGTCTACCTTGATGCCCGTTCACAAGACGGATCGAGTACTCATGGTAGCACATCTGACGATACTGGCAGCTCATTGTCAACAGTTGTCGACAGATTTTCAAGCTCTGATCGTTTTTCTACCACATCTACGACATCAACAGCTTCGGAATTTCCATTTGATTGGAAGAAAGAACGACCAGACGATCAATCTGAAATTGAAAAAACAATTCTCAATGAGACACAAATGAGTGGAATTTTAGAATCTTTCGCACAGCTCGATCGCGATTTTTCAATTAATTCATCCGATTATTTATTGGAACGGCTCGCTAATTCTGAGGCAGTAACGCATGTAGAGTCTAGGGGTGAAGCTGGTGCAGTTGTTGAGAAGGTTACGGCTGTGGTGGCCCCTAATACTGTGGTAATAGAAGAGACAATGACTCTTCAACCACCATTGAGCTTTCAAGATGCTCCATTGAGTTATGGTCATGAAGCCAGGCCTGGCATTTTTTATACTGCTGATTTGGCAGCTGATTCCACGACGCATTTTCGACCCATACGTGATGATGCTTCTGTTGTTGAGTGTATCAATGGCGATGGTGAATTGGCAGTGCAATCTGACAAAAATTTAGATAAAAACATTGGCTCACAATCGTTGAATGGCGTTCCACCACCATTACCAATGAGGAATCACATCAATACCATTTCAGTAAATCAGAAAGAAGAGATTACATCAAAAGCGGACGTGAATACTTCTGATAATAATTTATTGTTGGATGGTACCAAGCAAGAGATCATCATACCGCCGAGACCTCTACCGCGAAAGGATTCAAAATTAAAACGAAAGCGACTGCCACCACCACCACCACCACCCAACACAACTCCGAGGAGAGAGTTCCCGCCTCCTGTACCAGCTCGGAATTTAGAAATGCCAAAATCGACGTTGAAATCACTAAATGGTTCAAAGGCGAATGTTGATGTTGTAGATAGTTCAACGAGTCTTTTGCAAGAAACAAAAGAATCGACTAAAGCATTATTATCCAGCGTGAGAAAAAATGAATCCATTGAATCATCCGAATCTTTTGTTAATGATCAAAATGAGATGGATGAACAAATTGCGAATGAAAGTCAA
Source organism: Meteorus cinctellus (assembly GCA_030523045.1). Taxonomy (NCBI): domain Eukaryota; kingdom Metazoa; phylum Arthropoda; class Insecta; order Hymenoptera; family Braconidae; genus Meteorus; species Meteorus cinctellus. Next base: position 367,488 of record JAPYZF010000002.1, on the reverse strand, counting down.
ATTAATGAGCAACGCGTCGATTCAGATTGTGTTGAAATGATCAATAAAGTTGCATCGCAAAATGAACAGGTATTGCCAGTAATGGAAACAAATAAAGTTTTTGAAATCATTGAAATGCGAAAAGTGAAAGCGCTCAATGATTCATCACGAAACAAACGAAATCAGAGCACTGTGCCAAATGAATCTCTGCCAACTTCTTTGAACAATAAAATTGCCGATGAATTAATCTCCGCGGACGATGAATCAAGTATATCAACAATTACACCAGCACCGCGAACCAATAAGCTTTTATTAGAGAAGAAATTAATGAGAACATTATCTGACGATATATCTCCTATAACATCAGATGGATGTCTCGATAATACTATTGTGAAGAATCTTGAGGAACCACACCTATCAAAAGATCCTGATATTTTTGAAGACGCTAATGAAGATCGAAATGACAATAATCCAAGTAGACAAAATTTAAATGATGAAGCTAAGGAAATAGAGCAAAGTGAAGGGGAGCATCTCGATAGAGAAGATTCTTTTTATTCTCTTGATTCAACAATAGATGAAATCGTAGATTCAAAATCTAATAGCATTATTGATAATGAAACTTATCTACGAGGTGAAACTGAGTCAAGTTCCGACAGTGATTATGACGAAAATGATTACTATTGGCAAAGTAATTTGGCAACGATTGGCGAAGAGGAGGAAACACCATCACTAGAATACATTGGCACGTTAGTATATCAAAAATTCTTCTCTACTTATTTATCCATACGCAATGTTCATCATTCCGCATAAGTAAGAATTAAATTATCCTGCAACGTTCCTCTCACGAGACTCCTTTACAGTCGTAAACATATCGATCATTCGTCTATTATTCTTGGCAGGTTTTCGCTTGTGCAATCGATGCTGTGAAAATAATTTTTCATTCACACACCACCCACGGTTCTATTTCGCGCCCGGAACGCAAATAGAAATTGATTATCCGTCTGATGAAATGGCATGAATGAATGACTAAAGAGATACCAGTGATTTTATTTATTTATTTCATCTTTGATTCTTTTTATTTTTTTTCCTTTCAACAAAACAGCAAAACACCTATGTCACGAATGTGGGTTAACTGGCATGCACGAGAAAAGGTTAATTGGGCATTTAAAGTGTATGCGGGTCAATCGCTCAGGATTCGCACGCCCAGTCAATTTGAATTTGTGTTATCCGTAGATTTACCAGAAAAATTCACAAAAAAAAAATAACTATTGACGATAGAAATGTCGGTAAAATCATTGATATTAATGATTCATATTCTGCATTCACTTTCGCTGTACAAAATTCAATAACTGATTCAATATTCATATATGGATGAGTGTACCAGTAGTCTATGAACTTATACAATAGATTTATCTATACCTATAGCCATTAGTTACTCATGATTATTCATTGATCTTTGACATTTCCAGCAACAATCAAATGAACGAGATCGGTTCGAAGCCGAGCAATGTAGCAAAGCAATCACATGCATCCGCTGTCAGCGAGACGAATGGATTCAATATGAGTGGTGAGTAATAATTTCATTGTAATGCGAAAGTCGTCTCACAACTGAATTCCAACTCCTTCATTACGCACTCCTTAAATTATTTCATACTATAACAATTGCTTACTTCAATATTTTTACCCACTATTATTATTTTTTCTTTCTTCCTTTCCTATTTATCATATTATTTTAGCTTAATTGACGGATTTATCGTCATTCATAGCCATATATACGGGATATACTAGTTATGAACCACCTACGCATCGCACGATACCAAGTGATCCGTGAATATTATTCGCTTTGTCTCCAATAATCGCATTGCAATTATGACTGTAGAATGAAAATCCTATAAAACGTTGCGGTTTTAATCTCATCTGCATAATGATAAACATAAAATAGTGTTGAATACTTTGAAAATCGATATGAATAGGTGATACTTAATATTGGCTATATGTAAATAATATATTTATAAAATGATGCCTCTCAGGTAGATTGGTAAGTGGAAGATATTCAAATCCGCTCGTCAAATGATTGGCCACACCTGGAAAGTGGAAATGACTTTCTGATAGTGTGTAGCCAAGCCACTCAACCATTACTGGTTATATTGAACTGAACGAGTGTGCGGGTGTGTGATGACTGTGAGAAAAACCGGTCATTCACGATGCTCAAGAATATAACCTATTGCAAATTCAAAGTAGAATGAATTAGTACTATACAGATATAAATACATTTATCTAATATATGTATACGTCACGTTATCCATAGGTGTGAGTACATATTATTTGACTAGAGTTACCATTCGGTGGATTGATTGCATATGGTGTAGTGGTTACAACAACGGGGCAAAGCGCAACCAGCTATATCTATCGCTAATAGTCAGTGTGATTTTATATTGTATATATCGTTGACTATATGTATAAAGAGAAATAGTGTGCGCGAAGAAGTATATAGTGCTTGTGAGCTCCAGTGGCTGACCGCTCTCAAGGTCCCATTCCCCCTTAATCGCCTTCCTTTTCGAGATCTTTCACTCTGTAACTGGTCGAACTTGCAATCGAACCTGGCGATTCCCAACTTGCATTGATACACTTCCCTCTTCTGTGTCGCTCACGATATACTTACCACATGCCGCTACACTTTTATATCCCAATCGCATGTATAAATATGTTACGATTGGTAGGCACAGCTATGTTGCATGTGTGAAGTATATATAATATACATGTACATGTAGGGAATCGACGAGGCGACATTCCACTGGGACTCGACCACGACTTGCGTCGCAACAGCTATTTTACTGACCCAAAGATATTACCGTATACTATACGGGTGCAAATCACTTGTGTCGGAATATATAATTCTCGTGCAGCTTCATAGAAATCCTTTTGGGAATTGAAGGAAAACATGAAGTTCATAAAATCCTAACTTTTTTTGGTTGGAATAATTTATTGTAATGCGATGAACAGAGAGTTTTTCTTTACAAAACAATATATGACAGTTGATATAATCAGGAGGTCGGGTGATAATATACAAAAGCTAACTTAGCTCTGCCACAAAATCCAATCATTGCTTTTTATACATTGACTATAATTTTTTTTTTGTTGCCACCGAGAAAGTATCGAATGTCTTTGTACATATACATAGTGAAATTCTCCGAAAGACTTGTTAAAATTCGCGACAGGCGCGCGCTCGTGATTCTTAAACTGGTCCTTTTCATGTCGTTTCATTTTTGAATCAGCAGGAGAGCGAGAAATGGTATGGCCAAAGGGACGCCAAAGGTCTCGGGCGTGATCGTAAAGCGAAGTGTACCGCAAAAGCGGCGTTATTACTGACAAAAGTGATCGTTAAATTGCGGGTGAAAGAGGGAAAACGAGTTAGGCGAGTTGAGCAATTGGACTTGGTAGCAAGCTGCACTCCATTCGGTATAAAGACGTCTGAGCTTCTCATTTCTCATACTACACATGGGGGTCAGTAATTCAGGGTGTGAAAAGGTGAACATTGAAAGTGCGTGTGTGCGTGTTTGTGTACAAAATAAATATAAACCTTATTATGGAATTTTTGAGGGCAATAACTGGCGTTGATGATGGCAGTTGCTTCATTCATATAAACATGAAATATATGTCCATAGTGAAAATACTTTAAGAGGACGCGACATTACGGGAATACCTTTTCGTTGTAAAGGAACTCTTTGGTTGTTTTGCTTTCTCTCTTTCCCTCCCTGTCTCCAAGAGGGAGAACAGGCGAGGAAGAAGAGCCACACGGGACAAGACTATAAAGGGCTCGACGACTCGGTTGGAATTATCCGATTTCTCTCGTTCACTCTTTTTTTCCTCTTCATCTCTGTCTTGCTATAGACGATTCACAACGAGTCCACAGTGTCCGCGCAATGTCGCGCTCTTCAAAGGGATTCAACCCTGAAGAACGACACATCCGTTTCAGAAGCCACCGAGTCATTGCGACGAGTCGCCAATGGAATTCACTCTCAGATCAACTATTTTTATTTACTCTACACTCTATACCTATTATTTTCTTTCTCTCTATTATTTTTCAATTGCAAAGTAAACAATTTTCTCATCACTTTTATCTACCTGTGATTTTAAATAACAACAAAATTCTATGAATTCAAAGATTAATTCAAGCTTTTACATAAAATGTCAATCAAAATTTGTAGATTAAAAAAAGTATTATTTTCATCGTTTCCAAATAGATTATCAACTCTTTTATTTTACACATAAGGTATTAAATATGCATATGTGGACAAGTACTAAATATGCGTCAATGGAGCGTGGTGCCGGCTAGTCGGACAACTATAAGAGCCTGATGTAGAGTGTGCTCGTTGGAACCAAAGAAATTCGACTCCTCAAAGAATTCCTCCTGCTACTTGACGTTACTTCGTTTTATTTCAATTTTTTTTTTCCGTTTTCGTTTTCGTTTCCTTCTCTTTTTTTTCCGTTCATGCTGACCATATATATACACTCGATGCACTCGGTAAGAGAAGCACATCAGCGACACTCAACCAAACATCCAATATACGAATTTTATCCTGAATGCACCGATGATGCGGGCGGTTATTGCAATGATCGTTTCACTTTCCATCTCGAGTCACTCGACGTTCAGATGATACGAGAGATGGTTTTTGTATACTTGATCAACCACTCCACGCTCCATCGTTAAATCTGCAAAGGCAGAGGAGAATACTTGAGTTGATGATGGACACAAATTATATGAATGCTTAATTCATCATACCACAGTGAATATGATCCATGATAGGGATAAAAAAAAATATGAAGAATATGAAGAATGATAATAATGAATATTTAAATAAATAAAAATTTAATGATCCTTCTAAATAATTTATATTATTACACATGGTGTTTCAATGATTCAGCGATGTATTTAGATATACAGTGTGAAATATGTTCAAGACAAAATTTCCACTTGGTCTCTGTAGGGAGAAAGGGAAAGATGCCGGCAATGTGCCGTGACTTAAAGGCGTTTGCCGCAGTTCCTCGTCGACGCTCAAGTAGTCAATACGTTCTGCGGGTCTGTGGTAATACTTCTTAACTGTTTCTGGGTGATTATTCAAAAGTCTCTTATCCGAAAAGCGCATCAGCCGCAGTCTCGTGTCCTAGTCAGGAAATAAATACAACACAATATAATTGTGCACATTCACAACAACACAATAACTCTGTGTATATCAAAGTGACAATATATTTTGATATACCTGGTAATAAATAGAAGAGAACTATTGGATCGGTGGTGAGTCAATGATCAGTTATATGATAATCATTGATATTGAGTTGAGTAAATATTTCATGAACAAACAATTTTAATGGGAATGTTTACATATTTACTGGACTTATTAACAAGTAATAAATGATACATTGGAATAGATATATCACCTTTTATCGTTTTAACCAGAATCATTTTTTTTTTTTTTCATTCTGCAACATCTTTGAACGATTAATATAAACGATAAAGTTGTGACAGCTTGAGCTCATCGCTCTCGCCTTTCACGGACGTAATATTTATATCTCCCGGTCAGTCGCCCCTCGTTTGCGTGGATTACATGGACACAGTTGTATACCCACAAACCACCAATTTAAATATATATATATATATATATATATATTTATATTTAAATTCAAAAATATTAAGTGAAAAAGAAACGAACGAATATCCTGTTTCGATAAATTTTTCAAATTAATTTCATTGAACGATGAAATAATTTAAAAACACGCGTTGTTATCCGCCTTTATAAATATCATTTTGACCAGGAAATTGGTGAATTTTACTGATAGGTTATACTGGTAATACTCGTCTTGCTCTTTTATATTCGGTGCATGATACTCCATTTCGTATATACAGAGGACCCGATTTTATCTCGACTGGCGTGCTGCATCAGTGACACGAGACTTGCATTAACTCGAGCACATATCGCATTTTAACATCCGCACACAAACACAAACATACAAAAACATTCGCATCAATTTTAAATCCGTTGGGTTTATTTATTTACAGATTCTAAAAGTAGAAAAAGAATTGAATAAATTAATTTAAAATCTATGACCTTGACAATTAAATTCTTGACTATAAAAATTATGTAGAGATTGCAAACATTATTGGTAATAATAGACAACACCACACGTGATCCATACATTAAATTGTATACGATTAATTACTGAACCCACACACATAAAGCACTTGAAACACTTCAAAACCAGCTGTTACAAACATATCTATGAATATAACTCGGATAAACCTACTAAAAATTTTTTAAACAAGCATATTTATTATTATTGATATTTTATAACGCATTAGATAAGACAAGAAATCATTGCGAAACAAAAAAAATTGTGTAATAAAATAATGCGTCAATGTATACATATTGTTGATGATTCCTTTAATCAATTGAATTAACGACTTCCTGTCATCATCGTTAGTTGCTCGCATTTCGCAATATCAATGTGTAGTTGGCGCCAGTGTTGGCCCAGATGTCGGGGAAAATTGGATAAGAACGAGTGGAATTATATGAAAGAAATGAAAATAAATACGAAAAAAATATAATAAAAACAAAGAAAATTGTGTTCACAACCCTTGCACAATTAGTCCATTCATCGTTCTTATATATGCAGCTATGGCTGTGTGTATGTGTGTTGCGCGTGAGGTTATAATGAATTCACGCTCGATGCTCCGGAGATGATATATAGATGCTCATATATGCGTTGCATCAATTCGCTGGCGTTCGGACACTGGAATTATCAAGACCCGGCGCCACGCAGTCAATAACCCGCTACGTAATACGAAGATGGACCACCAATTTGTTGTATATATATATGGAAATAAAAAAATACATAGCGGTTCATTCTTACAGAGTTGTTATATGAATAATATATTGTTCCTCTTTCGAATTTGTTTTTTATTGTGAAACTTATATGAAGTTATGTTGGACATTTGTTTGTCGATTAAATCGAGACAAAGATTTCTTGTCTTGTCATGTGGAATATTTAAATTTAAAAATGTATTAATTAATGATGATGCGTGCGATACAGTAGGGTGGAACGATGGGGAAGGAAGAAATAAAAGAATAAGAAAGAGGAACTGACGTCTGGATAGTGGCTAAAAATAGGCTTTCACTCAACAGCGCCCAAATGGGGCGGAACTTCGTGTCAAGGTGGTGTTCAAAAGAAACTCCCGCGGTCTACCGCCGATTTTTTTGGGGACGCGTGCGTTCACTAATTTAGTTGAATTTTTTTTTATTCATGCCTTTGAGTTATCGTAATAGCATTTTATATAGATGTTAAATTTGTTCACCATGAAATTTTGCCTATTCAAAATGGAACAAAGAGCTCGAAAATATGGAAATTTTTTTTTCAGATAGAATATAAATTTTTTGTTTTGGCGTGTGGGTGGAACGGAAATTAATATTAGAAGATGGCATATGATTTTTTTTTCAGAAGATGATAGAATTTAATTTTTATAAAATTTCTGTTAAGGTAATATACAAATGGCAAAATTAAAATTTGTTGACTTTCTTCGTGTCTTTATTTAATCGGGCGCCACATTTGCCACGGAAATCCGGTTGCGTTTGTTTTTTCTTCTTTAAAATTTTTTTCTTTTGGCTTTCTCAAGTTAAAAATAGAATAAAGGGAAGGCTTGTTGAGAGCAGGCACGAAGTGACGATTCAACGCGATCCAATTTCTCTGAAAATTAAACTGATTGCTTCCTTGCACGTGGGCGCGTTAAATACATTTATATTTATGTTCGTCACAAGATTACGAGCATATTCAAATTCAACTTTTATATATACACAACTGTGAGTGAATTGGGATAAAAGAAGTAAAATTATATTTCATAAATATATACATTTATTAAGAATTTAATATTATCCATGACCTTGAATTATTCATCTCATTTTTATTCAATTATTTATTTATTATACATTATTTGTGATACAGAAAGAAAGAGGAAAAAAAAGAGTAAAGTATAACCCACAATTTCATTTTTTCTCAATTTCATTTTTGCATTTTTATGGGTAGTCAGCAATTTTTCATAATTACTATATTTATCTTTATCATTCACTTAAGACCCATCAAATTCACAATATCATTATATATATTTATATAATATATGGCTTGGTTTTGCTGAAAATTTGTGTCTTTCTTTGGCATTTCTCAGAATACATCGCTATCAATCAATTTTTACCTACCCCTGTACAACATTCTGAAAAATGAATTTGCAAACTCACCCTAAGTCAAAACGTGCAACATACAAAAGTTATATACAAAAGTCTGTGAATTTAGCAGTTAGGTAAAAGGGATACGAATAAAGAAAAAAAAAGAAAAAAGACCAAATGAAAATATGCAAAATAAATTGACGGTGAAAGGGACGGTTGGGACACGTTTCGGGTCCACAGTCACATCATGCAATCGGCTATTGAGATAACAGGGCCCCAAATATAGTGGACCGTGTCTTCCAAGTTTGGTCTCATCGGTACGATGTGAGAGTAGTGTCCCCAAGCGCTGTCCTCCGCGTGACCAAAGTATATAGAAGCTTGGAGGGATTAATTTTGCGCGACGATGCAAGAGGGGAAGCTTTATAAAAATATATAAAGAGTGGAACAAGCAAGAGAGGGAGACACTGGAATGGAAGGTAAGGTAAAGAGAGCGGGCACTAAGAGGGTATATGTTATATAGACACTGGTGAGGAGTAAGAAGTTAAGATGGTCCAGCGCGCGCGCTCCGCGGCCAACATCTCTGCAGCCGGAGGTGATGACCTGCTCAAGGCCACCCGCTCCAAACCTCTCAGCCCAACAGTTCAGCATGCTGCACTCCCTTGTTTCACATTTTTTTTTCTTTTTTTCTCTTTCTGCTTTATCTACCATTCGTTACTTTTTTTTCTCTACCGTCTCTTTACCATTTTTCCCAACTTTTTTATTCTTTCACTTGATCATTCTTTTTTCTTCATATTTTTATACTTTACAATGAAAATAACTAAAGAAAAATTTCATCGTGTCTTTTCATTTGAATTATTTGATACTACTCAATTTCTTTGTTGTTTAACATATGTACATGTGTGTATAAATATATATATATATATATATATATATTTAAATCTTGACAATTGTGTGGATGGAGTCAGGGTCAATCGAAGATAAAGCTCTTTGCGATTTATAGACGTTTGATTGTCTCTCGCATAAATTTGACCTTGGCTCAAAGAGAAAGAATGGCACACACAACAGCCGGAAATATGTGCGTATACATACAATCGCGTGTGCATCACTAATTGGCGATTGTATACATACATATATGCGCGCAAAAAGCGGCGCGTTCAATATAATGATCGGGTCAATTGGAGTCAATCGCGCAGCTGTGTCCACTCCAAGAGCTATTACTCCGATACATTATTATTACTGACACTCTTTCACATAGACGTCTCATACTTCTTTTCCTCCAATTTTTCTTCCGTACATTCTATAAATAAATTTGATACATAATCATTCTACTTATTTATTTCATATCATTGCATTAATATTTTGGTGGTTCTTTTATTTGTTGCAGTTGAACAAGATGAAACTGAACCCGTGAAGCGAATTGCAACAGATCCAAAGACGACGGATAAGACAGCGGATAAAAGTAAATGCATTCTTCACATTATTATTTTTCTTTTTTCTTTTCGTCCTGCACTGACACTTTTTATTTCTCATTATTGTTCACCTTTCCTTTTGTTTTAACGGGTCGATGCACTTGTAGATATATATTATATATATAGCGGTGGATACCGGGCGTAAACGCCCACAGGAGGGTGCCGTTGTGGGTGGTGAAGGCGAGGCAAAAAATTCGCGTTCTATACTGTCGATTTATTATTGATAAATAAATAAACGAATGAATGTAGCCAATGGTTATTTCGTAATAAGGTGAGGGTAAAATAGAAAGAATACACCCGCACACGCGCGCACGCCACAACAGAAGTGAGAGCAACGTCTTTTGCATGCTTTTGTGCTCACGGTGTGATCTCTTGGTCGTACTCGTGTCAGGCAATGTTCGATATCGTGATTGCCAGTTAGTCTACCAATATTTATTCAAGTGGACGCGATGGAGGCGACAGAGTGCGCCCAATGAATATATGCTCTACATCTATTCGCCTCCACATTGGCCTTCGGGAAAACTTTATTCACGCGCCCGCAACATTAGCAACAGCACCCGGTGAAAGTTTTGCAAAGTACCTTTATATATATCTGCTCGCTCTCGATTCACCAACGAACTTCACATTGAGATTCATGACTTAGATACATCACGAGTTGTGTGGTATAAACCTCTCGCCATATCAAAATTCTTTGCTCGCTAACTCGTGGATGGATGCACGCGCCGGATTTAATGTACATCGTGATTTTAATCCACGGTACCATCGCTCAAGACCATTCAGGCGGGAAATATTCCCATTACCTCTTGAATCATCACGAAATTTTCTATATAACGTGACAAGAATATTTAAACAGATCTCATGATCTCCAATAAATACCCAATAATTACTACTGAATTAAAACCATTAGAATTCATCAGATTTTTTTCAAACTTTTGTATTACTCATAAATAATATCAATTGTTTTTATTTTTTTTTCCTTCACTATTTTATTTCTATATAAATATGGTAGATTTTATGAAGCATTGAATATTCTTAGACTCAATGCTGACTCAATATGAGGTATGCGGTGTAGTTTCGCTGAATAAAATATTACAAAATTTAAATTCCGGTTCTCGTGGCATCATCACCGATCCATAAAAGATAGAAACAACGTTCCTCCATCTCCACGGAAATACTTTACTATTCATGACGATGATTAGTTCTCTATAAACATCTATACATATACATATACATATACATATACATATATATTTATTCAGACGTATAAAGGTGTGGGTTATACATATTCGTACACACCCACAATGTACAAAAACTCGTAAAACTCTCGCGTGCATGATGTAAGTGCGTGAATCAGAGTGTGTTGTCATAGAGCGGTCTGATTACTTTAATAAGACAGTAATCTAATCTTGCATTGGTCATCGCTTTTCCAGGTGAAATTTATCGCGTACTGCATAAACTATTATATATATATAAACAATACATATGTATACATACCAATAGTTTGGAATTTATGAACTTGATTATTTTTACTATTACCAACCGGAAAAGTTATAAAAAGAAGGAATGCTATAGTGAATTTAAAAATGCAACATCGCAACTTATTACATATCCTATTTCATGTTTAAAAAAAAAACAAAATCTCGCATTGCACCCGACAACGAATAATGTATATACGATGACGTATCAATTAAAAGCAACGATGGGCAATGAAAAAAAAAAAAAAAAAACATGATTGACTACTCCATGAGCGTAACACGATTGCCGCCAATCCGTTCATTAGCGCTTGTTCTCATCATTGACAGTATGAACGTACCAAATGACTTCACGTCGATCAGCATTCACCTGTCTTTACCATCTCTTTGTATTTATATATATATATATATATTTCATTGGTGTTTATTCATCGTCTTGTACCACATCGTTTGCCGTATATATAATAGTATATATCCGCAACTACAACAACAATGACGAGACGACGAGACGACAAGACGAAGAAGCCACTGGACCATTAGCGACCGCCCTGGCGCGTCTATCTCTGGATTCTTCACTCTCTCGGCACACGCGACATCGTTGAGCCTGAACGAATACAGACGACGTCGCGGCAATATAGCGGCACGTCGTTTTCCTCGCGAGCTTATCCCTACTCTTGTACTCGTCGCTTCAGTCCCAACCACGGAAGCTGATCTTACACCCCACCAGCAATATCGTTCAGTTGAACCGCAACCTCCTCACTAGCAACCACCAACAATTTGCTTTAGTCTTCAGTTTAAAAAGTGAACCACTGAAGTCATCACGTGTTTTGTGTGCTTATATGGTGGGTGCATGGATGTGTGCCGGTATGTATGTGAAGTTTTATCGTTTTTTTTTGTCCTGCTTTTTTTTTGTTGCATAAGATTAATACGAAAATTTTCGTGGCTTTTTTTTTTATGTGTATGATTGCACAATTGAATACACGAATTTCAAGGATGTTTGTCGACATTGCGCGATTTTAAATGTGGCAGAGATACGATGTAAGCTGTCGTCTTACTTTTGTAGAATTAAAATTATTATTTTTATTATTAGTCGGGGAAAGATATTTTTTTTTTCTATTTCTTGCGATTAAATTGTACGTTTATATATTGAAACAAAGAGGATGCTGAAGAAGTTTTGCAGACAGTGAAGAATGCCGTACACCTAGACAGTAAATAAACAAATATAAATTACTGATATTATTATTTATTGCTGGTTCACTTTTTATTTGTCTCTTCGAGGAAAGAAGCTATTTATATATGAGGGAAAATAAAGTGTCGATTGGAAAAGATGGATTTATGTCGGAGAATGATCTGAATAAACGAAATGAATGGGAGAGACAAAAAAAAAATGGGTTTTAATGTCTAATTAATATTATTTAATAAGACGGGAAGTAACAGTCTATCTTCCTTGATGAAAAGTACAAAATTATATTGATGAAAAAACTTTTTGAATGAAAACTGAATAATTTGGTAATTATTGATGTTTGATATGTTTTTTTCGCCAATGAAAAATATTTATTTATCTGGATTTTTTTCATTCATTAAATTGATTAAATAAATTATCAGATTTTAACTTTTAACTTCCAATTTTTTTCTTTCTCTTAATAGGTAATAACTGGTATATTATTACCTTTTACGTAGATGCAAAAATTGTCATAAATCGTTGATATGATTGATACTTTTTTCATTTATTGGCAAAAAAAAAAATTCACATATTTATAAGATTGAAATTGATATATGCGTCTGATATTCATTGAATTCTTACGAGCTATAATATGCTGAAACATATGGCAATGACAGTAATACATACACGATGACGTACTAGTGTTGATGATATCGAAAGGAACAAAGCGCGTATGGAGATTTGTTCGACCACAATATTCATATACATTCTGTACTTAATGATAAATATAAATACATGCGCATACGCGAATAAAAGTATTTTAGTTACGCTACTGATACATATATAAACATATAATATATGAAATGTATGATTACGATTGTAAAACAGATAGACAAGCGATTTAGAATGCCATAATTGGAAATATTTCCTTCGATTATTATTTTATCAATCAATGCCCTGTTTTGCATGTGGAATGACTGATAAAAATTATAGTAAAAATTAAATTTCTCTAATCTGCTTAATATTTCAAACTTATTCTCAATATTCTATTGAATAACTATTAATTCTCGACATTGATTTGAAAGAATAATTGAAAAATTACACACCCGTTATTTCCTTGAGAAACGGCAAATGAACACTTGCTGAAATAAATATTACCTCGTCGCTTGTTGATTCAGCTGTATTACTTTTCTTATTTTTTAATTCATATATGTCAGGTGATGAGCAGGAAAAAAAAAAGTTAATTTTTGTCAGAATGAAAGAATGCTGTGTATTTCAGTCAATTTTTCTTGTTGCCATCATGGCAACATATCAGAAAACGCTGACATCCTTACAGGCGCAATACTCGACAGATAAAACCGTGAGAGCGTTTTAAACGCCACGATGCTCAATTAATCCGTGTGAAATGTGATGCTAAAGGATTGAACATGAAAATATTATATGAGCGCACAAACATAAATTTTTTCTACGATTTTATCCACAATAATATCAACAATGCAATAACCAAACAACCCCCGATTGAGAAAGCAACCGATCAACATTGATAAAGTCCTTTAATGCGACATGACGCGGTGAATGGCACATATATTTGTATATATACATATAGTTTATCGATCGAGACATTGTCGAACAGAGATAAATATTTAAAAAATTGTAGTGGCGACGTTATCGTATTGCTCACTACGACGACAAGCTGGCTGAGTCGTTTGAAGATTTTTTTTTACTTATCCCCGATAGCAACATTCCATCGGTGATAGCGGTAATAATTCAAGCACCACACAAGCAATATATACAGTCGGAACGCGAGCACATAACTTGCATCTGTGTGTATATGACGCGCTCTCAAGTTTCCAGAGAAGCTATTCTCGTAAAAGAGCATGAAAAAAAAATTGATAGATGCAGCAACTTCCTTCATTAAAGAAACTCGGTGAATTATTGGCTGTCGCTTCGAGACATAAACAGTCTACCATTGTCGCGAGTCATCCCGATTCCTAATTGAAAATCACCATACTTATGTGTATATAACAGCATATCAGATGTGGAAGCAATTACTGATAGTCCTGATGAGAAAGACTGTGTGCATCATTTAATGTTTTTTTTTTGCTTCTATTGCCCATTGGCAGTTTGTTAATTTATCAATCAATGATTAAAATCACCGTCCTGATTTACTTTCAATATTCTTATTATACGTTATTTCTTCATTCAACTTGTTCTAGACGTAGTAAATGGTAGAATGGACAACTGTGGAGGCGGTCAACGCCTGCCCCCGGATGGGGACGAGTTTCCAGCGGCTTACCAAGAGTTCAGCGCTTCCACACAACAGTACCAGTCGTTAGGGGCGCCACGAAGCACCACCACACTTATATTCAACGGCGAGAGCGAAATGTACAACAGCAAACATACCAATGGCAATCTCCAAATGGAGGAGAGCCGTGTAACTACCCAATATATCATCACGAATTCCAAAGAAATGACAGCGACGGAAATTGTTGATGACAAGAATTTACACTCGCAGGATATAGTCAGACGTAATACGACAACACATAGCACCAACTTTTATTCAACTTTGAATAATAAATCAAGCAACGGTTCAACAATGGTGTTGACAGAGCAAACGATCGAGATCGCTGGTTATTATCCTAAAGAATCACGGGTGGAGATAGGTGGCTGTGGAAAAGATTATCCCGACAGTCCACCACCGCCATTACCATTGACAGGACCACCAAAGTTGGAGAAACCCGTTCCACTTACCAGAAGCATATCAGCTGACAATTCATCCAGGAAGTTTTCTCTCAACAGTGATGCTCGACGTCAAGACGATAAATCCGAGAAATCTGTGAGGGATAAAATCGCAATGTTCTCATCGCAAAGCAATCTCGAAGCGCCACTCTTTCCAGCCAATCCAATCACTACTATCGTGACGAATACTAGCCGACGGCTATCCAAGTATAAGTCCACAGAGGATTTCTTTGATGAAGAAAAAGACCAGAACCACCACGATAGACCGACCATTGTAACAGAACGAACTCTCAGTTCATCCAATTTATTGGATGGTGACAAAAACAGTGATACATTATTGGTTGCAGACAAATACGCGGAAATACCGCCAAGTTTACCACGATCTTCACCACCCGAAGAGTCAACACTCCCATCAATGAGTTTTACGACAAATAACTCGATATTACCTTTAACGTCACCGAAATTACAGAGTTCCAGTCTTAACGCATCATCGACTGACATTAAAACAGTCATAAATCCATCAAAACCACCTGTTCCATTCCCAATTCCGTCACAAAATGAAACTAAAAAAATCCCGGATGAACCAACGATTATGGTGAGATCATCGGTTCCAACTCTGACCCGAGCAACAAGTTTTTCCGGTGGCATTTCATGCAACAGCGATCCCGCGTCAAATAATAACAGTCAAATATCACGAGCTAATTCTTTGGCATCTACTTTCCGACGTAATAACGAAGACATGCGACGAACAAGTTTAAATCAGTTGATAGAACAACGAAAAAAAGGCATTTCAAAATTACGGGGACTTGTCATTCCCGAGAAAGATGCAGTTCCTATCGATCAACCAATAATTGATTTGCCAGAAATTAAATCGCGAGATTCAATTCTCGTGAATCAGGTAAGTTGATGAATAGGAAACGTCAAACGTCTGACATCATGAAGAAATTAATCACTATTAATATTTTTATGTGTTTCTAGATGCCGAAAACGAATATCCTGGATAAGTGGGGTTCGCAGAGTTCCCTGGCCAGTAATACAAGTACTCAAAGCGTTCCAATAAAGACAACGACCTCATTCAAAATGCCACCGCCTCAAATACTACCCAAGTATTCACCAGCTTTCAAGCGTAAGAGTCTCACCGTTTATGGATCATTAAACGGTAACACATCTAGCACCACATCGCCACCTGCGACTCAACAAACTAGTCAAACGCCTGCCAGTACACCTAACGAAGCACCCAAGAGTTTGGAAAGCATTTGCAGTCCCACTCGGAGTGATTATAGCTTTGAATTTTTGTCATCAAGCGTGTCACCAGAGAATTCACGTAACCGTCAACGAACAAATCAAAGAAAAATACGCGGCGAGTATGATGACTCGGATAATGATTCGGCTGTTAGCAGCTCTCAAAGTAGTATTTCTCGTGGCTTTAGTCCACCAACATCACCAGTCCCTTCAGAACGTTCCAATTTATCGTCTGAACGATCTTATCCAACATCATTGATCATGGAAATTCCCGCGAGAAATTATTTAGTCAGTGATAGATCGCAATTTAATTCGAAATCCGTGCCTTATCCAAGTGAAAGGACATACCAACATAGCTCCAATATCTCGTCTAGTGACAGCAGTAGCGGCGGTAGCAATTCTAATTCTCGTTCACCACCCCCTGAATCCAATTCACGATACTCCTCCGCCATTCCCCCTCGAGAATTATTGAAACGATCGAGTAGTACTGAAACAAACTACAGTACTTCATCGACTCTTACTTCGGGTTCGCAAGCAAGCGCTGAGTCTTTGTCACGGCGAGTTCTCAAGCCCCAAAGCGTAGAAGCAATTAATCGGAAAAATATTCTTGCCAGTGCGAGATGTCGAAGCGGTAAAAATTTAAATGGATCGCCATTAATTCAGAGAAAGTTCTCTGATGATAAAGTACTGCCAGCTTCCACTCTATCTAATGAAAATGACAATTGTACATCTTTCTCGACTATAGTCAATGGAAACAATAATGTTCCGAGTAATGAAGAAATTAAAATAGCTTATGTGGAAATGGTTGACAATTTTGCTGATACCCAGAATGGAGAAAAAATTGAGGAGCCGACACTTCCACCACAAAAAACAATATCTGCACCCATTATCAAATTACCGCCAAAACCTGATGTCATTGTTCAACCCTCAAACGATTTAAAAATGTGGGTTCGATCAGAGGCAAAAGCTTTATTAGTTAGAAACTCGATTGGGCAAGTAACGGAAAGAAATTTGGATGAACCAAATGCATACGATCAATGTAAAGTGTCACGATCGAATTCTTCATGGACATTAAGTGAATCTGTCACTTCACGAGACTCTAAAACCAAAACATCATCTGTCAATGACTCCACTAATATTAGTAGCAATATAAAATCATTTGAAACACAAAATGAAGATCTGATGGCAACATTAACAACACGAAGTCGATCTAGGGCGCCTATTAATCTAGATGACAATTCAATTCTTCGCTCCAAAAGTCACATGAGTTTAGAAGATATTTTGACGGGAAAAGCGGCGCCACAAACAATTGGATTTGATTCACAACATGTAAACAGTGCATCATCACACGGAAGACTTTCTCTAGATGTTCGTGATATTAAGGCTTTAACAAAGAATCATTTAAACGAATCATCGAATGAAAAGCCATTTGTATCGAAAATACCAACGTATGGACGATCGAGAACTGGTGAAAGCCTTGATGAGATGAGTAACGTCAATGAGAGAGCGAAAACATCGAGAATCCCAATGCAGAAATCTCTTGGACGACGAAGCGCCAGTGTTACAGATATGAAAAGAGCGATTGACAAACCAGATTATCCTACCGGCAATCTCAATTCACACAGTGGTCAGAGTACCCATCATCGATTTTCTAGTTTAGACAGTACCGTTGGAAATTCCAGTCGGTCTGTCGGGTCTGAATTAGATGTCGAGAGATTATATGGTGAACAATTTGGAAGTATTAACTCCTTAGCAAGCAGTACCAGTCTTATATCACCACAAGAACTTGCCCAATTGGTTGAAGAAGCTAGTTTAGATGAAACAAAAGGTTCTCATGATTTGATTGTTGTCCTACTGCACAAAGAGAATCCAAGCGGGAGTGTGGGCATTACATTGGCAGGTGGAATCGACTGCGAGACCAAAGAGATCTCAGTTCATCGAGTATTGGCCCATTCAATTGCAGATCGAGATGGAAGAGTTCAACGTGGCGATAGAATCCTAAGTATTAATGGACGAAGTACACGTGGGCTTAGTCATCGAGAGAGTCTTGCTATTTTGAAACAGCCAAGATCAGAAATTGTATTAGTTATATCTAGGCCTAAAATAGAAGACGGAAATAAAATGAGATCACGGACTGATAGTGTGGAAACTATCGTAGAAGGTTTGTAAATTCTTCATGCAGTTGTATTTTATCACAGCTTGGTCGAAATGGCGTGAAAAGTTATAAATGCTTAACGGGTTTTCCAGGATTCGAGGTCAATGGATCTGAAAACACAGCATGGGGTCCTCAAGTTCGAATGACGATGTTCAAAGACGGTGCTGGGCTTGGATTCAGTTTGGAAGGTGGTAGAGATAGTCCACTTGGAGACAAACCACTAGTGGTCAAAAAAATATTTACTGGTGAGTACATTGTCTTATTTTTCAAAGAGTCGTTGACTGTTTGTTGAATTTTATTTAATATTCTGGTTGGGATTTTAGGTGGTGCTGCTGAAAAAACTGGTGCATTAATAGCAGGTGATCAATTATTGGAAGTGAATGGAACAGACGTTACTCGAATGTCGAGAATAGAAGTATGGTCCCTAATGAAAAAACTGCATGACGGGGATGTCAATCTCCTAGTCAGACATCCTGCCACCAAGTCATCGTGAATGGTAGTCATTTACAATAGGTGTTTGATTGGAATGAAACAAGGCAACTAAGCTTTTTTATCATTCGAATCCTTGTAAATATCTGACGTATGAAACTCAAATGAGTAAATTGTAAACTTGCATTACAATAGCGATTCATTGTATTACCTTAGACTGCTCACACATAATGAGATGCTTTGATAGAATAAGCTTTTCATTAAGTGATAAGAACAACTATTTCTCAAATAAATGTATACACATTTATGCCATATATGATTCCTATACATATGACAGATGTATATAGAATTGACCTTTTGTCAAATTATAGTTTTTATGTTGATCAATTCTAATACAGTGCTGGCAGTGCAATAACGTTTTTGTAAGGCATTAAAAGCTTCTAGTTGAATCAATTTAAGACGATTCTATTAAAATAGCGACACTTTTAGAAATGTCCAACTAAATTGTATATAAACGTCCAATACATACGTAACACCGTCCTAGACACAGATATGAACGTAAAAAAGGGAGAATGCCTACGAAAAAAACGTATAAATTTAAACAAAGATAATATAAACATGATTTTTATATAATAAAGTATATGTATAATACGACGCTCCGAATTGAATAGTCGTATATTTTTCTTTGATATTTTCGTTCAATATTGTGCTGTGATATAATGGCGCATTCGGCATCAAATTAACAATTGACTTTTGCAACAAATTTCATCGGATTTTATCTATACGCCAAACTGGTAGCACATGCATTTGATGACCAGTGCAATTGATGTCTTTTTCTGAGCAGGATAATATAAAATTTCCAGTGACGTATACACTATACCCAAATATCTGCGTTTCTAAATGATATTGATTTGTAGTCGATAAAATTATTACTTCATGTTATATTATATTTTTATATGTACTGTTTGATGAAATTCTTTTTTATTCCGAATATAGAAACACAAATGTTATTATGGGAGCATAACAAATATCTACAATAAAATGATTATCTGTGGTTAATTTGAGAATCATTTCAATACCAGTACGTTTTCGCGTGTACTCTCTCATCCACGATTCCCATTTTGTCCATGATATCCATCTCGAAAGTTTTCAATGCAGGCTGAAAATGAATTTTTTCATAGTTTCATTGATCATTGAGTTACGTATGAAACATTGATAACATATAGTTGCTCATATTTCAACATCGCTTGAGTCTTTTACACATTGCTGTGGGAGAGATTCTAATGTTCATCAATTTGACATTGAATTTATCATTTTGAGATTAAATAACTGATCGATTTTTATATCTCTTCATTTCAGAATAGTGTGAATTCGCTTCTGCTTTTTTTGTGTATACACGATGTTGGATCTTGAGCAAAAGTCTATGAAAAAAGTATAAACCACAATAGATACCTTGAATGTAACGTTTTCTACGTCGGCTTTGGCTGTGTCTTTCTCGTTTTCTTTATAAACACTTGGAAGTTTGTAATCTACTGTTTCTTCATTACTTATCGGGATGGGAATAATTCTTCCAGTTCGGACTGAAACTCGAACTTTCTCACCGTTTTCAGTGTAACGCCATTCAATTTTAGTTGGTTGCCTTGAAAACACATCATTGAAGGAAATTATGAATGAATATAAATATTTCATTGCTTGATGATTTTAAATCATTAAGTTACACTCACAAATCACTGGGGTCAACCAGGAGAACATCTGTAGTAACCAACAATGGCTTTTCTTTCACCATAGTTATGCCAGGAAAATCTTTAGTTTTGCCCACGCTGATCAATTTTGTGTTAAGACCTTCCACAATTACCCAATTACGTTCTTGAATGATCGTTGCAACAATGCCTTGTTTATCCTTATCATTTCCGGTCAGTATTTGAACCTGATGAAACAACAAAACTCTTTTTATATCACGCTTTACGAACATCAATATTTTGTTTAATTCAATGTTAAACAAACTCAAATCTGATGATTAATCCAATCAGACATTCAGACTCATTTCCCTTTCAGAATCGCAAAACTGTTTATAACAGATTTAAAAAGTTAAAATAGTTGTCCAATCACATACTCTATCTCCTCTGAAGAAACTCCAATCTTTGATGGGTTCTACTATCGCCGGTGTAACTCTTTTTCCTGGATAATTCTCCATATAAAATTCTCTTGACCATGGACGATCTTCTTCGAAGCGCCATCGTGTTCTTTGAATAGTTCTAGGAAGATATCGTGGGTTTTTTGGTGTTTTATAGTAAACCTAAGAGTTGAGTGGTGATATTATTAAGCTTGTGGTCAAGAATAATGTTGAAACAATAAAAAAATAAAATATAATAATAAATACCTGCTCCATGGCGCGTTTTATATAACGATCTGGCAAATTCGCATATTTTTTTGACCATTCGCCGACATGTTTCAGGACGTTATATCCTTTCGCAGCTCGCGATCCCGACATTTTTTATTGATATTTTGGTTTCTTATAAAATAATTCAGGATAACGCATGGGCGACGCCATATTGTGAACAAACTGCTCGTAATGTGATTGGTCAAACATTCCTAACGTTGATTGGTTGAGCACAATAAAGCAGTGAATATATATATATATTCAAAGTATTGAATGAGAACCTTTAAAGACCCAGACGGGCTTTTCGAAGGTGCCACCAAATTCTTTTTTACAGCTATTTGGATTTTGATTTTTATAAATTACTTGGCCGTTCTTTGTCTTCAACTATTTGTCTGTTGTAATTATTTTCCCTATTTTTATTTATGAATAAAACATTAAATGACAATTTAGTGTTTAGTTGGCTCCTTAAATTGAATATTATAATTTTTTTTTGTTACCATCATTGGATAATTATTTATTAATGTTAATACGACCATTGATTGCATTTCATTTAAAAAATTGTTGTTTTTTTAATTAACTTAATTAGCTATTTTTCATTAGTTGAATTTCTGTGCACGTCACATGCGTTTATTTAATTATTGAGACGGGTTTTCAGAATTTAATTTAATTACAGTTACATTAGTATTATCCAGAGCTGTGAATAATATAATTTATATTGTGAATATTATTTTATATTTAGGCCAGGAATTTCCAGTAACAAATTAAATGAACTCCTGACTGTGCAACAAGTTACGACGATGCTCTAAATAAAAATTTAACATTTTTCAATGCACTCTGATATAACATGAAATTATGTGAACCGAGATGTCATCCAATATAATTTCAAGTCTGTAAAATAATTAAAATAATTAATGTTTCAATTATTACCACAAAACTTCAAGTATTAAAGATTTATTCATGCTCTTGATTATCCGACTTTATTTAATTATCACATTGGGTTGATCTCCAAACAATAAACAACTTCGAGATGTTATTTTGCCTTTACGATCTGTTCATTCATAAATAAAGCTCAGTTTTATCACACTATATATAACGTGAGTTCAATATGATGATTAAATCACTTCTCCATTTTGATCAATATAAAATTAAATTCCGTAATAAAAACTTTAAATCTCACATGAAATCAATTCCAGCAGAAATTAAAAAATTCAAAAAACGTATAGAGTAACTCTCACAACTAACTTTTTCCCAACTATTTCTAAACAATTTTTAACATTATTCACCTCAAATGTCTGTCAATAATTTAAAAAGAAGATAATCATCAACTATAACATAAATATTAGAAATAAATATATTAAATATAAACGATTAAAGATGATACTTTATCAGTAAAGCATCGATACAGATATATTATATTTTCGTTTTGTGTATGAACAAAAAGTTTGTTCGAAATATAGTACATTGCTCCGATATGATATTATATTACACAAGCATATATCATTTGTCCAATGATATTGTTTCTGATGGTGCCAGTCATTTGAAACGTATCGAACACGTTATTCAATCAGTGGTGTGACCGTACCAATGTTTATAACAATCGGGTGTAGAACATGATAATATTATCAAAAGGTATTTGGTTCGCACGCGAACTGTAAAATAATCAGAACGTTAATGAATAATTAAATTTACATTTTCTAATTTTGAATTGAAGAATTAAAAGTAGAAAATATTCCCTTTATAAATGTGATGAATGAATTTCATTCATAAAATCATTTCAATGAGCACATTTTTTTTTTTACCTATTACGATATAAACATGAAAATAAGAGAGACATTTATGTATAATAAATTTACGTTTAATATTCTGTTTGTTCGATTTATATCAGTGACGTCATGAAATCCCATAAAGAGCACGAAACATAAATGTTTATAATATACAAAAATTCATAGAAGAGTAGCATATTACAGTTATAAATAATAAAAGAAAATAAATCAGAGGCCAATAATTCCATCGTCCCAAGATTCTTTCGTTTCGTGTGTCACCTACATATACCCTTTATCGCATTTCCGGACTTTATTATGTCTAAAGCAGGGACATACGGTGTAAATAAATACTCCATATCACAATTCGTCATCGAACACTTGAGTTGAACGGAGCATTTAATGTTTAAGTCACTTGTTGAGAGGGTTTAGTCCCAAAGAAGATGGAGAAGTGAAAAGAAGTGGATTCTGACAAGACAAAAAAAAATTTTTCAATTACTTTTTTTCTTTCTTTTGTTTGAAATATTCATCGAAAATTGTTTAACGTTGCACTATCGGTAAGCCGAGTATAAGATCGAGCAAATTTAAATGATATTATGCTCGTTTACTGTTTATTGCGGCATAAAAAGTTTTTCATCGATTGAAAATCTTCAAAATTTAATATTATAAGTGACACAATTTTTTATAATATCGAATAAATCTCGGCGGTTGCCATATTTTAGCATAAAACTTTGACATTATGAATGGTATTATGCTCACAATATGGGTCACTGCGAAGAAGCTTCACCAACGTAATTGCAATATTTCGACGAAAGTTGTGCACATAGAAAGGATTAAAGAATATCATTAGATGGATTTATTCATGATTGATTGCTTCTGAACGAAAGAAAATATATTGAAATAAAATTTTATTCAAGATTGTGAACATAATGATATATAACAACAGTAAAATTCTTGTATCTATGGAACTAAAGATTTCGTGCAATTTATACCGATCGATATACGCAAGCAAATGGGATTAGCAGCAGAAACAAAAATATAATACAGCAAAATAATTAACTACAGTGTCCTTGTACGTGAAATATGTATTGTTAATTGCTTGATCTATCACCAAAAAATCATTAAAAGTTTTAAAATGTCTGTCATAATATTAATTTGAATTCTAATTAAATAATTAATTTATTCTCTTGTCATGTCAGGTTATTTTATATCAGGATATTGCATTTTTCACAGATAAGATGACACATCACAGTGTCACTGTTGAAATAATGCGGCGCGGTAATTATAAAATTTAAGAGAGTTAAATTCAGTACGGTAACTGGTACAATATGTACCTGTCGGCTATTTTAGGTATAATATCGTGATGCTATTTTAACTGTGTACATGCTTACGCGTGTAACGTGGTCATGGTCGTGACGTAAGTTAATTATAACGAGACTTTTCTAAATGTCTCATGCTACAATTCAAATTCAGTATACAGGTAAATGCCGGCTGTAGTAGTCCATCGACTGTTAACGCTATCATAAATTCATGTTTGATTTCTTGTTTTCAAATGGAAAATCATGAATAATCGCTTCACAATGTGTGTTAGAATTGTGTGCGTAAACACAGCGGAAATGTTTACGAAATAATTGAATGGCGATTTTTGATATACTGTGAAATATACTTTTTTTTTTCACATTATGAATTAATAATCATTTTTATCAAAAGGTGATTGAAATTTTTTTAAATATTGCACGATAATGTCAATCAATAAAACATCCGTTTATAATTCTGCAAAAATAATATGCAACTGTGGTCATAATAACAAAAAAAGGTGATTAATTATATCGAATAAATTAACCTTCATTTAAAAATGTGAATAAATCGTATAATTTTATTGTAAATGACTTGACAATTGACATTCAATTGTTTGCTACCGTCTTGAGGCTCTGTAATGAATATTTTTTTATTTATAAAAGAAAATTTTGATCAAAATGAATTTGTCGTCATTAATAGAACAAATAAAAATGCAAATATTTTTTTTATCAATAAAATTAAAGGTAATGTAAAATCATATATTCGGCATTATCGAGTGAAAGAAAGAAAAAAATTTTTTTTTCTTCCAAATAAGATATTACAATTAAATATCAAACACCACTGCCAATAAAATGGATATGGAAATATACAATAGTGTTATTGATGATAAATATTTGAAGAAAAGAAAAAAAAGGCGAAAGTAAGTAGAATTAATTATTTAACAAACATAAATAAAAAATAATATTAATTAACAAATGATAAATGTCTAAAGATATTTGACAATATGCACAAGCAATTGTAAATACGATGTTGTCAGACGTATTGCCGCACAACATGGTATGAAAGAAGTGAATGAGGATAGCAGTTGGAATTTATATTGGACTGACTTGAGTATTAGCATTGAGCGTGCAAAAGAAATGAAGAGGTTTCAAAAAGTCAATCATTTTCCAGGAATGATAGAAATATGTCGAAAAGATTTATTAGCAAGAAATCTTAATCGAATGCTTCGATTATTTCCAAAGGAATACAATTTTTATCCAAAGACATGGTGTTTGCCTGCAGAGTGAGCACAATAAATATTTATTTATAAATTGTGACGACAATGAAATATATTTGATGATAATCAATTTATTGTTAATGAGTAAATACTTTTTGTTAAGTTATGGTGAAGTTGCTGCATACGCAAAAATGCGACGCTCAAAAACATTTATTATAAAGCCTGATACAGGTTGTCAAGGTCGTGGTATATATTTAACAAAAACTCTCAAGGACATCAAACCATACGATCGCATGATCTGTCAAGTTTATTTGGCAAAGGTAGATAAATAATATTTCCAAATAAATATAATGATTATTTATCAATGGATTGAATTTAATATTTGAGTTTTATTTTATCTATTTTGTCATTTCAACAGCCATTCTTAATCGATGGTTACAAATTTGATTTACGTGTCTACGTATTGATAACATCGTGCGATCCACTGAGAATTTGTATTTACAATGATGGATTAGTAAGGTAAAATAATCTGAATAAAATTTATTCTATTAATTTAATTGATCTTATTTCTCTTTTTGTACACAGATTTGCAACGAGTCGTTACAAAGAACCAACTGGCCATAATACATCAAATGTTTTTATGCATTTGACTAATTATTCTGTGAATAAACATAGTCGTATGTATGTAAATGATGAAGAAGCTGGAAGCAAACGTAAAATATCAACATTAAATAGATGGATGATTGAAAATGATATAAATGTGAATGAATTGTGGCGTAGAATTGATGAAATTATTGTAAAAACGATATTGGCTGCGCATCCAATATTGAAGCACAGCTACAGTACATGCTTTCCAATGCATAATTTAACTTATGCTTGCTTTGAAATTTTGGGCTTTGACATTCTCATTGATTGGAAATTAAAACCATATTTATTGGAGGTAAATCATTCACCGAGTTTTCACACAGATGCACAAATTGATAAAGACGTAAAGGAGTCATTACTGATGGACACATTTAGAATGTTGAATTTTCATCAGTGTGATAAAAAAAAGATTTTGGAAGAAGATAGAAAACGAGTACGCGACCGATTGTTGCAAGGAATAAATGCAAAAGATGCCACGTAATATTAATAGGAAATATAAAATAATTTCTTTTTTGTTATCATAAGAAGTACTAAACATTTTGAAAATTGAAAGTAGTGTTAATGATTCTGTAGGTTCAACAAAAGCAACAGATGATTATTTTCAAGAACAATATCAATGGGAAGATGAGCACATGGGTAATTTTCGACGAGTTTATCCATGTGTTGATGATAATAAATACAGTGCATTTTTTAAACAAGGCAGCAATTCAATGTTTCAAAACACAGCTGCATCACGAGCACGTGAAGAAGCTTCAAAGATCCAGCGGGAGGAAGCAATTGTGAGATACAAAAGAATGACTTTATTATTACGATAATATTCTATAAAACGTAAAAAGAATTTGTTCACATTCATTTTTTCAGATTAAATTGAAAGAAGAGGAGAATAAACGAATGTCAGGAAAATGGATTGATCAGAAAGTGCCATCAGAAAGTCCAAATGGAATTAGGAAAATCAATTCAGTTTCAATGTCACGAGAGAGAAGCAAAATAACAATTCAATTGAAAGATTCTGACATGACTGCGACAGTAAGTTATTTCAATCGTAATAGAACGAATATTACGAGCATATAGAAAAGGAAATTAAAAGTACACATTTTGATTGACAGAATAAAAAATTACGATCAAATGTATCAACGTTTGATGTTCTGCCGTCGTTCATGCCAGAAATTATAAGTGAATCAGAAGAGAGAGAACGTATTGCTTCACTGGAACAAAGAGATTTTTTAATAAAGAGTTATGGTATTTTGGAGATGATTTATATGGGTATGAAAAGAAATGGATCACTTCAATCTGCTGATGTAAAAAAATATGGGTTCTACGATAAACCCAGTCATAAGTGTGAGTATCTTCGGAATCGACCATCAACTGAAGGAAAGCTCTATCAGATCACAAAAACTTGATAAATTGGATCAGATTTTGATCTGGTAAGCTAAAATGTATAATCGAATTTTTGGTAAATATGATTGAAATTATAATTCTTCCAGATTTTTGAAAAAAAATGTGACCCAAATAATTCAGATCATTACTTGTTAAATTGTTCTATAAACAATTCATTGCTACTGTTCACAAAACTAATGTATTAAAATTATAGCAATACAAACATTTTCCAACTACCTACATGAAGATAAATCATACGAAAATCTGTAATGTATAACAACTTTTATTGCTAATTTATATTTTTGTATTCACATGATTGAAAAATAAACTATGAACAATTGCTATGAGTTGGGTTAATGAGCGGTGATCATGAGGAATATTTGCATAAGTGATCATGTTAAATACGCGTGTATTAGTGACGGTTATTCTTACGATATTATGAATAATCGTGTGATATAATATGATTATACTAGTCGATTCTCGCAAACAAATATTCCACTCTTAATTTGTTTTTGTTTTATTCTCATTTAAAAATTTTTTTTTACATATTAGACATGGAAAATCAGACAAATGCGAACATTTCACCGGCCATGGTACATTTTTCTACATGGCAAGGATCGCGTTCAATAAAAGATGATTGTAATACTTACAAATGATTTAATGCCACAACTTGCAATAACTTTTCAAGTAAAATAAACTATCTAGAAGGTACATAATGTATGGCCAGAATTTTATATATAACGGAAGATCTTTCTTCGGTTATTCAATTTTGTGATGACATTTCAATTGATATATGATCGATTACAAGTTGATCAGGCCCTCGATATTATTCAATATTATACACCATTGTTTTTTCAATTCTTAATTAATAATTGATTAATCATTAATGAAAAGCTTAATCGAGAAATTCATGCACTCACGTGTGATATACATATAACATCTGATCAAATCTATTTACAATTCCCAGAAGAATACAGGGCTCAATATATCGAGGATTTGATTTCCATCACAAGATTTTAGGTTCCGTTTATTTGAAAAATAAAAAAAAAAGGAGGAAAAAGAACGGAACAGAGATTAATTTATTAATATATACATAAAGAGTTAATTTGAAAGTTGATCATAAAATAATGGAAGGATTTTTTAAGAATGACCTATACGTTTAGGATTGAGATTAGTAAATATAGTTTCATAAGTAGTGAGAGTTAATTCATTTGTCAACACACACTGCGAAACACCTGAGGAAAATTTTTCACTCCCGTTTGTATTTGTTTTTTTTTTTAAATTATATTAATAAAACATTCCGAAGACTCAATGATCATAAAAAACAGTGACATCAATATATACAGCTTATTCTAGAGGTGGAGTATCATCTATACTTATTGGAGATTACAATTAAGAAAATTTACCAAAACCATTGGTAATAAACTCATCGCAAAGTGACAGACAAAATGCTATCATCATTCTGCGCCACATAAAAAAATTTTGATACCAGCTATATTTTGTTTTTTCTTCTTCTTTTTAAAATTCAATACAAAATTCCCGAACCCGCGACCATTCAAAATATATATTACTGTCATTTTCTTCCACTAATGATGAACTATTTCTATTTAATCTCTTTTAGTGATGTAACGCTTTGTCGTCATATTAAAAAATTATCTTGATCGGTCTGATGTAAAGGTTAATACTTCACTTCACAAAAAAAAAGAACAAAAAACAAAATGAAAAAGTACTTGGCGATGATAATCTATTCGTTGTAATACTAATATGAGCATTATGTTATGTATAGAATCCTGCATAGTGAAATATTTATTCATGATGAATGATAAAATTATAATAACTCCTAAGCAATGAAACGCTAAGTGGCTCTGGAATTTAGAATAAAAAAAAAAAGAAACTGTACAATACATGGACATGTTAATTCCATTTTAGCTGCCGATGGGATTGCAATTAAACAATTTGCCACTTGTGGCATTCTTCAATCCTACAATTAACCAGGTTCCCTGAAATGGAATTAACTAGACTGGCAAGGGAATATTCGCCATTTCGTGTTGATAACGTAATTATAACGATTTAGGCTTTTTTTTCATCAAACGTCTGGCGTTCAAAAAATAAAAAGAATGG
The DNA here is from genome assembly GCA_030523045.1 of Meteorus cinctellus. Taxonomy (NCBI): domain Eukaryota; kingdom Metazoa; phylum Arthropoda; class Insecta; order Hymenoptera; family Braconidae; genus Meteorus; species Meteorus cinctellus. Next base: position 337,830 of record JAPYZF010000002.1, on the reverse strand, counting down.
ATTATTATTCGCGAGGCCAGTGCATTTTTCCAAGCGGCGTGATGAAGTTATCAATTATTGACATAAAATAAAATAATAATTACAAAACATATTTATCGTGTGGGCTGGTGCGAAATTTGATCAACGATAAAGTATAGTGAGTGCTGTACTTTTCCGATCTCTGTGATTGATTGGGTTAAAACTTGTTAATAGCCATTAGAAAAATTCCAATATAACTTCCCTCCTTTTTTTGTAAAATAAAAGGGAATATCTAAAAAAAATACTCCGAATGTTGATGAGTTGACTAAGATCCAATGTAGATATTTTGTATAAATAAATGTTTTATACTGTTCGCGGGATGAATAGTGGTTGTTAACCTTTGAGCCGCATTTATAACATTCTGCCTATTCAACTTGCAGTGATATCCTAATTTTCAACAAGTTAAAGCTAAAAAGTCATTAACAAACATCATGGGTCCATATTACTCGCACAGTTGTGAGTTCACGTGTATGCATATAGAGTATGTGCGTTTATGTAGTATAAACTTTAACAAAGTGTTGATTGCGTGTCACTAGACTGACGGAGCAAGAGGTGTTATGGCTTAAACTTGACGAGAGGTATATTTTTCGATTGTAAACACTTATCACACACCCATTCTGCATAAACTTCTTGAGTCAATAGTTGAAAGGCGGCTTCCGATAACCCCGAGCATCCCCTAAAAAGTATCATCACCGTATTACAATAAATTCCGCGATTCTATACAGATGATAATGATGATGAACAAACAAGCAGTTATGTACCAACACTCACCTATGAAACCAGAAATTACAGCCCGATTCACACAGGATACCCTGATCATTATCGTGCACTTCTTTGTGACAAATTCCACAAGGATAAATTGGAGGTGCATTAGGATTTTGTGAATTAAACACCATTGGTTGATCTGCCGGATAGATCTAAAATAAAACAAGATAAATTTCAATCAACAATATTGAATAAAATCTTTCACTCCGGTCTTGTTTCAAAACAAAAAAATGATTCTTACTTTTCCAGCGGATACTGGCATGGGTTTGGGACCCATGCCGGGAGGACCTTGAAATCCATGTGGAGGAAGATTTCCACCCATATTTATAGGATGACCCATTGGCGGACCACCACCCATATTGTTAGACATCGGGCCACCCATCGGACCACCCATATGACTCATCTGATTGGGATGAGGCATATTCATATTTGACATATTATTCATGGGAGGCCCACCCATATTCATATTGTTCATGGTATTTGGTCCAGACATGTTCATATTATTAGGCACCATCGAACTCATTGTTGTCATTGGTCCATTCATGGGTCTCCCTAAATTACTGATATTGTTCGCCATATGATTAGGATGCGGTTGTGGCGCACCATTGTGACTTAACGGACTGTTAACATTGTTCATTGACGGGCCATTAAGTGGACTATTAGGCGGCATATGACTGTTCATATTATTTATATTTATTGGTCCATTAGGCATATGATTGTGGTTATTAGCACCGATACTGTTCATCGGTGATCCCAATGGTCCACCCATCGGACTTCCCATACTGTGTCCCATATTATTCATTGGGCTACCCATTGGTCCGCTATTTATACTGTTCATGGGACTACCCATTGGTGGGCCACTCATCTGAGGATTACCCATGTGGCTCATATTCATATGATTATTCATTGAATTCATGGCTCCGGGTGGGATATTCGATCCCATATTATTCATCGGGCTCATACCGCCGATTGGTGCATGACTCATAGGAGACATTCCACCCATATGATTTATATGATTGCCCATCGGTGAGTTGCCCATCGGACTCATATTACCCATATTATGTGGTATCATTGGACTCATACCACCCATCGACGTAAGTGGACTCATTCCTCTCATTGGTGGGCCACCCATATGGTGGCCATGGTGTGCATGCATATGCGGTGGTGGCCCACCATGCATCATTGTACTTTGCGTATTTTGTGGCGGAGTATCATCAAAAGGATTACTTGCCACTATTGTATCGCCATATCCTGATAAAGGTGGCGGTAATAGATCCTAGATAATATAAAGGAAATCGAACATTAGAATACTCTTTAGAAAAAAGATATGAAACTGATTCAAGGGTCCACGAAGATAGGAAAAGTATCCGAAGACACTGAACTGTTTACCTGCACAGATGGAGGTGGTTGAGGTGGTTGTGGTGCAACGCTTGCATTTGTTCTCCGCTTCTTTTTAGGATTTGCACCAGCTGGTGGCGGCGGAGGTGGATGAGGATGAGCATTGGGTTCAGAATGAGGACCATTAGGTCCCATGCCCACTCCCATGCCCATACCACCAAGTGGTATTCTTGCAAAGGGTGGCATGCCTGCAATGTTATGGCTCATCTCCTTTTTCTTGTCCTTTATTTTATCATGCCTGGAGATTAATATTATGGCCCTCGGTTATCTGCAGTTCTTAGTACACTGTAACAATAAAACAACTATTATTCCATACATATCAATACATCATCACACTCCAAATTTTCTCAATTCTACTTATAATAAATACAAAAACATCATTATTAATGATTTAAATCACGTGAAAGTGTGGTGAAAAAATGTCTCACTGACATTGGTCCCAACTACCATTACCATCCACATATTCATAAACATCAACATGACAAATATAAAATACAATATTGAATAGCAATAAATACATTGTTGCAACTTTAAAATTTCATCTGTATATCGCGGGTGAAATGGCGTCTACATATAAACCTGTATACGAATAGCTTATAGTATCTCTGAAAAAAAAAGAAAGCAAAAAGCAAGCTTCGCGATGCCACTTCTTCAAAACCAACCTAACCTACGTATTTTTATAGCACAATCGCATAAGTTATATTTATGCATGTACTCATTGTAATAATGATTATAATAAAACATTTATAACTGAATAATAATAAAATACTTGCCAGAACATTATCGTATGAAAAATAATTGTGTGCACATAGTATTTAATGTCTTTTTCGGCAAAATCAACACAAGAAAATTGTGTCGGATACGGAGAAATGAAAACTGCGTTTCAATATCACAAATTTTCTCAAATTGTTGTTCGTATTTTCACGAACATTTTGTTAATACAGTTAAATTCCTGTAATCACATTTATTACCTGTAATGTCGCACAAAAATAAATCGGACAAAACTTTGAAAAAATATTTATTGTGCTTGGCTCTGTGTCTTCAAGTCGCAATGGCCATTGTCGACACTGTCGACACACCAATCTTCTAGTTATGTGTCATGTGTATTATATTTTGTGTGTTGTGTGTACTTGGCGTGTGCACTGTGTCGCCTGTGGATTCTTCGCTGCGTTGCTTTCAGTGTAGATGGCGCTGCTGGTTACATTCCTATGTGCTTTTCGATTGCATGCGCGCGTGAAATTCTTTGTAGAATTTATTTCTCGCCGATAGAGAGCGTTGTTTGTGAAGAGCGACAATTTGTTTGATATTTGATAAATCATACACGTGTTGTTTGTAGATTGTTTGAATATTTGTGTTGGGTATTTGATTCTTGCGAAAGTTAAACTGTGAATCGTTATTATTGCACTCGGTAAGCTCTTTTTTTTTATGAGTGGGAATTATTATGACAGTTGGCTGAGTTGGTTGAAGAGAAAGTTTGAGTTGTAATATTTAAAACTGAGAAAAGTACATTTTTTCAATTTTATACCTAATTTTTTGCACATTTGAGCAGTAAATAAACATTAATTTTGAATTAGAACAAATACAAATAGGAGATTTGAGTTTTCTAGACATTTTATTAGGTTATGAATTTGGAAGAAACATTAAATAGCAATGAAAAATAAATTTGTAGGAATTGAAATTGAAAATTGAGTTTCTACAGATAAATCAAGTTAAGTTTTGTAGAAAAATATACAAACATTTTGTGTACTTCAATTGGCAGCTTTTTATGAAGTTGTAACTACGAAAATATTCTCAATTTCACATAATTCTTCCACATGTACCTCATCCTTCTTACTTTTGCTGGTACTATTGATTAAAACAAGAAATTAAGAACTGAACTTTTTGAATTCCATCAACCAAACTCTGTTCTTAAGAGTTGATTGAAGCGCACTAACATTATTCACTCAACAAAATTGCTTACAACTTAGTGAATGGGAGGTACACAAAGAAATTGGAATGGTCACAATTTCAAGAATAATACCTGGATATATAAATGTAAAATACTGCGTCACATAATAAGTTAAAATCTAAATGAAAACGTAACAACATTTACTGAGCGATGCGGTGAAAAATTATTTGATAAACACAAAATTTTTATCGCGTTGGCTTATGTGAATATCTACAGAAATACTATTGACTATAAAAAGTAATTAAAATATTTGAACATCAATAAAATTAAAAAAAAAGTAAATTATCAATCTGATAATCAATAATTACTACATCATTCACATTAAAATTTTCACGTTCTATTGTAATTTGTGAACAATCTGGAACAGGCAAAGCATCAACTTGAGTATAACAATGAAAGAAGTTTGAACTTCATTGTTATAACGTCTGTCCATTTATTCCATCATGGAAACTTCTCTCATTTTTATTACAAAGAATTATGTCTGCACCGTATTTTCTTCCCAACTGTTTATATTATATTTTCCGAATTATATTTCTCGTGTAAAATACGTCGAAAATGAGGATGAAGTGAGCTTTATTTATACCGAGAAATTTCCACTTGAACGTATCTTTCGCTTGATGCTTGAACTAATTTTCCCATATTAATTCAAAATGTTGGATTTACTTGTACATACCAACTTTGATCCCGTTTTCATTTCCAGTGCTCTAAACGCATTTGTATACTTTTGTTTTACTCAGTATTATTCGATTTATAATAATATTGCATCTACTTTGCAAGGACAATTTTGTTTTCATGTGCAAAAGATAGAGATAAGAAATTGCATTAATTATCATTGTGAAACAGTAGAGAATGAGAATAATAGATGTGATAAACAAAAGAGGTTATGTAATTTGAATAGAAACCTACAGAAGTAACTTCATCAAATATAAAAACAAAGTCGCTTTTCTATTTCTGTGAAAACAGATAATATGAATTTATGCAATTCTCATTCTCCGAAATGAGAATTTCACTTCAATTTCATATGTTTGCATCAAGATCGAACAACTCATTCATCATTCGCCTACTTGAATCGGCGTAAATCTGCATATCTACTGCATCAACTTTTCCGACAAAAAATATGCAAATTAATTTGAAAGCACACATTGAAATGTAAACATAACAGTAATTGCGATTCCATTTACTGTATGGAGTATCATATTTGATATGATAAGTAAGAGTAATTTCCACGAATTAAACTCCCAATTAACTAATTATTAATCCATTCCTAATCTTCTGTTCGATCAATTATCAATGTTATCATGGACTTATTGATTACTCGCGCGGTGGCATTCAATGAGCTTTTCATTTGGTATTGCACAAGTTTCATATCAAATGGAATACAGTTTTGATAAAAGCTCTCACACATTCATCATATACCAATGTAGACAAATGAGAGTCCTTTTGTGAATGAATGAATGAATGAAATTCTTCATCTACCTTCATGAACATTGACATAATGATTTTTTTTTACTGCTATATTCGATACACAGAGATAAAATTGGCACATAATTCAATGATGACGTGAAATATGAAGAAATGTGTGTATGAAAGTGAAAGAAAGTGAAAGATGATGATGGCTGTACAATCTTGTAGGCGAGTTGATGAGAGAAAGTAACTCGCATTGGGAAAAGGTTATCGTGTAAACTCATTATTTATATTTGAAAAGAGAATGTATAAATACTATGTAGGCCAAATTTTGATGAAACTAATTTCATGTCAATACATAAGACTGTACCGTTAATTCACTGCTTCCACTTTCTCATTAATTTTCAATTTGCTTTCACATCATTAATCATAATTTCGTTGAACTCAATATAAATTGACAATTCATCATGCGACTAAAATAATAATCCACTTATGTATTGAAATTTATCTATTATCGCCAATATGAAATGGGTCAAAATGCATAGAAAAAAAAGAAAAAAAAAGGAGAATAGGTATTCACTGTGACGTGGCAACGGGTGAAACAAATAGATTCCACAAACAGTGACATAGTTCGAGGTGAGAAGAAAAAAAAAATTGGCTACAAATCAATCTTCCATGCGCACGTGATCGAAATATTGAAATGAAATGCACTTGGAAAAAAATCGTCTATTGAAAATAATAAATAAAATTGGACCTTGCAGATGCATCAATAAATTGACATTATGTATACATAGATGTTTCCTATCGACTGAGATCCCAGTACACTTGCGGAATATATACGAGAGTGCAAATTGATGTTCTCAAGTGTATAGGACATTTGAATATTATTTTACTCAAGTTTCTGACAGCACTAGTGCAAATAGTTATTATAAATTTAAAAGCAAGTGAAATAAAATGTCATTAACTAGTATGACAAAATAAAATTTTATTCTGCTTGTACCATTAACTATAAACCTTGTGAATTCTATGAATTCACTTTCATTTAAAGTAAAGGATAAAATTAAAGCACGTGTTCTCACAATATACTTTTTGTTGTATCTAAAAGGCAAATAATTTTCCCAAGTGAATCGCAAGAAGTGGATGTATATACACTCACTGAAAGAAATGTAATAACCAATCTTTCTCCCGTCTCTCCTTACTCATATTCTATTTCACACCAATGTATTTAAAAAGCTCCATACTGTTCATGCAATTTTTTCTTTCATCTTTTATTGTTAGTGTCAACCATAAACTCTGATATAATTTTATTGATTCGCGCATGATTGAATTATTGATGAAAAATAATTATATTGAAGAATGAGAGTAAACAAATGTCATAGACATTTTTATTGAACATATAACATTGAATTAATCTAAAAAGATAAAATTATTGCTGGAGTAAAAAAGGTGAATTTCTTCGACGAGAATTTGTATGAAAGAGGTGCAATTTTTTTTCAATATTATCCAGTTTTTCAACAAAACTTCATTCATATAAATACATCTGCGACGGCAACGTGTATTTAATCGTATTTTACAGTAAAGCTGCGTCGTTCTCGCCTTTTACAACCAATCGTATTATCGTATATACCGCGAATATTCTACACATATACAGACACGTATATACAGATATATTTCACCATGCAAAGTCATATCGTTAAATCTACTTGGCTGGTATCGTCGCATGAAGCTTCGTTCGGTGATTCTTCTAATACACATTCATGCACATATATATAACATTATACAGACATTTGTACTTTCTCTCCCATTTCCTGTTCTTTTTATTTTATAACTGTTTTGTTTCTCTTCTTTTCTTTCAAGTCAATATAGTTTTTGTTGCATTGTCGTTTCAGAGTGAAGGGAAAACCCATGTGACACAATGGTGCGCTCACAATCCAATCCTTCTTTTAGTTCACGGATATGCGTTGGAATAGTTGAAAAAGTCACTACATATCACATCATATATTGTACGCACTCGATCCGTGGCTAAGAGTCAGACAGCACAGTTCTACCAGTGCGTTGCCAATATTCGTTCAGCGCGGAGGGTCATTCCAATTGGTCACAGCAAATACCGGAGTTTGTGTTGGTTGACGGCGCTATTGTTCAATCAATTTTTAATTCATTGAATTCCATTTCATTATTTTTTTTCTATTTCTTCATCATGGCTTTGTTAATAAAGGTATGGATTTTATTTATTTATTTATTCATTTATTTGTTTATTTATTTGTTTATTGAATGAATGAGAATTTTTTTCTCTGTAATGGACTATAACTGTATGATAAAGAATGAATGAAAGTGAATGAATGTAAACTGATGCTGTGAAATATTTTTTCATTTGTACTTTCATCGTAAATTCGCTTGATACATCTTTTATCACAATTTCTTTCTTTTGTGTACGTATTGTCCGCGACAAAATTATGTTTCATTGTTGGAATATGTGGAATTGTTATTATTCATTGTTCATTGCGTTTTGTTGTATCTCAGATTTGATTTGAGTATGATTCTGATTTCTATGACAAATATAATTCTGCTGATGATCATTGTCGAGCAAATGTGAAATCGATATTGAAACGAACTTTAAAAAAAAATGCGGTCAATTATAAAACCAGATAAAAAATGGTGGTGAATTTTAAAGCTTGATAGATATTTATTGGACCACAAATTGGAAATTTTTGAAGCAAATATAAAAAAAAGAGAAAAATAATTGGATTAAAAAATGTACAGTTTAATATTGATGTGAAGTATCAGAGAACTTTCTTGAAAATGCTTCTCATTACTGTGACTTTGACTTGAGTACTCACGATTTCTTATTACCATTCTCCAATCCACTTTTCAACCGCTTCAGAAATTGTATATTTGGGAATTAGAGAACACTGATGGTTAGACATTTATTACACATACGAAAACTTTGAAGAATAATAGATAATTTCTTACATAATGTAGTGAAAAGTATTAATTTTGATGATTAGAACAGTTGACATAGCAATATTTATTAAACAACTCGACGAAAGAATTGAAAAGTTCATTGAATATTTTGACCACTTCCGTTTTCTCAAAAATTTACAGAATTGGTGAATTGTATAGTAATGACAGTTGAACATGAACAAAATAAAAATTTAAAATAGTGCACAATAAATTTCACAATTGACATTACAATTTAAGTTATGAAATTATTAAATCTGGTCGTTGAATTACAAATTCTGGCAGAATAATTGTAGCAAACATTTAATAACAGTAAGAAAAATAGGAAAAATTATGATTTTTACGTTATGATGTTTTACACTTCAATAATATTTCAACTAATTCTATTATAATACTCAATTTAATTGCAATGAAAATCCCTTTTGGAATTAAATTGTGTTCACAATCATTTTCACTATTCTGCAGATTGTCATTCCAGTAATTGGTAAACTACCGTTTCCTTTGCATGTGCAAACTTTTAAATCCGGATTATGTCAATGAAAAGTTAATGCTGTCACTCGAACTTTGAGTTCTCATCAATGTATAACTAACAGAAAATTTATGATAATAATGTTTTCAAAGTTCCTACCATCATTCCATTAATTGTGGATGATAAAATATTTCTTCAGATAAATCCAACCTTGTTTCCCATTTATTCCTGCGATTTGAAATCACAAATAACTTATATTTCAATATTGATGCAACATAGTACAGGCATATAATAAATAATAATTGATGATATATACGAAATAATATTCTGGATGATTCGGTATGAAATTTGACAGTATTCCAAGTATGTATATGATTCCAATGGTATAACACGACGCTTGATCGCATCAATACGTTGGCATTCGTGCGAATCTTATATCCCATGCATAGAGCGTATTTTCACGATCGCCCAAGTGGAATGCTAAGCGGCTACTTATCGAGGCAGTTGTCGATGGCTTAAACTTTCTCAGTTACGATGAGTTTTCGATTGCACGCAATCGTTCGTTTGAAAGCGAAGGTTGTGCGTTATTTAAAATGGCATCACTAATGTTATTGACTAGCGCTTCGTGATTCGAATAACATAGCAATCGAAGACATGATTCAATATTTATTTTGTCGAGCCAATTGTGTCCCAAATATTTTTTCTTTCATCTTTATTTCTTCACCTACTGTGGAAATATTATTCTTCAATTCACCCACAGGTTTGTATATAGTAACGTGACGACATTGATATCTCTGGGTGTTGGTGAATGTTAATCTAACGTTTGGATTATTTTTAGATTAACAAGCCAAAAAAAATAAGAGTCTTAATTAGAATTGTTGATTCTTGATTGGAAGCCAGTTTTTATCGTTGGCTCATAGTATAATATATTCTATGATTTCTTTTTTTATTTTACAGATATTCCTCGTCTCTGGAATTGTATGCGCAACACTTGGCGAAGAGTCAACAGGACGTGGCTTTTCCCAATTCCATATATCAGATGAACAATTAAATATGGCCCTCAGCGATTCACGATATCTGAGAAGACAGATACAGTGTGTGCTGGGTGAAGCAACATGCGATCCAGTAGGACGTCGTTTGAAAAGTAAATTGATCTAAAATATCTCAATTTTATATTAAACACTCGGATTTAGCAATGGCGAAGTGGAATAAATGATACGCCATGATGCTTGTGACTTATGCAACTCGCGAAATTTATTGCGATCCTTTTGATACGGACATTAACGTTTAGACATTCCGCTTTGATGTAAAATTTATCAGATGATATTGTAGCTCCTGAAGTTCATGAGTTTCTCTACATAATCTATATATACGAATCTAATGAAATAATCTGTCTATTTGTCGCATCAGGTTTGGCGCCTCTGGTTCTACGTGGATCTTGTCCTCAATGCAGTAAAGATGAGAGCAGACAGATAAAAAAAGTCCTTGCGCACGTTCAACGAACGTTTCCTAAAGAAGAATGGACTAAAATCATCAAACAATACGCCGGTGTTTTATCCAAAAATTAGATCTCAATATAAACTAAAAAATACTCTGCAGTATACATGCATTTAAACACACAACCACATACATGATTATGTATTATTTATATATTAATTTTGAATTAATAACTTATCCTGCCACAATTGTATTCAGTATATTAGTGGAATTCTCTCTATAATTCTTTCAATTCAATTTAATGTGATATACAATTTTGATATGATAAATATTAATATAATTTCTGATAAATAAATAGTTTATCAGATATATAATCCTCTATATTAATTCCATATGTTATTAATTATTGTGTTATCAGCATGAATTCTTCTTCTGATTTTTCATGCTTGTTCATAGTTTATAAATGTTATACAGATGAGAAATGTGGTTATAGTTAGTTATAACTTATTTAAGCAGCGATTGTATACACAGTGAGCCTTGGCCTCATCCGGTTTTGAGCACGGTAATTATCGAATGAGTGTTTAACGCAGGGTTGTATGTATGTGTAGTTTTGCAAGTGAGACCAAGCTATGAGTTTGTGAAATAATTAAGCTCATCGACGCTCCCAAAGCTCTCTTATATACCACCCAACACACCTATAGTATGCTTTAACCCCCTCGAGTGTCCGCTTCCTCTTTCTCCCTTCTCGTACACCAATTCTCAGAGTACCCAGGGATTATTCCCTATAGTGGAGTTCGTTTTGCACTCTCACCTCGACAAAACAAAAGCAACTCGTGCTACTCGTGAAATAGAATAGATAGCAGCGAGAACTTTTACCGGAAACTTTTTGCCGGGAGTTTAAGCGACGAGGAGAGTCTCACGCGCAAAGGAATGAAAGAATGGAAGTGATTTCTTTAATGGTATATACAAACTTGATACCGATTTTCACTGTATAAGTATTTCTATACAAGTTTGTATGTATATTACACTTGGCCGTAAATACAACTATAACCACTTTCGGTTAACCGATTCAATGACATATATATGTTATCTAGACAGAAATACAAGAAAAAAAAAGATTATTATAAAGAAAGTATGATATTTATTTCAATATGGTTGATAAGACTGCGTCGAATAGTCAACATTAATTCAATATCACAACATAGGATTTATAATCGAAAACAAATTTCATGCTTCATTGAGATTCACTGTTGATATTAATTCTTATCGGTGAACACTTTCAATTCAATTAATATAATGATGTCTATGGGTGATTCAGGTAGGTACGGAAATATTTCAACCTCTGGGATTTATTCCAATTCAGAAAAATAACTTTAACCAACCATAATATTTATCTATCAACGATCAACTTTCTTCCCCACAAGAAACCAGTCTTTTGACTAATTTCCGTCATACACAACGATATACAAGAGGTTTAGGAAAACCTTCCTACCACTTGTTTGTAATTCAGAATAAACAACAATTATGTGATGAAACAAAAGTTTCCATTACTGTTAGAATGCTCTCTTTCAACTGTAAATATATGTACCCCGCAGCGTTCTACTCACTATCTTTCTCTCAAAGAGAGATGTTGTGCTCGTTTGACGCGTATGTTTGTGTATTTCTTCGTCTGTCTGTTGTCAATCTATCTGTCTGCGGATTCCTATTCTTTCAAAGAATGGTAGGATCTCAGGGTTTTCTTTTCAAATAAAGAAATATTCCGAGACGGTTCATAGCTGTGTTGTGTTTCTTCAATATTTCACCGTCTAGATGGAAGATCAACCAAATTTACTGTGATTCTCAAAAAAAAACAAATGAAATTTGAAACTGCAGATAATTTCCAGTAAAAACCAAGCACACAATTAAACATTATTTTTTTTAATAACAAAATAATTTATAAATTCAATTGAATCATCAAATCATTAGGCCAATTTTTATTTTATCATCATTTATGTCACGTACAAAATTATATTTGAACATTTACCAGATTTGAATTGAATCAGTGCTTATTCTCAGTGTGACATAAACAAAAGTTTAAATTGATATAAACGAAAAAAAAGACAAACAAACAAAAAGAAAAAAAGAAAAATGATAATAAATAAAAAAGCAAACAAAATAGAAAGAAAAGAGACAAAGTTGTATCAACTGCAAGCGACACATGGATGATACATGGATATATACTCGTATCGTAGCGCGGTTTAGTGCGATGCACGCCCTTGTTCGTTCACTAAGTAGTGTAATACCTACAAGGCCCTATGTATCTCTTGGTTTATTTTACAACCCTATATACCGCGACTACCGTATAACGTGACCGCGAGTACTTATTCCACGTTGAGGTTAATATATAGCTAAAAAAAGAATTTACCACTTCGTATATTTACCATTTATTCACATCTGTATTTTTTTTTATTTTTGAAATTGTGCCAATCGTTATATAGTCAAATAAAATATGACCTATCACTTTTACTTTCTATTTACTATCATTCTCAACAGAAATTGTGTCAATTGATTGAATCAAACAGAATTCTGCATTAATTCAACTTACAAATCCTTTACATATCAAATAAAAATATTTATCACAATTTCTTTAAATTCAAATGATTTAGCATTTTAATAAAATGTTTATTAAATATTATCATTCACAGAGATGAAAAACATTACAGATTGACTTTGAATAATCATCAATTTACAATCATGCGTAGCACATCAAATCATATTAAATTGCCTACACATTTTTATTCATTACATACAATTTAATTGATGAATTATCACTAATGCAATAACAAACATCGCCAACTTCCATCCTAACAATGAAATTAAAATGAAAATGATGACGCAAAATTTACATTTACATAAGACGTATTTATATTTCAATTTTCATGAATATATACTTTCGTAAAAATTCACCCAATAAAAATACGCCTGTTGCATTTACAAGAAAAATCTTATCAATTCAACCAACAATTACAAAGAAAAAACGAGATCATGATGTTGTTATAGACCCGTCAATACATCAAATCCAATAAAACTGAAAACAAAACACGAGTACATTATCCAATACGAAAGACGGCAAACATAACAAGTGATATGAGTATATAACAGGGTAGTCGACATGTATACCTAACATATACGTCTCAATATAATAAATTTCGTGTGTGTGTTCAGATATACACGTATATAGTGATATACTAGTGAGGACATTCAACATCGAGGGACGGCGGTGGTCTAGATGAGTGTGTGCCTGTGCTCACACCCATAAACCCCTTCAACCCCTGGTAACAAACCCCGCGGAAAGGGCCGCACACTCGGGGAGTCAGCACCACTGTTACGTGGTGATGGTGCTGGCCGGGGTGAGAGGGCGCGAGATAAAGTGAGACGAAGCGATCTCGCGGTATAGTATACGTACATAACGATAGATATACATAGCACACGGCTTGCGGAGGGCACAAGTTAGTGTCTATATACGGGGAGATCGATAGAGGACAGAATCCCGGGACATCCCCAGCGATCCTGTTCTCTTATTCTTGCAAGAAACGTTCTTGTATATAGCTTTTCGTCTCTTCTATTCCGCATGTTCACGTTTTACATTAGCGGCCCGTAGGGGGAACGTGCATTATCCCACCTACGTGCAAAATCTCGCTACCACATATCCTGCACATACCACATAATATCAATGCTTTGCTATATCTATCTATACATATTCAAAATATATGGATATATGCATATATGTATGTATATATATATATTTACTCAGTCTATCGACTCAACTAACTAACGTGCAATTATCGAGAGCGAATTTGAATGGGGGATGGGCGGTGTGACAACGACGAGACGACGACAAAGACAACGACGACAACGCGACCGCGCGACATCCGGCACGACGCGCGCCCAACCCATTCTCTAACCTATCACCATCGTTAGTTTTATCTATATGTATATATATGTATATTCTTGATGTGTGTTATAACACCAGAAGATCGAGACGGCGTTGAGCAAACTCGTTGGTGGATTTTAGATAAGCCGATTAAGTCCGATCCTGACCTATGTTTTCACGAATTCCACATTGCGAACTGGATAGTCATGAATGGTACAGTGAGTGATGGTTTAATCCTTTGCAAATATACTAGTTGTTTTTATACAGATGTATAACTGATTGGGAATAATTTATCGGCAACTGTGTGGAAGCGAATGGAATATGAAGGTTTGGAATTGTTTTCGTTTTTTGTTTTGGTTTTTTTTATTTTTTATTCTGACATAAATTTGAATATGGAACTTTATCATTCGGTACTATCCACCGCAGTCGTAAATAACTCTCTGTCCAATATGTTTTTAATTTATGCCATATGAGACTTATTCGTATCGAATGTCAAATCAAGTTGAGTTGTACAATTATGTATTGGATTATTTAGTATTGTGCTTTCATCGAGTGTAGAGATGAATAAATAAATACAGAGCCAGTGATTTTATAAATTATGGAGTTGAATGATGAGATATCTATTGACTTTAGTTACAGAATATTTTATATTTTGTGGATTGAACGTGTTTATTGTTTTAAATGAACAATTGTGTGTCTCATTGGTGGGATTTGTGATAACTTTTGATATTTAATGAATTTATGTTTATTTGAAGATTTAACAGATGTTGGGTAACTAAAAATGACAAAAGAATGATTGGTACAAAAATAGAAATAATTTTCTTGTTCGATTTAAATGAATTTACTATCAGAAAATACACTTTTAAAAATGACAAACTCAAACACTCACAATTGATATTTGTCTATAAAATATTCAAATTTTTAGAGTTTCATTCACCGACAATTCAAATTTCAGCATATTCAAACAATAATATCCGTATTTTTCCTTCCCCGAATTGATCAAACAAAAAATATTTATCCGGATTGAAATTGAACGAATAATTACATCAACTATCAAAAACCGTTCAGAAACTTGACTGATATAAACTACCCACGTAATTGCCTCTATGTTCTGCACGGAAATTTATCGAGTAACTGACTCTTCTCTTCTCACTTATCGAACATATAATTTAATATTCCGCATCCCTCATCCCAAACTCCGATTTCGTTTTCCCACTCGACAGACAACACGTCTATCAGACTCCTCACAATCAAATAAATTTATTCAATAACAAAAAACAAAAGAAAAAATATTTCCAATGAAAACAATCACAAAATAACTCATGTAAAAACCGTGTTAATTGGATTATTTGTCATTGAGTTACATTTGACATCCATCCCCCGAAAAAAAAACTATTCCTACAAAAAAAAACACGATCGATGTCTGGCTATTGTTCAATCAAGTCCCTATCCAAAACAAATCAGTTACATCTCTATCAATTTGTTGAACTCCAATAAAATATTTCCGCCACACATATTGTAAAAAGCTCATACTTTAAAAATATACAAAATAAATTGAATTTTCTTACAATTTCCCTATGGTTTTCTCCACTTGAATCAATCGATTTCGCAGTATTGAAAATCATCATCTAAAGCAGAATGTATATAAACGGGTCCATACGAAACCAAATATTGTGATATAATAAAGAAAACATGTTATTGCAACACAATTCCCTCAAGAATATAATAATAATAATGATGATGATAATAATAATAATAATAATAATAATAATAATAATAATAATGATGATAATAATAGCAATATTGCTGTTACATAAGCTCATATTGCACAACATACCATGAGATTTTATGACAATATTTTGCTCAATGTGGTAAGATTTTCGCGTGAGCAATGCGAGTACGTACTTCGGCATGGACATTTTGATGCTTCGATGGATATATATTTCATGGAATTACGAGCCAAATGCGCGGTCATTCTCACCGCAATCGCTTAGTATTGTGGAAAGTCATTCTTGGTAAATCCAAGCGAAATATATGATTTATAATACCTTCAGCCTCACACGTGATTTCCCATAGCTAACCACCAGGAATTTCCACTCGAATTATATATCAACGATTTATATATACATATATATATGCAATGAGTACTTATGCAGAATATAGTTGGTAAAACATTGTGTCATTATGCAAAATATAGTCATTCAATTGCTGGAAATTTATGACAATATATACTTTTACAAATTTACATATCTTTTTTTTTCATCCTCCCCTCCCATACTGTATAAATAATATTGCATAAAAATTGGACTAAATGTCGATAATACTTATATTGGATTGGAATGGTACGGTACAACCATTATTCATGTCTATCGTCGGAAGCTGCCCGTTTGTATATTTTATTTTGCTTGGACCCACTGTGCTACTGTTATGTGTGTGGTGTGTATAGGTAAATGCTCCATAGACCTGCGTCAACGCCGCACGAGATTCGTGGTCTGAATACCGTATCCGACCCTTGAGAGGCGGCGAAGATTTATCAAATGCCATGTCTTTGTTTCTTATTCACAGGAATTTAACTTGGTGAAAATAAAGCTAAAAAAAAATGAAATAAAAAAGCTATCAAGTAAATTTTACAAGCACACTTGTTCACAAAGTATTCTGTCCCCACATATTTTCTTTTTTTTCATTTATATGTCTTCTCACAAAATCATCATTTCACTCCTCATATAATTATTCATGTCTTTGCAATTTTAAATGTGAAAAAAAAAGAAATATATATATAAATATATAGATTTGTTTATTTTTATTGATTGTATAACCATGTATGAATCTCGACAGGCATTGAATGAAAAGACATTTTCATGATTAAAAATATCGATCGTATTTGGAATTATGCAGGAGCGTATTCGGCGGAAAAGATAAAAAAGAAAGGAAATGCAGAGAGAAAGAGGAAAAGAGTGAAGAGAAAAAAAGAGAGATAAAATGAAAAAGAATTGACATAGCCTCGTTGAACGCAGATGGGAATAAACATACGCGGCAAGAGGCAATCATACACACACATATGGTGTAGATGCATGTGATTAACATGATGTTCTCAGCTCATATGTGCTGATAACGAATCATGATGATAAAACTGGCAAAGCAAACTTTTGAAGTTCGACTTGCAAAATACATTACTGTTAAAAAGTAATTGACTTTTCATTAATGTACACTTCACTCCAATTTTTTCCTACTACATCATTTACTTTTCCATTTCCATCTCCATAATAATAATAATAATAATTATTATTATTATGTTGATGTAGCACAGAAGGATGCGTGGCTTCTATTGATGGATGACATTTACATTCGCATCAATATGCATTGTGAAAAAAAAAAAGGAAAAAAAATTGAAAATATATATTTATGTATGAAAACCTCTCAGCCACAATTGTGCAGTCAACGACACACACCAGGTCAAGTCCTCAAGGATTCGTTTTCTGCAGTAATGGTTGCTCTACGCATCAACAATGTGCATATGGTAGAGTTAACACAATACAAAAGAAAAAGCTTTCCTCACGATGAAGATTGTTTGCATTCATGTATAGTTATTAAATTCGTAGAATTTCTCCAGACAGGATATTGTTAGAGTATATCCTGATTTGATAGAGGAATTTGTTTATTGTTGGAATTTGAATGAGTTTCATATTTTCTTTTTTTTCTATTAGTTGTTATGGTTAGTTATGTTATTTATAATTAGGTTTTAGAAAAGTAACTGCAGTTGTTTATGGTAAAAATTTTGTGGTAGTCGGATGTAGGATAAGAATGTTATGTGCACTCTGCTGTAACGCACGTGTGGACTGAAGATAAGCATGGAAAAATACGCGCAGTCATGTGCATACTATGAAAAACACGTATACATATTTCTGTATATATAAATAAAATATTGATATATGGTGTATGACGTATGTATCTGTCAATGGAGTCTATGTCCGATGTTCAATCGGTTCAATATATACAGAAGATAAGAATATCAACTCTTTCAAACTTGTCGCGAGGATTGAATCAATAATTTTAGATTTTATTTTGTCACTATCGCTTTAAGTTGCTCTTTTGTTTTATATGTAATGATAAATATAAAACTATTGCGAAATTCGTTTATAAAATGAGATGACTGCAAAAATAACTGAAAGTCTGGATTTTATTCACATGAAATTTATTGGAAAAATGTTAAATTTGTAAATTATTTATAAAAGGTTTTTTTTTTAGGTTTTTAAATTTATTCCATCGTGAAGTAGTATTGATAAACAGTTATATTTATAGTTTGCACATTCGTGTGCTAGATATCGGATTAGTTTTCATGACTTTATAAATAAAAAAATGTTTTATATTTAATGCAATAAAACTAGAAATAGATTTTAACTCAAATGCAGGGATGGAGTTTTATAGCGATCAAATGTTACTGCAGAATATGATGATCTAGGGTAAGAGTAGTTTAATTGTAATTGTCAGTGCCCATAGATTTTTCAACTAGATACTATGTACTTTTCAAAAGTTTTTTTTAAATTTGATAAAAGGTATTATTCTTAATCAGCAAATAATTCATTTACCCACGATCGATAAATTCTAATAATCTCAACAAAGAGAAAAAGTACATGGCCGCTTTGAATTTGCGCGTTTTTCACATTTTCCATTCAATAGCGACTTCCAATCTCTGTGCAAATAGAAGAACAATTAATCCAATGGCGTTGTTTGTTTGAACAAGAGTTTCTTCATAGTTTTTTTTTGTGCCATTAGAAATTCATTTATCACAATGATCAAGCGTCTAAAAAGTAGGAAATTCTTGAATGATGTTGCTCTTAGTACAAAGAGTTTTATGCTACTATTTCACCATGGAATGGTACCTATTGATATTCGAAATTGCGTTATTTCTCTAGAGAAATAATAAATTGGTAGTAGTCAGAACGAAAAAATATTGCACATGCTGAGAGATGAATGAATTTAATATACTTTATTGTATTTTTCCAAGTTAGTTCGATGAAGAAAAAAATAAATTTGATCCTTAGCATATTTAGAAATTCTCGCTAAAGTTTAGTTGTCTGAATTTCTCGACACTGTAAATTCTAAGGTAGAGCGAGAGAAAAAAATCGATTGAAACTAAAACTTTTTTATGTCTGATTCCCTTTCAAGGGAATAGAATTCTGAGAGAAAAAAAAAACCTTTTCCGTTTTGATATCGCTCCATTAAAAATAAGAATAAAACAACACTGGATTGAAATTTCAGAAAACTTCCGACATTCAAAACCCAAATCTTCAACGTCCCAAAGTGCTAGAGTAATATGTCATACCTAAGAACTTACGACAAGATACTCTTTTATTAAAAAGAAAAATCCAAATGTCACAGTGGGGAAGATATGGAGCCACATACCGGTAGACAAACAGACAGACAAGCAGATAAACATTGTGTCAAACGCATGAGATCCTCCAAGGTTAGTTGTTGGAAATAAAACATGATTGAAAATACAAACGTTTGCTTATCAGAAAAATTTGTTGACAGTTCAATCAAAGAGTGATTGACCTCATAAGAGTTATCAAATATCAAACAAAGATGTAACAAAAAGAATTTTGTACTAAAAACATTCACACCTAACAATTAAGTGCGTTAAAAATTCATTTCTTATTTTAAATTAAAGAACTCTTCATCCAATTCACAATGAAAGTTTTTAGAATTAATATGATGGATTAAATGATGAAGCCATAAAAAATCTTACTGCAACCCAAATTATTCCCAACCATTGAAATTACGAAAAAAAAAGCAAAACAATTATGTGTACTTGTGATAGAAGTGATCACAATAATTCTCATGCAAGAATTGTTGTAATCGGATTAATCGTTTCTCAACTTGCAAATTTCGTAATCCTACAGAAGTTTCGGCATCGCTCAGTTAAGTCGATTCCAATCTTGCGATAAATTAATATAAATCCAAAAGTTTTCACATTACATCTTCATTTCCGAATAAATGAAAATTATCCATTTTGACCATTAAACGTTTTAACTCCCCTGAATGTAACATAAAGTTGTCCATATCTCCATATGATGGGATTAAAAAATTACATTCAGCGAAAAGCGCAAAATATTTGATGAAAAAACCAAAATCTCTAGAATTTTTTAATCCGTATTCAGCCACATGACAGATCCGGAGGTCTTTCATGAAATCGTCGGATGACCGGGAAAAAATTAATGGAAAACACGAAAATGAACCACTGAAAACATTTCAAAAATATTCATTTTAATTTCATGAAAAGCTCTCATTATTATAAAATTCACCCTCATATTAACCTGCCTGCAATCTTCTCATGTCCATCCACAATCAAAATATATCACAGAATTTTCACAAACTACATTCAATATAAAACAATATTTTCATGTCCCAGATGTACAATATTAATTAATTCATGGTTCAGTTTTACGGAAGAAACTTCCTGTGTTCATATTAGTTCTCCATTACAATATAGAATGCTCCGTTACACAACCGATATAATACACCATGCATGAATAAATATATCGTGTTTCATTAACCGTATGTTGGTGGAAAATAAAATAGATAACAAGAGCGCAAAAACTTCACCTCTGCATTCCATACATTATGTTTTAAAAATATAACAAGTACAGTGGTGTGTCGATCAATGTAGTATTATTAAGAGAAAATAAAATGGAAAACGTTTTTTGCGGTATGCATAAAAACGACCATGATATGCAGCCTATCAATATAATGATCATACATATACCAATGCACTTCATCATGGCTAACACGAGAAAAACTGACACTCTCAAAAAGATATACACAAATTTCATTGGTATATGTATGCAGTAAAATAGGTCAATAGATTTTGAAATCATTTTATACGTGCGAAGTCCTTGTCGATATATCATTGGCTATTGACAGCTGGTTACCATGTAATGTAACGGACACATATATAGTTCGAACTGGACGTTGAGTGTCGCTTTTCATTCTTCTGCATTACTTTTCCATTGAATATATATTGGATGTTAATGCTTTCGACGTATATCAGTCACGCTGATGCACAGTAATGAAAAAAAAAGATTGAAAATGAAAAAAAAATTTGAAATATATTTCAACAAATAATCTACATTTTGAATTTTTTCATGCGTGATGACATCTCAATGACACTTTTATCAAGCGGATAACAAAAACTTTAATCAAATTATATTTCAAAAATTACAGTGGTGCATTATTGACATTTGATTGATGATATTTTTATATCGATAATATAATAAACAAACTGTGAAATGCGGAAATTGTAGACCTGCGCCGTACCATACTTGAGCATATGATATAGCATTGTCCGAAAGCTCGTCGTCGCGTTCGCCAGACACGTCAGTACACGCGTCTCGGCGCCCGGGGATGCATCTATCGTTGTGTGGAACGATCTCGGTTTTTTCAGTGATAAATACGAATGACACGAGACAAACCAATCGGATGAATTTATCGGCCAGTGATAGTTAAATATAATGCGAAACTTTTTTTATAAGGTATATAAAATAAATAAAAGTTATACATGAATTATTACGACCGTTTATTTATTATTGTTAACAAAATTTATTCGATGCAATAAACGCATTTCATATGTCTATGAAAATTCACTTAAATTTGATTTGGAATTTTTTTTTGATTCTCATGGATAAATATTATAATAGATTGAGTTATTATCCGCAATCGCGTATGATAAATGTACTTGAAAATCCGACTAAATTCTTGCGCCGGCATTTTTCTCTTTATACTTATCGTAACGCGCCAGGCCAGACCCCATTGTGAATGTGTTACTGTATGTGTGTGTGTATTCTGTGCCCTGTGTATATGTAGACTTGCTGTTTTTTTCCTTGTAAATATGTATATCGATGAAGTCACGCGAATAAAATCGCCACGAAGCCGATAAAATTCTCTTCCACCCTATTTCGAGCGATTGCCGATTTCATTGGATTTTTCCGCTTCTTCTTTTTCACAGCGAAAATAAAAGATTATTATCGTGCGAATGGCCAACTTGCAATTAAATCTTCTCATGATTATATCGGAATTTTAACACCAAATTGACATCATTTAAATTTAATATCTACAATCAATTATCCATATCTTTCAAATTTGAAAATGAATAAATAAATTCAATTAACATGACAGTGACGTTGGAATTTATCTGGTGAAAACAAAAATTTATTCTACCTATTTGCAGAGATGAAAAAACCACTCCAAGTCAATTTGTTTAATGGAATATATTTTATTACAATACTATAAAGTGAAACGAAAAAAAAACAGAATCAGTAGAAAAATAAAGTAACATGATCAATTGAGAATCAAATTAAACACAGAAATGTGAGTTTCAAATACTGTTTGACCGGTATAGGTAATTAATATGATCACTACCGAATGATTTATTTTTGCTCCTATTCAGATAATGTTGGATAAATTTAATTGCTCATCCATTTAATTTACCGATATTTAATTATATAAAAAATGTTAAAGCTTATTTTAATAGCTGTAACATTTCGGTGTGTTTTTTTTTCAGCATGAAGGTGGCACAACTATTACTATGCTGTGTACTCCTCGAAGACTACTGTAGCAATGCATGGGCGGCAATTACAAGTGACATTCAGCACCATCAGGATTTCTCTTCGGAGCCAAACATCGTAACGATTCTCGACAATAGTACGCATTTCTCCATTACTCTCCATTCTACTATATACAAACATAGATTGTGTTGTTTGTCGTTGTATCCACAGTAATATAAAACCAATCGATTCAACTATTTGCATTGATGTTTCCGATTTAACCATGTGTTTCCGAGCTATTTAGCATTCCACTCATTCTATGTATTCACGTTTATATGTAGATATAAATGCATGTGATTCATAGCAATAATCTTTGCCAGGTAAAAACTCACCAATATCATCCACATTCGAACTGCTCTCACACATTTTTCATTCTCTACTTCAAAATGGAAAATAAAAAAACATATTTCTCCATATAGATAAAAATATTTTTGCAATACGCTGCTATGAAAATACCAATGGAATTTTGTTCACAAATTTATCAATGGTATGATATTTATTTTCATGTTATTGCATTCATTCCAATCAATTGTTTTCACCAATATTTCCATATTCAATATGATTTTGACTGGGAAATGTATATTGTGGTGCAAACTAATATAAAATTTGACTGATTTGCGCAATAGCCAAAGCGAATGACATTCCGTAACGCAATCAAACGAAGTTATTTGATGTTTATTTCATTACCTTAAATTGGAATCGCCGTATTGACACTTCATTAAAATCCAGAAGTATTTTCAGCATATGATGGAACGAAAATTATTGATAAATTGATATTCAACTTCACTTCATAAAAACATTCCGAGAATAAACAAAAGCTTTTGAGTATTCAATATTATTCCATGCGTAATATTTCAATTATTATACATTTTTTTGTGTGTTGATTAGTCTTTGATGCCAAATTTTATTTATTTATTTATTTATTTGTTACTGACAAAAATCAACACGATTATTATGATTATTATAGGATATATATGAGTAGAAAATGTTCTACGATACACAAAGTATAATTTTTTTTCTGGGATTATGAAAATGTACAACGAAATTAAACGCGATTCACAATAACGATATAATTCGCCCAAATATATACACAGCAATAATCCCCAGCATACTTTCACTGCTAACATCATATAATTAGTTTTAATCTCGAGTTAATACTCAACCTGACGCATGTTGCGCATTTGATATTCACCGATGCTATAAAATGATTATACAGTAAAAACAGTAATACATTGATCACACAATTATTATTAATTCGCATGAAATATTCCCGAATAAATATGTGATTTCATTTGGAATTCACGAGAGAAAAATAAAGCATTGAAGATGAAGATAAATAATGTTTAGTGAGAGACGAGGAAAATAGAACGTGTAAAATTAACGGGTCTGGGAAATTGCCGGGTGAAAAGTGCGCGCCCTTTGGTAAACGCCAATCCGCTTTCTCCGCAAATTCACATTAGTTTGTACTATATAGACATATTTATTCACCATATATAGAAAATTATAACGCCATGTACTCATTGTACATCAACAAAAACAGCAAGCTGTTGAAGTTATTCTCATACATATATTTAATGTGTGCATATGTATATAGTATATAACAAAAAGGAATGTGTTAAATAGAGGAAAGTATGCGAAATACGAGTTATATATGATAGTGTTGAAGAAGTACTTGTTTAACGCTCAGCTGTAATAAGCATAGGCCGAAAGTGGAAGAGAACCAGGGTAGAGAAAAAAGACAAGTTCAAGTGATTCGGCGCGACGGGAGTTCACTAAGTTTTTTTTTATCCCGTTCTTTTGAAGATGAAAGATATTAATTAAACTGTCACAGCCACGGGGACAAACTTATTTTGCCACTTACAAGTTTACCGCTTACTTCCATACTGTTGTACGTTATCACTATAATGTCGCTACGCTCATAGCAATATCCATAGGCCACTTTTTCCTACTTTAATTTTTTGTTTCCAACTGATGAATTATCACGAATTGGAATTATTATTTTTCTTCTTTTAATTCACCTGTCTCTTAAATTTTTTCTGTCAATTAATAATTGTGTTTAGATTAATTTGGTAAATGCACATATAATATACGTGCTTGGCATGTTAGTTGGAGCCTCACTAATTTCCCGATCAAATCTTACCCACCATCGTCTAGAGGGAATCCGATTAATTGAAGTTCGAATTCGCTCGTTCGTGAAAACGTTATTATTGCAACGTCGAGGGTAACAGCTTGCAATTCGGTTGAGAGGGCGGGAGAAATAAAAAAGGAGACAGTGGAGTCAGGGTGAAAGAATGAGTGGAACAGAAAGAGAAGCAAATGCCCCCGACGCGTCATATATTCACATCTCCCTCTTCCCTGCTGTGAAGAAAAAGTTTTTTCACTGCCGAATCGACCGTGGAGAATTTAAAGTTGCCGTGTGAATTTTTCTATAATATGCCTTTTATTTTCTTCCTTGTTGACCTGAATTCGATAATACCGAGTCATATTTATTTGTTCTTTTTTTTTTTACATTTATTTTTCTTTTTCATCAACTCCAAAAACATTTTTCATTTATTTGTATTATTTTCCAATTATTTTTTCATCGTGTATGTGCCAATATATTGGATGGAATGATAGTGTATGATCGTGAATTTTCAACGCCAACGCTGTTGCAAATCACCCTTGATTATTTCAATATTGTTACTCTCAAATAACTCTCCCTTTATGTTCTATGACATCACATGAACACAATTTTTTTTCTTTTTTTCCTCATATCAAATTTCCATTCGTCTAGTTGATATACTCGTTCATTTGCAAAATTTAAACTTTACGTTACGTCATGAAATGTTAAAAGTGTCGACAAACCAATGACAATATGAGTACATTTCATTTATATTTTTTCCATATAAAAAAATGTGTAAATACACGTTATTTTTGGTCGCGGTTTATCGAATAGGTGGAACATTGCGCTGTCACAGTGTATGTATTTATATCTGTTACTATTTCAGTACCACCCACTGTGCTGCCCGCATACATACATTTGAAAAAGACCGGAAACGTATAGGATCGATAGCTGTCATCGATGGACACGAGAACAAGGCAGTAAAGCGTTGATGCAAATGTAGAACACTTGACATTGTCACTGTTTATACATATCAAATATATATTGGTATCAGTTAACAAAAAACCATTCCATGTTTCACAGTTTCAATTGTATTGAGTTGGAATGAAGAATCAATGGTGATTTATTTTTGAAAAAAAAAATTGGAATAAGTTAATGCATCGACTGATATTTACAAAAGTCTTTTTTGATTGGAAGATGAAATTTTCGATGCACGGTACATGCTCCTGAAATTTGCCACTAGTCGACGATATTGTTGGACGAGAATGATTTCGGTGACGGGATAATTCTATAATAACTATGTAAATTGAGTTGGGAGAACAATAGGTGAATGGGGAAATTCGAATGCTAACGCCTTGTTCAAGCCAGCAAGTTTGATAACGAGCTCAATATTTGTGAGCAAATCATATTTTGGAGATGCAACGATATATATAGGTGTTATGAACTATATTCAGTGATTTATAGTCTTTTCACGTAATATATTATGGATTTAAATTCACATAAAATTATTTTACATAGGATGTCACAATGCTCTTTGATGAAGAATAAAAAATTCATTGCAATCAAGGTAGGATTACTTTTAATAGAATTGAAAGTGCTCGCGTTCATCAGTAGTATAAAGAGCCCTTGGCAATGCGACTTTGAACTGCGGCGTAGGTGCCGCAGGTGGTGTAATGTAAAATGTATTTTACATGTTTTCATAATCTTGAATTGATGATAACAAGACGTGTAATCCTTTGAGTATTCTTGTCGTCATAATGTGGGTATTTTTATTCAGAGTATAATCCTGATTTATTTATCAGGGTTCATGTTTGTACGTTGTTTATATTGGGGTAAGGGAAAAGAAGAAATAATTGTCATTTTTTTGTGGGGAAATTTTGTAGTCATCTTTATATATACAGAAATATCTGAGTCGAGGGACGGTGAGAAAAGCCTTATATTTTTTTAAGAATCGCGAACATTCTTCTTGGGCCACGCGTGCACTTGACACGTTGGATATTGTAGCGATAAAAATTTTTTTATCGCCGTGTAAAATTTCTTTACAATTTATATTTTTAGCGAAAATTTCTCTCTTTTGTTTCGATCCGTATTTATTATTTATTCTTTTTTTTTTTTTTTTTTCATTATAGATTTATCTTGTATGGGATATGAGGGTAACTCAGGAGTGAGACTCATTTATAGGGAAGTATTAAAAGGTTGAAATTACTAAATGGAAACTTTTGCTGCGGTATTTACATTTAAAGAGATCGTTGGTTGAAAGAAGTAGGAGAATACGCGAATGTGTCGTAATTTCTTGTAGAACACTCTGACAAAATTTGATTCGCTATTTCTAGAGTTCTGAAGCTTCAAAGCGGATAGAGACGAGAAAGCAATTCGCCTGTCAAGCACTTCATGAAAATAGAGTGACTGATTCGACAGAAAAGATATTCAAACTAGAAAAAGTTTTTAAGAATATGAATTTCTAACAAAGAGTGACATCACGAAATTTTATCACACATTGTAGCAAATATCAAAACACTTTATACTCTCATTTTTTTATTTATTTGAGTTTTCATATCAACAAGCTACAGAAAAATGTCTCAATTACAACAAGATTTTTCATTTTTGTGGATTATAAGTAACCAATTTTTTTAAATAAAAATTTTTCTACAAATTCCGAATTCAAAAATAATCAATAATACACAATTAAATCGACTATAATTTACCAATTCGAAAAAAATCAAATCTCATAATGTGACATGAATAATTTCACATTCACATGTATTTGAATATCGCAATCAGTAACTCTAAAACTTTTATACAAAAACTGCATTATAATTCAATTAATAAAAAAATATATATTCCAAATGTGAAATAAAACATTCTAATTACGTCACTTTACAAAATATTCATGAGAAGTAAATAGATTGTAAAATAAAAAAGAACATTTGACATCACCAAACGTAATTCCGAATAATTTTCCACTTGAATCCAACTAATTCGATTATCTCTTTCGCAGTTACGATTTCTACTTCTCTCATAACCATATTTTGCAGAAAGCGCACCATCAGCATGAAATACATCCGCTTCAAATATTCCTAAAAGAAAATACTTTGACAATATGCAAATAATAACGAATTCTAACAAAAATATTCTTAAAAATTTCTCTGAAGCATTCTTCGTGTAAGGTGTTGCAAAAATGTCCATCCAACATTCTATTATACATGTACGCCTGCATAAATATACACACACATATATATATACATATATATCTACAAATCAGTCTATACATACACACAAACATGTTTATATGCAAATATATAAGTGTATATTATATATCCACAACGCGACCTATCCACTGTAGAGCGAACAAGCGGTCGAGATTGAATTATTTTTCTCCGCGAATAATTTTGCCATAAAATAAAACTCATATAGATATAAATGGGGGACCCTAAGGGGTGACAGCGAGAGCGAGAGGCAAAGAGGGGTCACGGGTGGTTGCACAGACGCGCTTCTATAGCCACGATTCACTGGGCCGGCACTCGCCGCGCGCCTCATCCCGCCCAAACTCTGGCTATTTTCCCTCGCGTTTTCCTCATATTACATTTTGGATATAGGCAAACTGCAAAATTCTTTTCCTCTCCTGTTTCTGTCAGTGAATATCTTACCATAATACGAATTGCGGTAGCGGGTGAGACGCACATTACCGACTATAAAGAGACGCGGGCACGTTGCAACGAACAATACACCGTGTGTGAAACGCGCAGTTTTGACGTATTCCTTCTCTACAGTATGTATCGTTATTTCCGTTACACAGCTGCAGCTACATCACCCACGCCCGTAGCGATATTTGCCAAGTTTACTTCGTGAACTGCACACCCACATACACACGAGTAAACCCTCTTTGGTTTCACACAGTTTTCAATATATATATATATATATATATATATGCAGAGAATCTTATGATTTTCTCGTTACGACGTCTTGATTTTGCCTCTTCTCTATATATGAGTATATATTCCAATATCTATATCTATATACACTATTTCCCACAGGACAATTTTCAAGACTTCCTGCACTCTCGTTCGATAACTCTATCGAGAGAAAATTGGAACAAAAAAATACGAAGATATAGTGAAAGAAAAGTGGAGAAAAAAAAGTCAGTGGAATTTTTTATATATATATTAGCCCGCATTCGTTGATTTTGTAACACGTTAGCGGTTTATCACCAGGATTTATTGACTCATTGTTGATGGTGAAAAGCGATTTGATTTCACATGGAGATGCTGAAAATTTACACGGACGAAAAAATTTTTTGTGGTTTATTTTGTTTTGCTGTGATGGATTTATGAATTGTTTAATTGTTACATTGTAAAATGACAGATTGTTTGCACACGTGTTATGAAATAATTTCTCATGTTCATAATATTCGTAGAGATATGTCAATAGTTATAGGAATATATCAATATATGTTAAGATGAGAATGGAAACGGAACAATGAATTATGCACATATACTCTGTATGAAAGTAATATAAATTTTCCATTCATTTAGCTGAAGTGAAAAGTCGTGCACAGTTGCCCGTGCTATTGGAATAGACGAGACATTTCATTATGTCACTATATGTCTGCAGCATCCCCGGTCGGCCTCTATTTTCCTTCATTGTCTCTACATAAGAAACTCTCACCGTTCCATTATTACATTCCAACTCCGCTGGACATGTAAATTCGAATCTCACCATTTCACAGAATATTTCGTCTGCAAACAAGAAACTCCTGGGTGTATCTTTTTTCAACAAGGACATCTTCAATAAGCGCTGAAACAGATGCTGCATAATCGTTGTTTGCGCATGATGGTGCAGTTGTTGTCTACGTTTTGTGCAGTTACGAAATTTCTTGACAATTTTAGTATTATGAAGGCATTTGATAGTTATTATAGAGCTCGGAAACTGCAATTTGAAATAGATTTATAAACATATAAAGACTCGATCAATTTTATATTGTATATATTATTATTTATGAAAATATTTTATTTGTATATTTTAGCTGTTCCAAGTTTTGCAACACAAATTGGAAATATCACAGTTGCTAGTGGACGTGAAGCTGTGCTTTCGTGTAAAATCAGAGGACTTGGCAAATACAAGGTGAGAATAAACTTGTTAACGCTGCGAAGTGATCACTAAATTTAATTAAACATTAATGGCAGTTTCCAGTACTTTCAAATTGTCTCTGCATTTTTTTTTGTTTTCATTTTCGTTTTTTTTTAAATTTTTTATACAGTATTTTGCATTTTTATCGTCAACGTGAGCTAATGAAATAGCTCAGTGATAAATATCCCGCTCAGCAGCTTTGATAATGAAACGTCGTAGTGAAAAGGAAGATTGTCCACAATGAAGAAATATATAGATTCAAAGGAAAAATATATCGGAAATACGTATCAGTTGTAAATCACCAATACGAGATGGTGCTATGAGACACGCTTTATATATTCTCAAAGGCATTGAAGCACACACGATATATATAAAGTCGAATGCTAGACAGCATCAAACGTTATGCGCAATCTCCGGTAAAATAAAAGATGTTGATATCGACGTTGAAGATATGAAATAGGAAAATGCTTTGTGATGTAAAGCGAATAATGATCATATTATCATTATGTATGATAAAGCCAACTATAACTCATTTTAGCTATATCATGTTTCACCATAATCCGAACGTAGTTAATGGGTATTATCTTCTATATCAAAAAACTATTTTTACAATTAAATTGTATCTTTTTATTTATCTTTTATTTTAAATATTTCATTATCATAAAACTAACCACAAATTCGAGTTTATTCATTTGAATTAAAAAATTATTTACGTATCGGGCTAATGCATTTAACTTTGGAAATTTTTTTTTATTTTGAAATATTTTCGATAGTTGTAAAACTTTGTTCAAGTCCAATAATTTTCACCACTCAACTTAATTGATATGCGGTATGGTATGAAAATTGATGCAGAGTACCGGATATAATTAATAACTCTATTGGCCAAGCTTTCATTAGAATTTCACTGAAGGTCAGAAAATTTGATTAGTTTATAAAAGTGATGCGTGATGAGAACAGGCAGTCATATGGTCGTTCAATTATAATGTACAATATTATCTCATACAAAGCAATAATGAAATTCATTAACATTCTTTTTCACTGATTCTTCATAACGAGTGTACAAAGATGTTATTAATTATATTTACAGAGACATAAACAATAATATAATGGTCATCGAAAGAAACAAAATGATAATTAAATACATTTCACAACTGTTTCAACACCTCTGTCGGTGAATTTTTTTCACGTGACGCAAGCTCTTTAGTTGCAATTATCGAGGTGAATAAAAATCGTGAACGCGGCAGGAGTGTTCCGCGAGAGCGAGCGCTTTATTCAACAAACGTATATAAAAAAGAAAAAAACAAATTGTCGAAAAGTTGCTTGCTTGGGTGTAGGGCAAATGAAAAAGTTCTGTGAATATAGAGAGATGGAGTGGGGATGAGAGAATGAATGCAAGCTGCATCTATAGTTGTTGGAGCCAACTTCCTCTGACACTTCCTCTCTCCAGAAACTCGTGCAATTCACTCTTTCTCTCATCCACCAATATCCATTCTGCCTTTCTATCACTCTCAGTTTTTCACTGAACATGTTCGCCATTACATATATATATATATATGTATATACGTATATGCTACGACTCCAACACTGACGCTTCGTTCCCATTAAGCATCGACGAACTAGAGGGTTTTGGAAGAGTGAGCTGGACAGAGTGGTGTTTCCCTTGAGGGTAAGCGCAAGCATATACTTGCCCAAGGCTTATTCAGACAAATCGGTGATTGCTGGTGAGCCGAGTAAAAGGGTGCATCCCATTCCCTAGCTTCGCGGTAGTTTGTTGGTTAGACAAAGATGACTACTACTGGCTCGTGTGCTCAAGTATACCAAAAGGGAAGAACGAGAATCAGAACACCATATATATATATATGAAGAAATGTAGGAATAGCACCATTGCCGAGAAAGAGTAAGCGATGGGAAGTCAGAGAAAGTGTAAGAGAGAGAGAGAGAGACAAGAATGATTGTTTCCATGATTACAATGGAATAGGAGAGAAGAAGATATGGAGTATAGGAGAAAATGGGTATGGAGAGCAATCTCTTAACGCTAACGCAGATTCGTGAACGTGGAGAATCTCAAAATATCACACCGATGGGAATCACTGAGGGAAAATTCGTAACCTGCACAGAGGATAATGTGTGTCAGCTGTCGAATTGCTCCCTTTGGAATAGAAATACGCGCACCATGAATCCAAAAGCTCGCGTATTTCATTTGCAAGTATGCGAAATCTATATCCGTCTATGTTCCATAACTTTTGTTCTCCAAGGACTATGTCAAACTCAATCATGACACCAGTGCAATTCAATATTTGCACGTCAAATTTCTGCTATGTTATAGATGGATTATGTCCAATAAAATCCATGTTATAAATTGGAAAGGTCTTTTTGCCGAACGTTCAAGATTCTGCATTAATTTCAATTTGGTATCGTGAGAATGTCTAGACTATGCATTAACATCGATTTGATATGCAGATACGTCATGGCAAAGAGAATTGCCACGGGCAGAATGATCGCCCTATCCTCTAATCGCTCACGTTGTTCCATTCCATATTTTATGACGCAAATGTGCGAGGCCGTCTTTAATGTCAGATCAAAGACATAGACGAGATACGCTTTATGAAAGAGAAATGTTGAATGCACAACACTAGTCTACATTTTCCCAATGAATGAGAAGCTTTTCAACCATCTGACATATTTATATATATGTTTCATTTCGATATCATTGAGAAATACTTTCAGTGGCATTATTGGAAAACGCTGTGAGCATACCAATCTGACTTATTGTTCTCGAATAAAGTGCACGACCATTTGGTCTGAGGTTATATTGCAGCTCGACAAGCTCCATCAATATATATACAACTCAACGTACTATCAACTCCTTTCCATATTCTCTTCAACTCGCCATTTCTTCGTCATTTTTAAGAATAAGTAATGAGTACGTCTAGCCCCCGTTGTCGTCGTCGTTCTTTTTTTCGTCAATTTATAACAACTGCTCAAACAATGTATAGATGACGTGACTAAGAGAAAGAGCAGAAAATGATAGAATACTGTCTGACGTCAAAAAATTTGTCTGCCACTGAATCCTTTTGTTTGCCCCACGTACAACAAAAAGTTCAATTTAGTTATTACCTTTTATTTATCCAGAAAACGAGAGCTAAATCTTGAATGAATACTCGTTCATTTTTCTTCCAATACTGTTTGTTCATACATATATATATTGTATAGATCAATTCGGCCCGTAGGTCGAGCTCTACACCCAGACAAACAGAATTGTGTTACTTTGTAGACACTAAATGAGAATCTTTCCAGAAGTTTATTTACGTACACATTGGTTACCACCAAGTTGCTCTATATATTGGCGACCATGATGTGATTCTCGTAAACGAAAAGCAATAGGTCCCGCATGCATCTGTAGCTCAAACTATTTTTATTGTCAAGTGAACTAGGTAGATATACATCCAATGGAAATCAAATAGCTACCGCTGTTGTTTGCGTTTGCTAAAAATGTCTATGAAAAAGTATTCCTCAATACGCTTTCTTAGCTTGGCTGTTGGTTGGAATTTTATTGATTCGTTTCCATGATGCTACGGGTCTTGGAAA
The DNA here is from genome assembly GCA_030523045.1 of Meteorus cinctellus. Classification (NCBI taxonomy): domain Eukaryota; kingdom Metazoa; phylum Arthropoda; class Insecta; order Hymenoptera; family Braconidae; genus Meteorus; species Meteorus cinctellus. The sequence continues at coordinate 304,104 of JAPYZF010000002.1, read as the reverse complement.
TAAGATAATAGAATATGAAAAATATTTCTCTGGTGATTTTTCCCAATAGCATTTGACATAACCGTGAATTCAATTCCGATTCGCTCGGTATATGTTTATCTTGTTGACTTGAACGAAATCCGATTGGAATAAGTCCATTTGTATATATATTTATTTATGTGACATCAACGCTTGTATATGTATATCCGCAGCCATATCCATACATGCAACAAACAAACACTCTATAGGGTAACGCAATTCCCAGAGGATTCGGACAATACCCGGCGAACCACTTGTATGTATTATCAATGGTTGTAATTATCCGCCACCCTCGTGAAATTAATGTTTGCAATTATGTACGTTAACAAACGGCTGCTCCGTGCGGATCCTCTATCAATTTTGGTGTCGACTAGATAATACGATTACGCTCGAATGAAAAGACAATATATATTTAATGGCGAGACAGAAAAGTTTTGATGATTGACAATATATTATTCTGATGATAGACAATACTCATGTATTTATTCATAGGGTTAAATACTTTATCAAATTTAATTTGTTCTCTTATTCAATCATCAGGTGGGATGGCTGCGAATGGATAATCAAATGATACTCTCAATGGGCACAAGAACAGTGCACAACTCACAAAAATTCTCTGTGGCAATGGAGAATATTAAATTGATAACAAATCAAACAACTGGTAGGAATGAAAATGGGGCATCTTGGCATCTGCATATACGCGACGTCAAAGAATCGGATCGTGGATGCTATATGTGTCAAGTAAATACAGAGCCAATGTTGAACCAGTTAGGATGCGTTGATGTTCTGGGTAGGTATGCCTCTGATTATACCATGTCATGCATTCCATAATATCAACCGCGCAAATCAGGTTGCGTATGGCTGGCATGAGAGGTGAACCAAGCTAACAATTTCAATTAGCACCTGAATCTATGTATATTCCACGTGCTTTAGATATAATTTGCTTTGACATACATTCCGATCTTATAATCAGATATTCAAACCGCAAATGAGTTCAATAATTGTATGTTTTTGATTTATCAAGCGAATTAATTAACATCTGTTTTCTTAATTGAATATAAAAGTGGATTCATGCAGAATCCTTGTCACGATGAGTTGAATTCATTTCAATCAAGTTTACTTAACGTCAATGAATTACAGTTGCCATATGGGCTTACACACTGAGCGTGTTAATTACCATCGAAAACTGTATAGCATATAAACATGAGTATGTAACACTTTAGAGCATGTAGTAATACCGTTGTCGAGATCACATTTGCTCGATAGTACCGAGTGCATCGAATGCTCTATAAACTCATCGAATTACCGATCAGAAGTAATACATGAATATATATATATTCATGTACTCAATATGTATTTGATGCGACTGTAATCAATTACATAACTATTGAATAATTTAATTCTACAGTGCGCCCAGATATTCTCACGACAGGAACATCAAATAGTGATGTTATCGTCAAAGAGGGTGAGAATGCGACGTTGGAGTGCAAAGCAACGGGTCGTCCACAGCCAACAATTTCTTGGAGAAAAGAAAAAACTCCATTTCTTAAAAGAGATCATCGCGATCAACTCGCACCAGGTACATTGAACCAATTGAAATTTGATTCCATTTATTATAAAAACAATCTTTATATAATCCAATAATGTGTAATAGAGTAAAATGATGTATTAACGGTTCATATTTTGGTTTTATTTGATTATATATCAGTTGTAACAAAGTGAATTCTTTCATTTATTTCTACAATAAATGTATTCTAGTGGATTATTCTGTTGGTGAACGACTAGAATTAATCAAAGTAGACAGGAAGCAAATGGGAGCGTATCTTTGTATAGCCACAAACGATGTCCCACCAGGCGTGAGCAAACGTGTTTATTTACGAGTTCAGTGTGAGTATCCAACTGCCTTATTGGCTTGATAATATAATTAGATAACGGAATTAATTAATATACCTGCACGTCAATATGAGAAATTGAATACTAATAAAACTTTATCAAATTCAGTTTCACCTACGGCTAAAGTAAAAAATGAAGTGGTAGGAGCACCATTAGATACAAATGTATCACTCAGTTGTGAAATCGAAAGTTTTCCACCGACGATCAATTTTTGGAAACGTGGCGAAAAGGTCGTATCGATAAGTAATGGGTACGTTATCTATATTCACAATATCTACAATCATTTGTTCGCTTGTTGCAATCAATTTCAGAAATACGAGCATGCCCGTGAACAATCTTGATATGCATAAATTCCTATTTACTACGGCAGATGCAATGTCGCTAATAATTTATTGTGACTAACTCGTATGCTAATTCAAAATATGTATATATATAGAGGCAGATTCAATAGTTCTCAATTGCCACACCTTGATGAAGAGTGGAAAACAACGATTGAATTGAGAATTGAACAACTTCGGAAAGAGGACTTGGGAGAGTACAGATGTATTGCTGAATCGAGTATGGGTGTGGCAGAATCTACAGTTCGCCTTTATGGTAGAAAAAAATATTTAATTCATTTAGTAACAGCTGTGAGTTTGAAAACGAGAAATATCAAGTAATTTATCATTGTAGAAATGGAAGGAGTCACACAATCTACACGTGCGACTACAGCCAGTTGGAAGAAGTCAAATCGTGTCAGAGGAAATTCCTTGACTACACCTAAGCAACGGAATAGCAAAGCAAGCACACTTGCAGAACAAAAGACTACATCGGCTTTGAATACAGAAAAGAGGAAGTTTATAACTACCACTACCACTGTCGATCCTCGAGTACCTTTAACCAAAGATCAAAATGCCTTTAAACACAATGAAATTTTCGATGTAAGCCACGGTACCAATGTTTTTTTACACCATAACATTGCGGTATGCTCGCTAGGGTATCTCATAATGGTTTTTGCTTGATTACAATTGACTTGCTGTCGAACGTACGAACATATGAAGTAACTTCCTTTATTCGCTCTTGAGCAGCATCTGCAGAACTTAAACTTTATAATGTTCCTCAACCCACTTCATTTACATCGTTTTCATCATAATATAGGTAACGGTTAAGAAAGGAAGTATGAGAAAGACAGAACAAGGCATTGTTCTTTCTCCGAGTCGAAGTAATGAAATATCCCAATAAAGTTTATGCTGAACCCGTAAATTTTCTGGAAATTATGAGAAAAGTCATAAAAAGAAACCAATGAAAAATATTTTCATTAGCGTTCATATCCCACTCAGCAAAGGTTATATTTATGTCCAATGTTGAGATAATTATATTTTTTTGAAATTCTCGAATATTCGCGAGAGAAACGAAATGACTCGAGAACAAAAAAGTTTCTAGTGATAGATAATTAAGAAAAACAATTTATCAAATGTTCTCGCATGTCATGTGTAACTGGTATACATTCATAATCAAATATGAGACAAATAATTAGAATAATTAAATTTTAAGGAAAGATAGAACACAGATGTTTCTGTTGAGAGCGCGCGGTAACAATTCCATATCCTTGTGAAATCATATCTGTAGTGCGTGTAACGTTACACTTAATGTTTGAGAGAAATAAGCAACAATTATGTTGGTTAATTATTTTATATGAATTTGCAAAAATATAAATTGATGAAATAATTGAGTGTATTATTATTGAACAAAATTCATTGACATTTACACAAGCTGTTCTTCCTTGATTCTTTTATTTGAAACAAATGGAAAATGAAATATGTAGATATCAACATCGTACAAACGTTGTATCATCAGTCCATTTCTATGGACATCCAGTTGATATTGATAAACTTCATATCATTTCACATATCAGTCTGATCAAGCAACTTATTAATTTCATTATAGAGTTCAATCCCATCATTTTCTTACATTAGAAGGGTTAATAATATAATTTACTGATTTCTTATACATTGTAACGAATGATGCTCAAAACATTGATATGATAGGATCTATATTTAAAAGAAAAGATGTTGTTGTTTATAGAAAAATATATATATATTGTAATAATAAAATGTAAAATGAGAAAATGTGCTCAAATTGGATAATTGTATAGCTTTGCAGTGATGATGTGTTGACAAAAATAAATGGAAATAAATACCAACGTACCAGAGCTGCATTACTCTCACACAATTATCATATATTCATCATCTCATGACATTTACTTTCATCACATATTTACCAAATTCTTATGAATATACATATGTATATATTATTGAAATAAAAATATCATTAATATTCACTCATAGCCTTCTCAATCCTCTTCACCATTTTAATATATAAATATATCTCGCCTGGAGTATGTGTAAAAAACATCATGTAAGAAAAGCATTGCATCCGTGATTCCCAGAAGGCTTCAAGACCAAAATAATATGCTGAATGCCATGAAGAGACAACCTATCGCTACGTACGGACTTTTTCTCTCACCAATCCTCGCACACTTCCAAAACGTTCCACCAACGCTGCAGAAAATTAATCAGTCATTAACATATTGCACAATCCTGATTACAAAGTACCATTCCAAACGATTTGAAATGAAGCTTTTTAGGATGCTCTCAAATTAAATACTCGAAAATCTAATGATGTTGGACTTTGACTATGAAATAAATCGTTTCAAATGCTACTTAGTAATCTCGAAGTTAACGTACATTCATATATGAAATAAATTCGTGACTGAATCAAATATTATAACTTACCCAACTTTTTTCCTGTCCACTAATCGTGGAACAATTGATCGTACATATGCACATGTGCATATTAATAATAGAACAACAGTCATCAAACTCTGAAAATTAAATAGGGCAGACTACCCAAAAAAAAATTATATTAAAATACATTACAATAGGGGTATGTTAGTAATGATCAACAATGAGGTTATGTTCATTTTTCTTATCAACTATGGTAAGCAAACGCTTTCATTCATTCATCATTTGTTGATCATATATAATTTACTCATCTTACCATCGTTATTATCAAGTATTCTTTCAGTCCATATGCACAATTATGAAATTAACCTTAAATTCGGTTATCGAATTGATAAATATCAAATCAAATATTCCACGGGGCAGATCTGGATGATTATAATTATTAGAACTGGGTGCCGATTCCACCAAAGAACATCATATGTTATGATTCGCGTGAAGTCATTTGCGCAGACGCATTAACAGACGGAAGTGTTGCGTTGTAACTTAAATTTGGAAGAAATTGAATCAGAAGCTGGAAATCATTTTGTTAATCTTTTGTGATATTAAGAAAGATGAATTGAAACTGATTCAGGCCAGTCTAATCAAATCTAATGAGATTTTATTATTTTAGATCCAGATTTAGACGGATTTAACCAGGTCAGGAGTGAATATACTGGATATTCTTGGTTCACATAAATCGTGTTTTTCATATTCAATCCATGTTGAAGAAGATTGGCGATCATTATTTATGTTCCTTCCTTAAACTTCTATTTTATAAGATGTAATTTTAGATAGATCGATATGAATTAATGCATGAAAGGAATAATTAAATTGGGATGAAGTTCTATTTCGAGATCGTTATTGAATGTTTTTCGAAATTTTACTTTCAGTACATAAATATTAGGATTTATTTTCTGATTCCGAAACATTCTTCTATTGGAAAAATCAAGATTGTCCATTTTCTGTTTGGAAATAGTCATAAATATTAGAATAAATGTCGAGTGAACAGAAGCCATGAAGTGTCCAGTTTTTTCCATCAAATTAAAGTAGAATATACCACCATTTTCATGGCCATAATTAAGTTAAAATATTCTAAACGATTGCCGCAATGAATTATGAATATAAAATCACTAACGATTCATTAATAATACGATAATCCTCCATTATCTGAAAAATGCGAAAAAAAGGTTTCAGAGAACGGACAATGGTCACAGTAAAAAAAAAATAAAAAACATATTTATAAACTCTAATAACGAATGAAAGTTGTTCACAAAATAAATATACTCAGATTATCGATAATAAAATGACGCAATTGCTCTACTGCCCCAAAATTCAACACATTAAATAATAATTATTTCCTTCGAATAAGTCCACGCACATTTCCAATGAAATCGGTGAAATGATAGCATCATTATCACAAATTACAGGATAGAAAAATTATACAAAAAAATCCGCTGCTCTGCTCTCTGTAAATAAAAATGAAACCATAAACAAAAAATCATGGAATTGGGATTAAATTATCAAAATAAACAAGACCAATTTATACAATTGCAAACTAAAAATATTTATCTTCATTCAATTGTTCTGCCATAAATTGTACAGCGCACTCTGAAGGAACGCAACTGAAATAAAACGCGTTGTGTTGCGCTGATGGTGGACTTTGGTGTTGTTATATAGCGCGCACACGCAGAAGTGGATGGAATAAGTATCATTAGGTTAACCTATATATGCTTTTACGAAGTTGAAAGTGCATGAATTGCGCTTGGATGTTGATGATGGAAATTTTGGTCATTTTCATAGAGTGAATGTTAGATTTGTTCATACAACAAATTATAATATCAAATTAAAAATGTCTGTCCATTATAAATTCAAATCAGCATTGGATTATGACACAGTGTCATTCGATGGATTGCACATTTCTGTTTGCGATTTGAAGAAAGCCATTTTTCATCAAGAACGCATTGGAAAGAATATGAATTTTGATCTTCAAATAACGAATGCACAGACAAAAGAAGGTTAGAATTTATATAATTCATAATATTTATGTAGTTATTAATCATTAACTTACGTTTCTCCTTCCACAGAATACACAGATGATAATGCGCTGATTGCAAAGAATACGAGTCTCATTATTTCCCGTGTACCATTGACAATACAACAGAAAAGATCTTGGGAACGTTCAGAATCCCAAGCGTTCAATAACTCCAAAGAGGAATCCAATACGGGTAACGCAATTGATCTGACAAGATTAGACGGATCTGAAGATGATAAAATACGGGCTATGATGACTCAATCAACGCAGGACTACGATCCATCAAAGTATTCAATCTTTCTGTATGATTATACTTGATGATCGGGTTATCAATTATTGATAATCTTTGTGTTGTTGTTTTCAGTTATATGAAAATTCGTGGATCAAGTCAAACCGGTGAGGTACCACCAAATTATGTTTGTTACAAATGTTATCAACCCGGTCATTGGATTAAAAATTGTCCACTGAGTGTCAATCAAGAACCTGTGGAAGTTAAGAAGAGTACTGGTATACCGAGAAGTTTTATGGTACCTGTTGATGGACCGCAAGTACCTGGAGCTATGATAACACCTACTGGACAATATGCTGTTCCAGCTATTGATCAGTGAGTTTTATTGGTTCTTGAATATGAATATGTTATATAATGATGAATCCTGCGGCGGCAGCTTACTGGCACATTGAATGGTGGTTAACATCATGTCAAATTTTGTTTTCCAGTCAAGCCTATAAGGAAGGCAAAAAGGAGAGGCCACCTTTTTTTCAAGATCCGCTGCCGACTATTGAAAAACCAGAAATACCTGAAGATTTGATATGTAATATTTGTAAAGATATTCTAACTGATGCAGTCACAATTCCATGCTGTGGAAATCCTTTTTGTGATGAATGTAAGCAATATCATTCCTGTTTTTGATTCACAACCAAATATGCAGAATATCTATTATTGATTAATTGTTGAAATGTGTCTTTTCACAGGCATTAGGACGTTTTTACTTGAATCTGAAGAACATGAGTGTCCGCTCTGTACGGAAAAAGATATTTTACCTGATACACTTATTCCCAACCGTTTTCTACGCAATGCCGTAACAACCTTTAAAACTAAACGGCAGATTGATTCATCAAATGTATCAAACACATCACTGAATGAAGTAGAGAAGAGTGAGAGTCAAATTGCACCGAGCCAAAGTGAGCCAAAAGAAATCGTAGAGGAGTTAATTACAAAGCCCGCAGATGAAACAACACAAGTTATTACACCGCAAATACCAATTGTCCCAGGTAAATTTATCCAAATTGATTATGTCCAACTGATTCATAAATGAAAACATCCTCCAACATTTATGAGCGATTCAATTTTTTTCATTTTCAATTCTAGAAAAACGAGAATCATCTGTAGAATCAAATCAAAGCAAGACTCTTGTCCAGTCAGTAATTGATGAAGACACAGACGTTCAACCGCCTCCGCCACCCGGAACGGAACCTTTATTCCCGATTCAATCAACCAGTCAATCACCACATAAACCAACGACTGCACAAGACAAATCATTTTCAAATGAAGAAAATGTTTATGAGCATGAGTATCCAGATGAATGTCATCAAGAACGCCGTCTCAGTTTCAATATAGAAAGCCACCATGATCGGTAGCTAATTCTTATCTGACTTTAATACACTCAAATTCAAAATCGATAATCTAAACATTTATTTGTTTTTTCTAGAAGTGGTGGTGACAATAATCATAATGAGAGTTTGAGACAAGTGAATAGACGACGATCTCTTTCACCGAGGAACGCTCAGTGTTCCGATTACACAAACTATAACATATCTCCATCTCAAACGATACATCCAAGAGAGGGATATGAGAATTTGCCATTAAATAATGCACCAAGATATCAACCGAATTTACACTACGAATCAGAATTGAATAGAACTGGTGAAGATCGTTCGAGTACACCGACGGTAAGTATCTGTTTATAAAAGATCAATGAGATTTTTTCCAATTTTTAACCTATCAAAATCTTCCAGGTGGATGAACCTCATTTACATCCTCAACCGCCCATAAATCAAGCTCCTCTGATACCTTACCCACCTGGTGAAGGACAGATACCAGCGATTCCGCCGCTCAATTACAGTCAACCACCACCGAATATTTTACCGCACAATCAACCGTTACTACCAGATCCATATATGAATCACCCTATACCACCAATGTACCATCACCCACAACGCCCCCACGGTCCTTATGGACCACCACGCTACAATCGACCACCATTTCATCAACAAGGCTATCGAATGTCGCAACCACCACGCAATTATAATGGTATACCAAGGCCAATGCGTGGAATGCACCACAGTAAGATCTCATCATAACACTATCGATATTTTCCAGGAATATAAATGCTAGAAATAGTTTTAAATTTCCTATTTTTTTATTATAGTGGGTTATCGAGGAATTCATCCACCTCCGCCACCATTAAATCGGAATATACGAAATGGGAATGTTACTGGGTAAATATCTTTGTTTTTATCTACGTTTCGGATCATTCCTCAAGCATCTATGATTAATTTATCGTAATTAACAGAGTAATCGATGATCCGCTGGAGGCGTTTGAGCGAATGCTCCGGGAAAAAGATGAAAGGGATCGTAGACTTGGCAAACATCGTAGACGCTCTCGAAGTCGCTCACGAACTAGGAGTTATACAAGATCGCGTTCACGATCTTTTGGCCGTCGGTCTCCACTATCTGCACGTAAAAGTAGATCAAGAAGTCCACCAATTAAGCGGAGATCATCAAGATCACCATTGCCACTCAAACAACGAAGCAGAACACCGAAACGAAGATCTCGTAGTGGAAGTTTTTCGATCAGTAGGTGAGTAAATTATCTTTCAAGTAAATATTTCGTAGTGAACAATTCGTTTTGGATTATGACTTCATCATTTATTCCATTAAATTTTTATAGATCACGATCTTACTCACGAAGTCAATCGCCACGTGGTTCTATGTCGCGAGATCGTGATAGGGATCGCGATCGAGATCTGCCGTCGCGCTACAGATCACCCGTTAAATCACCCCCGAGGTCTTATCGCTTGACAAATAATATTCATTGCATTGCTCTATTTTCTATCATGTAATGCAAGAATAATTTTTGAAATTGTTACAGATTCCAACGAGATCGCGATAGGGATCGTGGTAAATCACGGGAACCACGTGAAGGATATAATAGTTATTATAATGATTCAGCTGCAAATGAGTATGGAGTACGCGACCGTGAACGTGATTTGCCGCCATCCAATAGAGACCGATCTGGCGGTCGCTATCTACCTCGGCCTCAATCTTCACAACAAAATGTACCACCACCTCAGTCGGAGAGGAAAGACTATTATGATTTCTACAATAGGTATTATCGCCACAATAGTTTTTTGATACGCGTATTCATTAAGACTGCACTTTACATTTTATCTCAATGTCGTAAACCTAGCTACTTCTCGATATGTTACTGAATCAAAAGCAATTCATTGATTATTGTGATGATACCGAACACACTATTACTTGTAAAATGGAAAATTTTTATCCTACATTGGGGAAGTGATAAGTACCTGAAGTTTTATGAGTGTAATAGTAAGTTTGAGAAGAGATAATCAGGACTTCTTCAGAATTATTATTTCTAAGCAAGTATGAGAGTATTGCGTGGGTATTGAAGTGATGAATGAATGATTTTTATTGTTATAAACTTTTTACGGGTTAATAAAACTGTTGTTTATGTGAAGTAATTGAGTGACAAAACATTTGATGCATATTGCAATCGAAATGATCTACGAAATAATAGTTTCTTATTCAAATTAATTGAATAACTTAAGTGATCAGATTTTATTGTGCCCGCGATTTTAGAGCATCTTTCAAAGTTTACATTTTTAATTGTAATAAAATACTAGTCAATATTTTACGTCAATATTCCAAGCTCTATGTTTTCTACTATCTGATGAATTGTGTTTAATCCATAATAAAGAGTTGCTTAAAAGATGAAAAGTCGAATATAGTGTATCAAGAGGAGACTTAGAAAACGCGGCCTGTCGCAACATCGTTTACGCACGGCACACGGCCAATCCTGCCAGTTGATGGGCACTCCAACTTTATTCTTAAATCAGGTGAAGTCGGGACAAAATCAACATTTATAATCGATATTACACTTTTCTATATCATTACAAGTTATTCATTAACGTTATTCATTCACGTTCAACATATCTTAGAAAAATCTTGTCTGAGTATAGTTATAAATGTCGATTTACTAATTCAATTCTATAACACATGTTCGTCAGAAAACTTAGCGATAGCGGTGTTATATAATAATCCGCGATTAAATGCAATTTCCTTTTTCAGCTCAATCTAATTCACGAAGTTGCGGATCATTTGATGAAATTGAAATTGTTACCGAATCAGCGTTGGCGTTTTTATGTTTCACTATAACGAGATCGTAGGCATTATCAGTTTGATAATGTCACCTGCAAATATTTATACACATGCATCTTCACATTTACACTCGTAGTGTATTAAATTGTCTATTACCAGGTATCCCGAGCCGACAAATCAGAGGTATAACAATCCATCGCGCGATCAACATTTCAAACGGTTTGATGACGTGGCACCTCCGGGAACTGAAGGATGCTATGATTTTACATCATCTGGATTGGATCATCCACAAAGATCTATGAGGGATGATCGCGATAGAACTCGAATGTCAAAAGAGCAGGAGGATCGTGAACACATTAAACATTCAGACATCGACAATGGTGATCGATTGTCAGGTCGTGATGAAAGGTATTACCAAAATCTGTCATATACGCTCAATAAATGCGACGATTCATCCCGTATATATTAATGAAACGTTATCATCAAATTATTTCAGAACTCGAGCTCGCGATGAACGACCGAGAGAAAGAGATGAACGAGATCGTCGTGGACCTGATCGAAGTCGTGATCGAGATCGAGAAAAAGATGAACGTGACAGATTGATTTCACATAGGGAACGTGATGAAAGAGTACGTGAGAAGGATGATAGAGAACGATCGGATAAGGATAACTCGCGGGACGATCGATACATACGTGAAAACAGAGATGACATGCGTCAAGTTGAGAAAAGAGAATTCGAAAAAGAAAGGTAATTTTTTGCATCCATTCTTAATGCTCATATACGAAAAATTGAGTCCTGTCATGATTTTTATTGTCTTATTTTTCAGATACAGAGATGATTATGAACGGAGTGTTGACGATAGAAGTCGTGATCGCCACGAAAAACCACCGATCGATAGAAAGAAAATCAAGAAAAGTTCCAGTCCTCATTTCCAAAAACAAAAGAATGAAGTCAAACCGCTTTCACCTGAGCGTGCAAAGAAAAAAGACAAAGATCATCATGACGATAAATTGGATGATAAAAAGAAAGAAAGAAAGACCAAAGATAAAAAGAAAAAGAAGAGTACTGATGAGAAAGAGAAGAAGAAGAAGAAGAAAAAGGAAAAGAAGTTGATGCACAAAGAAATAATGAAACCAGAAACATCTAAATCATTATCTGAAGGGGAAAATGTATATAATGATACGAAAATTGCAGAAGTAACATCATTAACGACAACAACACATGGGAATATTGAATCCAATAAAATAGAGATGATGAAAAATAATGATACATTAATTACATCTTCACTCATCAGATTTGAAGAAAAATCATTGATAATGAATCCTGAGCCCCCCGAATCGATTGAGCAGGACTCAGGTCGACAGGCAGATGTTCAATCTAGTCGAAACCCCCCTAACCCTAATTTCAAATCGATTCCGAATCTGCATGAAGATTCAGTAAAATTAAACGAAAGCCATTCAGATATTTCTAGTAGTACTGGAATAATTACAGACACAATAGAAAAAAATGCATCACCTACAACAGTTGGAAGAGAAGACGAAAATGCAGATTTGATGTTACCTGAAACTCTGACATCAGTTCCATTAGAAACAAGGTCGGATGACCATCATTCTCATGATGACTTTTCCATTGGAAATGAGTTATCAATATCTATAGCGGAACAATCGGTTTCGGGAGTAGATGACGATAAACCCCAAAAATTAGACGAAGTGCCATTGAATTTACCTTCAATAATTGATTCAACCGTAGATGAAGCATCGGAGGCTATAACATCTGAGCTATCGGCGAGCACTGAAAATATATTGAACCAGAGAACAATTCGGCCTATCGAGATTAAGAAAATCTGTGATAGCCGCAAGATGTTGTATCAAAATCCGGAACGAAGAAGTCCAGAATTGCCTAGTGAGTCAAAGGAAAGTACCAATGTTGCACCTGAGGGAAACATTGAAATTCCTGAGCCACTGCGAAAATCCAAGTTAGATCGATCTAAATTCAAAATGCTGCCAGAGATCACGCAATCACCTACAAGACTATCTGCAAAAGAGCGATTGGGTGAAAAGGTCGAAGATAATAAAGATATGGACCCCATAGCACTGTCGATGCAATTTTTGGATCACAGAACGCTCAACAAAAATGACAATCTTTTTAGATCTCATTCACCAGAATTAATGGATGACGGGAGACAATCGCCGCTATTAGGACGTCATATTGAACTCCCCCCATTCAGTCGCGATATGAGTGAAAGAAAAGTTTATCTCGATCACGATCGAATAGACACAATGGAAAAGTGTGAACAACGCATTCGAATTCCATCCCCGTTAATTTATAAACATGGCGACTCGATAAAATTGAACTTCTTGAAGCGTAAAAAAGATATTGAAGGAGCTATTGATATTAAAAAGGAAGATAAAAAGCCACGAAGCGAGAAAAAACGAAAAAAGGAGCATAGGAATAGAAGTAAATCGAGGGATCGTAAAAAACGAAAGGATAAGAAACATAAGAAGGATAAAGAGAAGGTTCACGAGAAAAAATCTAAGCACAAATACATTTGTGACGCTCGTGATCTTTCACGTTCAGTTGAAAATGAATACAATATTGAGAATATCAATTCATCGCAAATAGAAATAGATAAACAACGGCAAATACCGCTTCTATTGGATCGCAGGCGCAGTGTGCTTGATGAAGCCAGCTTTGAGCCAGATTATTCAGCCACAGATTCAGAGTCAGATATTGATAACAATAAAATTGGAACGAAGAAGCTGAAATTGGATGAACGACAATTAATTGTAAACAAGGAAATCGAACCCAAACTCACTGAACGAAGAATTAAATCGAGCAGCCCTGATGATGACTCTAGTAGCACATCCAGCTCATCATCTGACACAGATAGTTCAAATGATTCTCATAGAAAACGTAAGAAAAAACACAAGAAACATAAGAAGCGTAAGTCGACACGGAAAGGAAGCAGTTCAGACAGCGACAGTGATTCGGATTCTACAGATTCCAGTTCAGATGATGATAAGCATAAAAGAAAGTCGAAGAAATCTAAGAGTAAGAGTAAATCATCGAAGAAAAAAAAGAAGTCAAAACACAAATGACGCCACTGATCAGATGGTGATAAAGTATTCATTTGTAAATGATCTCTTGTTTATTTTATTAAACTATCTACTGTGATTTTATTAATCACGCACTTTGCAGTTTATGGAATCCACTGTCAGTATGGTATACAAACAACGTCACAAAACACCCAAATGATAAAGATATTTCGTAATTACAATCAATAGCATTTAGCCATATAACTGATTCAAGTTTAGTTTGTGGTTGGGTATTTATGAGCGTTCAGTGCGTCGAACTGAATCAGCAAAATTTGATGTTACCTACATATTGTAATTTCGTAATATCACGTTAATGCATAGAGATAATCTATGAATAAACAAGATAACTGAACTGCTTCTTTTTATTTTTATACCTTATTCCATATCCATCAAAACAATTTGGTGCGTATGCCATTTCAATTTATTCAAATTCATAATTTCGCGCGGAAATACATTTTGTCGCACAAATGTGAGTTAACCTTAAAATTCATGTCCTAATATCTGTATATCATATCTTACTGTGTGTTGATTTATTTTTTTGCTGTTAACTCACCCGGCATTGTTCAATAAACTAATACATTGTAGAATCGAGTAATTATTATTTTTTTAAACAAAGCTGAATTGAACTGAGGTTAGGATGCCAACTTACGAAATGCCGCTGCTACTCCGGGTGATGAGTAAGGTATTGTATACAAAAATCATGCTAATGTTATGAAACATCATAGGTTATAATATTAACCAATTATTTATTGCCAATCAAATTAGCCCGAAACAGTAGAAGCGTTGAAAAGAGTGTCAACTGCAATATTCAATAGAGGTGGATTCATTAGAAAAATAGATAATTTGGGTCAACAACCGACTCCATACAAAGCAAAATCACATGGTGCGATTCATCGTGAAGCCAGCTATTTTATCATTCATTTCGATGCACCGCCAAGAAAAATTGAGGATTTGATGGAGGAATATGGACGCGACATCGATATCGTTAGAAACAGAGCATATAAAAAACCAAGTGAAATACCACCACCATGCACCTTCTATGACGAAATGTTACCTGCCCCATATAGGTTTGTATGATAGAATAGCACTAATGCAGTTCAACTGTGAACTACTTCATACTTGAGTATATCGGAGGGATTTGTTTTTCATAATTAAAATTTGTTTTAGACCCGAGGTGAAAAAGTTAATCGAACTCGCATCGAAACAAAAGGCAGGATACGCGTATGAATTTAAGTATAATTCTGGTCTGGATTATTATCCTTTCCAGAGTTAATATGTGATGATTATGATGTGGTAACATAATGGAAAGGTATAGTGAGAATTCAATTTCAATTATATGATGGATATATATAAATATCAAAACTTTGATTCACATATGCTTTATTGATGAAATTAATCCTCTTCGGGCTACATATTGATTGTTTCAACAATCAAAGATATTTGTACAAAATACTTACGTTAATTGTTTCATATATAATACATTATATATATGCATATATTTCGAATAATAATTAACAGGTGTTTGACATGATTCAACATGAAAACATATTTGAAGAAAATATAATGATTCGAAAACAAAAAGGTTGAGAATATGAGGTAAATTTGACACAAACTGATTGTCAGGTTTTTCTTTGCATTGTCTTTTCTGTTTGGAATCTCGAATAACTTCATCGAAGATTTATTATACTGTATATGGAATACAGTTTGGAATTGAGGAGAAAACGTTTGGTACATTGAATACTCCAGTACGTCGTCTAAATGCAACTCGCATTAACAATATATCGAATTTTTTAGTACGTTCATGTAGTGATTTTTATGAATTAGAGTAATGAACATTTTGTTCAATTAAATAGTTCATGGAAGAACGAAAGAACGAGGCTTTACATGTGTCGAGTATTTCCAAAATTGATGCCGCTTTGATTTGCGCCTTTGTTACTTCCATACTGTAGACTGATAACTCCTTGTCCAGCCCGCAATTGTTCGTTAGAAAAATTACGGACGTTTTTGTCCGCTTCCTTCGGTCCAATGCTGGGTTTACCGAAATTTCCCGCCTAAGAATTAGAACAAACAAAAGTGAGTATTCTCGATCGAATTAACAATTTCACAAAAATGAAATATCTTCTTAAGGTTTTTTCTTTCGTACCTTTCTGCCGAGAGACTGCAAACAGATAACCACGGAGTTGAGATTTTGTCGTTCCCAAAGATCCACTGTCTGGAATGTCTCTTGAGGTGGTACGCCAAGTTGTCGTGCCACTTCGAGGAATGCATTAATATTTTCCATACATTTGAATGCCATGGTCGTCTGGTTGATCTTCTTTATTGATCCTTCCTTTATATGATTAGCCAATCTAAATTTAGAAAAATTAAGTGAATACATTTCCGAAAGTGTTTTGTTTTTCCGTTCACAACCAAATAACACCACAAGAGAATTTAATCTTGCTAAATACATACCTGCATAAAAGCGTTCCATCCTTCAAAGTCTCATAGAAATTATCCATATCTCCATTGGTATTTATGTCTTCTTCTGTGATGGTTTTTATCCACTCCAGACATTCTTGCGCCAATTCTTCGCTGTATTTATTGTTAATCTATTTCAACAGAAAGAGAGGAACAAACATTAATGAAAAAGAAACAGAATGTCGTCATGAATGATGTGAATAATGAAAATTGACAAACACTTTCCGATTCTAGACCATTACGAATGCAGTTACGGTCTTTAAATGTAAATATGACGCAACTAAATCGCGTAATGGCGGGAATTTGATTGCCTATCGTTTCCGGAAAGCGGAAAACGTCATGTTGAAAATGAAAAAGGAAAAGAAAAATGATTCATTTCCACAATTTTTACCCACACTTCACATCAATATTTAAAAATAAAATATTCGTCAATTATTCTACTTTTTCACAGCTTCAGGCATTATACTAATTGATTCACACGCATTTCATCACATTAACTGATGTGAAATACAAAACTCATGTTGGTTTTAATGCGGCTAACAAATTTAATAATTGTGTTAGTGAATTCGAAGTGATGCATCCTGGAGGGTTTCCAACGGTAATATTTGAGGTCATTGTACTTCACTCGTTCCAATTCCTGATTAACGTTCATTTTGTCTCGCATATCATTTACAATATATACATATCATTCTAACGACTATCGCTTAATTCAAAAGTATCTATTCCAAATCTTATATCAACATTGAAGAGGCATGATAAAGTTAGAATTGTGCACTGTGTCTCAAACAAAGACGATGTTATTGTTGAAGAATTAATTCTGATTATATCGATAAAGACCTACTGGTATTATTTATCTTTCAGAGATAATTATTAATACTCATACGAAGATAGTATTGAACTCATATTGACTTCGCACGATGTGTTCCACAATCAATTCAACTGATTTTTACGATCGTTCTCAAAAATAAAAAAATTCCAATTAATTCCATTTTGTAGAAGGAAAGATAAATTATTATATCATGATATCCGCCTCATGTTTCAGGCATATTCCGTTATTCAAACTCAATCTTGGTCGCATGTTATTTGGAAATCACAGTTATAAACATGCGCTCATTTACTTCAATTCAATATTGAGAATTTTATTTACATTATAAAATTTCATCCATTCAATAATCGTGTCTCAGAACTCGTTTTAGTTCATTGTCTATTGTCTAATGATTATTATATGCATTGTTATGATCAAGAACTTTCTCATATTAATCATTATTATATAAATTAAATGGAAAAAAAAATATACATAATCAATGATCAACCTCTTACAATTTTTAATTATACGGCGCTGGGGAAAATCCAGTCTTTTCCAAAGCAACATTCTCATACTTATTGGTATAAGCTCCCTTTCACTCGAGTCATTGATTGGAATGCAGGAAGTGCATCCTCTACCATAATAGATATCGCAAGTATTATATTATATGTCCAAGACAATTCATTGAATATTTAGAATTAAAAAAAAGTGAATAATATTTCTTTCAATTCATTCTTATTCTCTGCATTTATTCACACTTAGCATTTTCACTGGTATGATGTGGAACCAAACTGAACAACAGATCGAATTTTGATGGCTTCAAAAAATGTTTAACTGTTTACATAAATTTTCAATAATAATATATCATCAATGATTGCAGTTTGTTGTCTGAAATATGGTATATGAAAATGAAAAAGTGCATCACAAATCAGCCTTAAATAAATGTGAAAAATTTTTCGTATGAATTTTATCAGCTGTTCATCCATGTGAATAGTGATATTTTTCACATTCTAGATAATAAATTCATCAACAAAACCATTGACCTACTTATATGTAAGGTCAAAATATATTGCGTAAGATGAGGTACAATTCATGGCAAATAACACAGGGCACGAGACTTGCATTATAAGACCAAGACGCGATTCGCGACGAAGGTCTGCGCTTGTTTGCATCCTTATATGGACGCACCAGGATCGTATACGACGTCGTTTATTTTTCTTTTGAATAGCAAAACCGGAATGGCCACATCCCCAGACGCATTCACCATTGATTTATCCTGCCGAATGTATCCCCAAGTTTTTGCTCCGTTGCATACATAATGTTGGTGTGATGACAGGGCTCTGCACTCTGTCGAGGAATTTTTCAAGAGTCTTTTGATGTGTTCTGTACCGTTATCCTACATCGCATGTCGTTCTGTATGTACAGGAAAATTATTCTCAAGGCCGCGTCGATGAACTACATATATACATCAATACCATATACATAATATGTTTATAATACGGAAAAAGAAACATCTGTGCACGCACATGTGCATAAACCAATTGGTATATGCATAAATATTTTAAATAAATTACTATATCAAATTTAATAAATTCCCAACGATTATTCAACCAGACTGACATTGCTGGTTCTCTCCAATATGACATGCGAAAGAAGTAATGCGTGACTCATGGTGAAACTTTCCACAAAGAGCCCCAAGTATTTAATGTATATATTTGATATACACTAAAAGTAAATTCAAATTCGGTTTAAAGTGCAAGTGATGAAAGTCTTCGATTGAAATACCAGTGTATACATAGAAGCTCTATCTAGAATATCAATCGTTCTTCATATAATATACAATAACGCTGTTGATTCAGTTTGAGAAATGAGCAGGGAGTCGCGTGATGGTTTGATGTTTCCGGTCCATATAACGGATTTCCGTATATGGTGAAAAGTTATTTTTAATCGTTTAACAAACCATTCTTTGTTCTACAGACATAAAATAACTCATATGGTTTCAATATTCTCATTGCATGTCAGTCTAGAGTGGTTTTTATAATCGTCTGATGCTTAAAAATGAAATAAACATAGTTGAGTATACGCGATTATATTAGCATCAGCTTGACGAGGCCATGGTAGTACTTGTATAGTGGTAATATCACAATATAAACATATTTCCAGTCATTGCTGCGCGTTATATTACTCATCCGATATTTATTTTTGATGCTTAGGCTATATCAATTGAAAGTTCTTAGTTTATACATATGCTATGATAATATAGGAATGTATTGATGACATGTTAATTAATTAATCTACATCGCAGCACATTAATGTCCCATGAGTCACTTGACCTAAAATTTTTATTAACTGAATTGTCAAAATTTAACGATTTGTAATTCGAATGATATATCAGTGATGCATAGAATAGATGGAAAAACATTCTATAATTCTAATTAGGTTGTTCATTCAACAAGTCAATACATGAATGTGTCATTGCGCAACTGGTCAACATACATATTTTATTCGCAATGGAAGGAAGTATTTCAACTTCTTTTTTTTTTTATTTCATATTCCACATTCTTCTTGCGATAACAATATCTGAAACGACATTGTCACGTATTGTGATCATGTTACAATTCTCTAGCTCATAGTTTTTGGCTTTGTTTCCAGATCCCATCTACTTGAAGTTGATTCCTGGCGAGACGTTTGATAAATATTTTTCTGAAAAGGAGTCTCGAAACTTTATGACTTGTTGCCAAATAATGATAAGCATAGCAGAAAAATATACACGACAATCAAGACTATCCTTCCATCAACTCTTCGATATAGATCATTAAACAAAGTGCAAGTCTATCTTGATGAATAAGGAGAAAAAAAAAGATTTTGTTCTATCTATAGTCTGTTCTTCGGAATCGAAGAAATATTTCCAAATATTGCGAGAAATTTACAGCATACAAACATATGATAAAGTCAAACTGTATTTCTACAGAGTGAGGAAATCGTGCATTCAATGTTAAATAAATATCACCTGGAATAACATAATAATACTGACTAATGAAAAATTCCATCGTTATCGTTAAAATTCAACAAAGTTGGTCAAAGAAAAACAGAATAATAGCTGGAGTTCATGTGTCTTTCTATCGACGAAATTGATATCAAGAAACAGATAACTCATTCTATTTATTGAGGACATTTTATTATCAACCTGAATGAAGTCATAGTCTAAAAGAAATTTATGATGAAATACTTGTGACGAGTAGCCGATGGTCTCTACATTCACATACACACACATACAATATAAATATATATATAAATACGATTTTTAGATCGACTTTATGCTTGACACCGATTTTTCTCTTTCGAACATTATTCACATTTATAAACTGTGAATGTATTTATTCTCTGTTGCAACATTTTCTCATTATTGGATAAGCCAGGTGGATATCCAAGAAGCCCTTGACTAACTCTCTAGGTATACTATACATTGAACGAGTTTCAGCGGGCCGCTCCCTATGGGAATCGTGCTAAGAATGTTTTAATTCCCCTTTTGAAAGACAGCGCCGAGATGCAGCTGTTACATTTTTTCGTTATACTTATTAGTTAGTTATAAATTAAACTTTTTTTCTTCTTTTCATGATAAACGTTGGCATGGTTTTACAATCGATACGATTTCACATATTCCTAACAATCGTCATGATATTCAAGAGTCGCGTTATCATTCATTTCTCCATGTACACCGAGATAACACTTCTCCATATTTTATGCGACACAAAGAAAAAATTGAGAATAAAGAGGAGAATAAATTGAAACTAACTCTATGTTGACGTTTCAGGAATTGGGTTATCGCTCGAGGGGGATGAAGTGGCGTCACGGGGGTAGGAAGTCTCCGCTGGGCTTAGTAGGTCAGGGTAGCTGCGTAATTTGGAAGGGTGCATTTCTGTTTGGGGCAGGTTTGTCAGGCAACAGTTGTTAACATATTCATATACACAAGTAAAATCAGGTGTCTGTTGCAGGAATAGATAAACTCATTACTCTACCGTTTATCATGAAAGAAAAAATCGTTTCATTCCACTATTATTTAAAAATTGTTAATATAAAAAAGATAAATGAACCCACCTTTTTCTGGGCCTCGGCGGCAAATCCTGATTTGGTTGCTCTATTGCATGCCATGATTGATATTATTCTTGATGACAAATTAGTTAGAAATTATTTATTGGTATTGAAAAATCGTCAAAGATCTGTAAGTATAGACACAAACAATTCACGACACGCTCGAAAGATGTTCTCCACGCTTCGACAGCCGCAGTTGTACTGAATGCCGGAGCGAAGAGCGTCACTCACGAATGGGTGAATTCCCCGCCCAACTGCTTGCCGATGTAGGAACATTGTAGCGGTGGATATTGAGTTTTCGTGAGTAAGCCACGTGGCCTTGGTTCTCCAGTCAATCCTGTAGATGATGTCATTGGCCAGAAATCGCGGCCTTGGGCCGTTTTGTGTAGTCAGTTAAGAAGTACACTCGTTTGGTCCTTCAACGCTCGGTCAGGGATATGTAACGATTTGAAACAAAATCGTTTCATTACTTCGTATGAGTGTTGCTCTCCATTCCACAATTGGCCTGATTACAATTTTGGATTTGGATAGATATGGATATATTTTGAAACTAATAAAGATATCTGTTCAATTGAAGTCTATAGATGGTCATTGGCCTTCGACTTCATATATCGGAAAAGAAAAATAAATCATAACTCAGTTAATGGATTAGTTAAACGAGAAAAGTGAAGAATCTCTGTCAATTCATATTTTCGAATTACTGATCGGAATGAAGACTCTTTGATCAATCTGAGAAATACAACATGTAGCGAACATATACCAAGGTCGAGGTCACATTTCTCCATATCTCGGCAACGCGTAGTTCTATCAGAATATCATTTGCGCATGTACACATACAAAACGACTTGTTTTTCTCCGAATAAGTATTTGCCTCAATATCAGTGGTAGTTCGACTCTGACCTACCTGCACAAATCAAGCTAGATACCTGCAAGAAGTACCGGCTGCGATAGAGTCCTCTTAGTCTTCACACTCTTTTTTATTTCGTTTACTTTTTATTTACCACAAAAGCAAAAGTTTTTACATTGGTGTCATCTATTTTTAGAATATCCATGTTCAATCAACGTGTAAGTATGATTATTATATGATATATAAGTTCATGCATCTGGCATAGTTGTTAATTGCGGTAAAAGAAGGTTGGTATTTGCCTATAGTCGGAAGAAGATGCCACGTGCCGGCGCGTTCCTCAAACGGCAGATGTTTTGAAGTAAGGACGTAAATTTATTGTGCTATTCATGTTTTGTGTCAGAGTTATGTAAGAAGAACGCCGTTTGGAATGACAATAATTCACAATATGAAAATCGTAGTTATCTTTATTAGTCAGTTTAGTAATGTCATACGTCATTTTTGATCAGACATAAGAATTTATCATTGTGTTTGTAAATTTATCAAAAAGTACATATATATTGAATTTATGTTTATACATTTCAGATACGTTGTATATAATTAATAAGACTTGGCAAACTAATTGGTGATTTGAATTGGTGATTCACAAAATGATCCATATCGTTCATATCGACATGTCAAATTTTACTGCAAAAATATGTGAGCTGGTTCATTCCAGATTCTAAATATGAATTTATCGTTCATTTCTATGAACTATATATTTTGGAAGAAGAAAAGAACATACAATAATAATAATACGATAATTCACATATGGTTGTTCACTTACGTCGGAAGACTAGATTAGAAATTGATGAATTCTAACACACTCTCTACGTCTTGTGTGCTTTAAAAGTAAGTCGAAACAAATTGTTTGCGTATGAACGTGTAATACTTATGGAGTAAAAATCGTACGCACATTGTCTCTTCCATATAGATAAATTGGCAACACGAGTTATATATACGTTCTCACCTTACATACTCCTAATCAATGCCATCTTGAAAAATGTCAACAATTGATATATTGTTGATACAAAAATAGTTTGAAGAAAAAGTCTTCAGGCACTGTATTATAATTGACAAGAAAATTGAGCCCAAATCAGGGCGATAGAAGTTAAATGGTTCAAACTCCATGGTCAAATTCTTGATAACCCTCGGCCCCAGTGATAACTACATCAACCCAAACTCTCATTGCCTCTGGACTTGGTGCCATCAAATGATACAATCGCGTAGATGTTTTGATAATAAAAGTGAGTGAAGGCTGCGGCGATCGGACAGTATTCATATGATCAACATAAACTTCAGATATTGACTGCAAATTAGAAAGAAATTGTAATATAAACGAACAATTCGAAATAATCAACAACTTTAACAACTCACCTGAAAGTATATAAGTCCACGCGGTTTCTTTGATGAACTATCGCTGAAATAAGACAATGTCTTTCGTTTTCTATCGAAGACAAACCAACGTTTATTCCAATGATGGAACTTTTTACTCATTTTTGAAAGATAACCACTGCAAGTTGTAGTATCGAGAGTGACATCTTGAATTAACGGCAATTGATGTCCCGCTGTTTCTATATGATGTTTCAAGTCCAATGATTCAGATTTTATTGGCAGATATCTTGTTAATGGTCGCTAAAAAAAGAAAGAAATTTTCTATTTAATTATTCATATCAAATTATGATGCATAGAAATGTTTTATCTATTCTCTTGTTTATACCTGTAGCTTCGGTTTATCACGATGCTTTACAGTTTGGAGTGATCCAACACTATCCATTTCACTGGACGTTTGTGAAAGCGGACGACTTCTGTTCTCATCCGCCGTCCCAACACTATTGCTGCTGAGTCGTTCACCCTCCATCGAGGTCCTTCGACCGTCTCTCATCTGTAAACAGCAGCAAAGGTCAAGGTGTGAAACATCCGGTCTGGCTTTGTAGGATTATGTTCGTATACATGTCCCCGAAGCAAGGCTCCAAATTGTTAGTCCTACTTTTTAGGGGACATTTATTTATAAACGAAATATACTAGTGGAATATCATTAAACTATTGATCGTAACTTCTCTGACATTCCTTCATTATATCTGAACAAGATGTTATCAGATATCTTAATAATGAGTCCTTGAAAAAAAAAATACTAACAATGTGTATGTATCATGTGCTCTTGCATATGGTAATTAAAAATAAAATAGAAAGAACAGCTGGAGTGATAGTTTTGAAGTGCGACGATAGGTTGTGTGTGAATATATATTTATAACTTTCATATAAATACCAAGTAACGGTGCAAGTCTTGGGATGCCAACAATATTGTTTGCCGTATCACCCAATGAAATGCCCATGTTATATTAAATTCAATTCGCACGTTTTATATCTCACATGACACATGTTTTGGCACACAAATGTTATGAGCATATTTTGCTTGAAATTTATTTCCGGATAGTATATCCAAGATAAATGATATCGCAGGTGCAAACAGGTGTGAAAATGCAATTTGCCGTGTGGCAAACTCACATATCATTCAAATAAACGTTTGGAATATTCAAGAACTTACACGTTTCTTTCTCAAGGGCTTTCTTTTGCACGTTGATTTCATGTAATTCATCCACATTAGCGACATAATGTATCAAATAATTCACAGTTATCTCTATCTAACGAATATATTGTTATGTGTTCCGTCCTCTCTCGATGAAAATTGAAATATTATGGAATATCAAAACTTTACTGTAGTTTCAAAACTTAAATTTCTGTATGTGTAATGTAATATAGCGTGTTCAATTATTCGCTGTATGAGAGCAACTGAGTTTCAGCGTGACCGGATTACAGTTATTATTCAGTAAAGACGCGCGAGCTCCCCACTCGAATTTATTTACCCGCGAAAAACCGCCCCCGCGTTTAACACAATGACTTCCATTCACATAATATAAACACGTACATATCCACCTCATATATCTTTGAATATGAATAATACACGCCCTGGCGAAAATTGCATGCATGATCCACTGATTCATACAGCAGCTTTTGAATTTTAAGGATTATCTGGTATGCAAAAAAAGATGAGAATAGTTTTATGTTTTCCACAGTAACACGATAAATGAAGCCACATCAATTCACTCTGTTCTCCATATTCTCGTCTTTCCTCTTGACACACTCAGCGTAGGTTTTGTCGCAGTAGCAATAGAAATAAAGAGATGTATATCGCCTACGTGTGGGTTTTATATTATCGCTGTACTTTGAATATTTCGAAGTGAGAATGTCGTATCCGGATAAACAGGAAACGATGTGCGTTTTCGTTTGTATGAGAAAAAAGAGGGTCGTGTACAGTAGTAGTGGTAGTAGTGGTTGGTATTACCCGTCGCTTCTTTCTCTCCCTAGACTTTTACGCGCCGTTACACATGGCCCCGCTGCTATTCTACAAATGTTCTTTTGTATATCTACCCTCTGGTGGAGGGTTCCAACAATATCGAGTATCGATCAATAAACTCAACTGGGTTCTATTCCAAAAACTAACACCATTGTCTACCCATATTATGACAAAATGTGAGATAAAAAGAGTCCACATGATGAAAGCTAAGGAAGAATTTAAATAATATTCTGCCAATTTTTAATGTGCTTAGTTGCAAGTTTGACAAAATACGATTTATGAAATGAGGACACAGCATTGGCTTTGATGTGAAATATTTGTTAACTGACGAAAATGCATTTGTCCTAGAATGTAAATCTTTGCGAAATAAAATGACGATGACAAATATTGAATCGCCAAAGTGCTAAAATATATTTGAAATATATGAAAGCTTTGCGCACGGTTTATCCCTGATCCAATGACCCGACTATAACACGTGGCAGAATACTACGTGCGTGGATCACGTATTAACTTATTTACTATTTTTTCCCTGTTCTGAATCATTTGGTATTTACGTCGGTTGGTTGCAGGTCATGATACGAAGCACGTAGACTTCGATTCACTGATTCAGAGTGATGGAAAAACATTCACATCTCATAACAGTTCTTCTTCGTCGGTATGAAGCATCTAACTTAAAATAGCTACACATCTTAGTCACACGGTTGAATGATCAACAGATAAAGTAAATTTACGTCCGTATATACTTACATTGTCACTCGGCAAAAGACTGTAAGAGTCGTTTGACTGTCCTGGGCTTGACAATGTAAATTCTGAAAGTTTATTCGGCGATAATTTTTCACATGCTCCAACATCAGCGCCGTCGCTGCTACCACTACCACTGGAAAAAAGAAATTAAAATTAATAATCAAGTGTCATCTATTAGACATCTCTATTTACTACATGGAAATGTTGCTTTGTATGAAATAATGTTTGCATCTTAGTATATTTTTCTTTTTTTTCTTTTCATTCATAACATTTGATATAGAAAACTTACAACCAACGATTTTTCAATTGGCGTATGAAATTGACACTTGGGTAGTAACATTTTTTGATAAGCCAATCTTTGCTAACCATATAAATTTTGTTACTCGTAATAATGGTTATGAAGTTGCAGCAACTGACTCGTGCCTCATTCATCATTGCCGCACCCATTTCCCGCCTATTCATCTTCGAACATTATATTAATTTCGCACGCACTAATTGACACTGAAAATTCCTATCATCAATGCATCAAGTAATTCCGCGATTTGCAAAGTGTATCTCAATTTTGTATGATCATACTGTAATGTGGAAATTTGCACGAGCCTGGTTGTGATGTCTCTTTGTTAATTACCCACGATTTTTTTCCTTCACCGTTGATACACTACGCCTCTCAACTCTATTAGTGACACGATGCGACCAGAGAATGCGATATCCGTATCGTATACAGCGATAACGCCCCACCTTGCGGTCACAAACCTAATCGGGAGATCGAGTTTGATTCGAGTACTTTTTAATATAAATGAATAGAATTAAAATCAACTCATTTCTAAATGACACGTATATATTCTTCATATTTGCGATTTCATCAAAATTTTAGGAAGCAAAAGACAGAAATTCGATAAAGTAATGCGCATATCAGAATCGAATGTAACGAATTGATAGTCTCTTTTTTTTAACCGGTTCATGAACACCTGTATACACTAACACAGTGGCGTAAGTGGCGCGATGGGATTCCAAACAAGGTTACTCTATCACCATATGGATTAACCGCAGGCGATCTGGTTTATAATTCTCAGTGTGCAGCATGCACATTTTTTGCGTGACAGTGGTCGGAGGAAATGTACACAGACGTTAACTATAGATGACATCAATACCAGCGAGTTTTCATGTTGGACGGGGATCAAAGTACGAGAGAACATTCACATATATGTGAAGGTTGGTCATTTTTCAAACGTATTGGTATTACCGCAAAATCGATCAAAGATCAAATATACAGTTCTACGGCTTAAAGTCTTTAGTCAAAAAAGAATTATCATACTCAAATAAATGCTCCAACAGGAGTGACAAGGAATAATATTGAATAGTATTTGCTTATTATAATTACCTCTCGGTTGGGCCAGTCGAATAGCTCGATGACTCCTCGCCCGATTCGACGCTATTAAAAGACGTGCAATTCATTTTTCTCTCTTCCCATTGCGATCGAACTTCATCTTGAACTCTTCGTTTCAATTCCTCAACTCTACGACGTTCTTCCGATATTACTTGACTGCCTTGTTTCGCCAGATGTAATTGACGATTTCTTTCAATTTCTCTCAATGATTCCATTGTCTTTTTACCCAAGCTCCCATGATTATTCACAATGGGCGAGTCGATAGTTACACGCGAAATTCGGTCGAAATCTTCTCTACTAGGAGAACGTTTGTCTTCACAATTATCTGTGACATTTTGTGTCAACTTCTCTAACTCATCGTCTATGGCACGTAATCTATTGCGGCCCTACAAATAAAAGCGGATAAAATATTGTAATCTGAAGTATTGTGCTGGGGTATGATGTTGAATATAAGTTAATATTTGTTTTACACACTTCTTCCAATCTTCTTAAGTGTCCTAATTTCTGTCGCTCAAGGCTTTTCGATTCTTTCGCGGCAGTTGCTGTTGCTTCAGTCCGTTGGAATTCTAAATGATCGAGCTGTGCCTTTCTTGCCTCTATTTTGTTTGACAGCTCACTCAAATATCTAATAGCAATAAATCATAGTTTATGATAGTTAACATCGCAATTGACTGAATTAAAAATGATATAGAGTAACTTGCCTCTGCAATTCTTCTCTAGTGGCCAATTTGCTAGCTTCTTCTTCAAGATGATGGAATTCCAAATCTTCAAACGTTTTCCTCTCTGTCTCAAGCGCATCTTGCTGTACATGAAGTTTATCAAGCAAAGAATGTTGCTCATTCTCGCTATTACATATTTTCAATTCATCTTCGAGTCGGTTACACAATTGCTGCGCATTTTCTACCCGCGTTTTTGCTTCCGTTTGAAGATTTGCTTGTGATGCTCTATCCTCTGCCATTTCTCTTTCAAGATCATTTATTCGCATTTGAATGCTAATTTTTTCCGCCTCATCAGTCGTCAATTTCAATGATTCAGATTCGAATTCTGCGGAGAGTAAAGCTTTTTCCAATCCCAGCTGAAAGACATTGCAATAATGAATGAATGCTATAGAAAAATTTTCGTTCAAAATTGAAATTGCTTCAAGAGTTAACTTCATATGAAGTAGAACGACTAACATAAATATTTCATTGCCCGACATTTTCACATATTGGATTCGAAATCGATACATTAAGCTCTGTATATCACGAGATATCGCAACGAAGAAGATGAGAAATTCTGAACTAACCTGAACTGGTCGTGCGCAAAATGTAGGAAAAAATGAATTAATATTAGATGGGCAATGTTTCAACGGGATATAAAGCTACGTGACTTGATATACGCGACATTATATTATGTATACATACTTCTTGGCTTATTTCATCTTCTTGTATTTCGATATCGGCAACACTGCGCTTCAGCATATCCATATTTCCAAGTATATGAAGTTTTTCATTTTGTAAAAACGCGATATATTTTTTTCTATCTTCATCTTCAAGTTCTCTTCTTTCTTTATCGGCCTTCACTTCATTTGATTTAGCATTGTTCTTCTCTGAATTATTTCTCTTTGGCGTGATACAAATCTCTTTGGATTTTGATAGCATAGACAGTTGTTCAATTGCCTCGAGAAGATCATCATTCGATATTGCGAGTTTATTCTCAATAACTTCACATGAATTAGTTAAATGTCCATTTCTTTTCGGTGTAGTACAATTTTGATTGTTATTTTGCTGCATCGATATTGGCACATTTTCATAAATACTCAAATTACCATTGGTAATAATATTTTCTTGATTAGATTTTCGACTACTGTTGATTTTCGTTCCATTCAACTGTATTGTGCTAAATGTCGATTGAGATTGAGTGATTGATCCATTTCTCCTATCAAGATCCATCAATCTATTTTGATTGATGGCACTGTCTTGATCGGTACTTCGAGATTGTGATAATGATGTTGAAAAGCCAACATCCATATTCGTTTGACCATTTGGCCATTTTAGCGCATGATTATTGTTCGGTGACATCATTTGTTGTGTGGGATTCGTTGTCGAAGTACTCAATGAATTATTCGATACATCGTCATCTTGAAATGATGTGTTCGATGAATTTTGTTTCAGTGATTCGTAAGAAAAGTGCTGTGGCGAATTGATTGGACTTTTTGGACTATGATAAGGTGAATTATAACTAGGTCTTTTATCCCGCGGCAACGATCCATTAGTTTTGATCCTAAATAGGAATAGAAAAAAGAAAGGTAGATATTATCATTCAATTTAAAATGATCAAAATTTTTACCTATTTGGTTGTCTTGGCTTGTCCAAAGTACTCTGTCTCTCGTAATCGGCGCACATAGCTAAAATCTCTTCAAGTCTTATTTTCTCTTGCTTTTCAATTTCTTGTTCACGAATTCTTGCTTCTTGCACAATTTTTCTTTTAATTTCCGCTTCTTTCCTTTTACTTTCGGCGTCAGCCTGCCTTTCTTGTAACTCCTCAAGTGAACAACTACTACACGCACTTGGAGTCGGACTTTTAATTCGACCATAAATTCTTCTTTGTTCATTGTACTTTGGATTACGATTGAACGATGGACTTGGTGCCTGAATACTTCTCTTGATACTTGGATTGGAACCGAAATTTTGACAAACTTGTATATTATTAATCGAAGGATTAGACTGATAGATAGATGATGAACGATTACATAAATTGGGATTAGATCCAAATTTGTCAACTTGGAGATACTCCGTCATAGTCGTTTTTGCTACAATCAGACTTTGACTCATATCGAATTCACGTCCAAATTTGTCAAAGTCCGAGGACATCTGGCACGTGAGACTCCTCGACATCAAATCGAAATTGCTCCCATTCAACTTAGATGACATTATTGTCGACTGCAAACAGTCATTTTCATTATTATTCTCAACACGTTGTGATTTGTACCCTTTGACAAATGCTTCTGCAGTGGTATACATTTGGATTTGATTATAATTTGGTGTGGAAGTATGATACTCGGAGTTTGGTGTATTTGAGCGACTTGGTGTTCTACTATCCATTTTTTGTCGATTTTCATCAATATGACTAACATTTCCACTTGAAGTTCCATGACAAGGAGTATTAGATCGACTACGATCAAAGTTTGTGAGGTTACGAAGTGGTGAACTGTGACTCTTGGTAAGTGACGTCAAACTTGGTGTTCTTGAGTGCCCGAGAATTTGATCAGCTGGTACATTAGTTGTTAGTGAACCCGCTGGAAAAACTTTCGGTGATACACAGTTACGACTTTGTCGTGCGAGCATCTCGAATTTGGTCACTTTTCCCAGGAATCCAATCTCATCGTCCGAACATGAGTTTCTCGGGGATTTTCGTGGTGCCACAGGTGGCTTACGTTCTAAATGATCATCAGAGTTATCCGGTAACAATGAGAAGCTTATCGGTGCCATCGATATCCTTGAGTTTGGTAAAACAGATTTGAGATGCTTAGCTTCAGCCGGATTATTGAAGCGCATGTAATTCGACCGTCCTATTGACAGCATACAACCTGTAATAAAAATGAACTCATTTATAATTCACCGGAGAGAAAAATCCAGCGACTAAACATTGGGATATTGGAAGAGTCAATGGAATTGTAATAAAATACCTTGACTGAGCCGGATAGATGTGCTCGCGTATACACCATCAACATACGTATTTCCGTTTATGGGATAAAGCGTCACAGCCCCGTTATTATTCTCGATTGCACAATGAACGGATTCAACACCAGTTCCAGTCACTGGGATATCAGCATTTCTATCGGATCCTAAGATAATACGACCTGAGAAAAAAAAAAGTGATTGTTTCAACGATGATCGATTGAATAATAATTAATTCTAATTATTCATATATTTGCACGTGATGATAAAAACGAGTTTAACCGGTTTCAACGATCTTCCACAATGTTTATATCCTTAAAGATCAGTACTTTCTCCCCATAGATGATGAATTGAACCTATTTTCAGAATAATTTTATCGCATAATTTACACAAATCAACACTCTCCCAATCATTCTGAACCAGAAACATTTGGAAAGACAAACTAACTGGCTAACTTCTCTCACCATGTACTGCAAGTACATTTCGTCGTGCTTTCTACAAAGGACCGGGGCGATTTATATTTAGTTTTGGCGTGTAGCGACCCCGGAATTTTCAGTCGTTTTGGAAAATATATTTGGGGTGAGAGTATAACGACGTCGGAAATATCAATGTTGAACGTCTCTCTAATATTTTCACAAACATGTACAAAATTACGTGCCGAAACAATTTGAATTGCATGCAATCACGATGATGAATTAAGAGACTTCTTCATAAAAATAAATTCAAACAAGGAAATGTCCGCACGTATCCACATTAAATATATCCTCGAGGGTGTCTCCCTTTAAAAATTAACACAAATTTTTCAAGCTACACGAGTATTATACTCCCCTGCATTGTCTGTAACTATTTCATTGCAAAAATAAATGAAAAAAAAAATTAATATCCCAGCAATGAACGACATGGAAGTATGCACGAGAGAACGACATCACTCACAAGAATTGACTCATGCAATAATTTATATTATACATGAGAACAAACTCTATATATTAAAGTATGAGTGCACGTTGATTCCCATGTACACATATATATTTACGATGGGTTAGTGTCCTCCATCAGCGTTCGAGAGCACTGCAGTTCATCATTTATACATATAAATTGTGAATACTTTTTATATTCCCCCCTTTTTTATACAAATACATATAGAATAAGTACATAAGTGAAATATACATATTATGGCTTATGTGTATCACTAGTTACTCGATGTAGGAAGTGCACGTGCGACGCTCTTGTTCAGAATATATCCCGAGGCACTTCTATAGCTTATACTTATAATAGAAGCATTCGCGAACGAACTATATTAATACTGGGTAATTTTCTTCGAGACAGTTCGCTCGCTTAAACTCAGCAATTAAATTATACGTGTCTCTACTCTAATTGTCACGCATCAGTTCAATAAATTTCACAAAAGTCATCTTCAGCCATTGATATTATATGTAAACGATAATCCATTGGAAAATGTATGTCATAATATAACCCATTAAACTTAATCAAAAAAAAAAAGACAACAAGAATTTGTATAGTCAATATAAATACATTTGTATGTTTCATCAGTCAATTCGATGAGTCATAGCATGGCATAATGACAACATATTTTGAGTACGTTTATCAATTTATTGTTATCATAAGTATTATAATTTTATCATTATTCAAACGCGATTTGAAATTTTACCTTCAGGCAATGGATGTAGTGTTACTGCTGTTGATAAACGACCACTTCCCATTGACACAAGATGAGGCCCTGGTGTTTGTACTCGAAGGGCTCGACCTGATTCTTTCACTTCCAAACTCGAAGTCGCCATTTCTATAAATAAAAAAGAAAGAAAATAAAATGAATAAGTATATGAATGAATAGATAAATAAATGAATTAAGTTACAATTTTGAGAACATGGAACGTATTGATATTAAATGTAAGATAAGTTACGGGAAAGTAATTTGAGTAGGTGGTTGATTGTCCTACTTGATCTCACGAATAAAGAGTTATAGGAGGAACGATATCGATTTCACAATACTCATCCTACTACTTGTGTATATTATGAGTGTAGATAAAAATTTTTCTACGTATAATTCTCCGAATATGGTGACACAGACAATTTATCTATCTTCATATTTTTTTTTTTTTTTTTAGTAATAGAATGCGATACACAGAACAGTAGTGAAGTGCTGCAGAATTTTTAATGTAAAGTATGATATATACAGTGCCAACGGCAGCTCTGTGGAAGTTTGAAAGAGTAAAAAGGGTTAAATGAATAATGAGCACTGTGAGCAAATAATTTATATATGTATATAAGCCTTGTATTGTTTTCTCGTGCCAACACGCACGCAATAGGCAAGCAAAGTTCAACAGTATGCAGCTCACAGCGTAATACGCTGAATTAAAGTTGTTTCAACTCGTTAAGATGATTCGCAAACGCGGGATGAACAACCGTATGGCCTTTTTTTTAAATATACTGTACAAATTACATTCGTAGAAAATTTTCCCATAGAGAATAACTTTTTTGATGATTTAATTAAGTAGAGGAGAACATCAATCTTCACACAAAGGGAATGGAACAGACTTAATTATTAAACAAAGCTTATTCTCTTCCTGTATGTTATCGAATAAATTTGCATTCAACATTTCAATCTTTATTTTTATTAATTAATACTCGCCACATTCAAAATGATGACGTGGCGGACGATAGATTATGGTGTGCTTGGAAGTAAATATTTATATATACGTCAGACCAACCCGGTCGATATATCTTTCAGTTAACTCTTTGTAACAATTTCTCAACCTACTTTCTTTACATCATTGTATTTCAATTGATAATGACAAATGAAACAACGAATAATAAACATCGTAGTAGATTAAGTTATTACAAATGAAGAAAGGAAATTCCTAACAATCTAACAACTCGCGAATTAATTATTGCATTAGTTCAGTCATTTGTTATAAATTGATGAAATAATAATCACAAAATAATTTCCGTATTAGAATTAGAGATGTGAGGCATTGCATAGTTGTTCTTGAATTCCTTTCTCAATGCCGACTTTTTATGTAATATGTAAAAATATGCCGAATCAGAGAATATTATGATAGTGTCATCGAAGCATGAACAATGGTGTAACATTATACGTCCACCACTGTGAGCATGACGCTCAGCTTGAAATATAATAAATATAATAATATTCCATTGAAGAGTTGGAAAAAAGAAAGGGCAATACAGGTGTT
This sequence comes from Meteorus cinctellus, assembly GCA_030523045.1. NCBI lineage: Eukaryota > Metazoa > Arthropoda > Insecta > Hymenoptera > Braconidae > Meteorus > Meteorus cinctellus. The sequence continues at coordinate 269,307 of JAPYZF010000002.1, read as the reverse complement.
ATATACACGCAGAAACGATAGAGGACGTGTGCAATAAAACGAAATGTTCAGACAAACATCAGCCTTGTCTGTCCATCCATGAACTTGAACCTATACTCTATAGAGTGGCAATATTCTCTCTCAGACATTCTATAGTAAAATGTTCATTCTACGACTAAATGTAGCTGAAGAAATGTTCTGGTTATATAAATATAGATAAATTGTGGTTGGATGAAATGAAATTTCTGTGGTTTTTACATCTGTTTATGAATTATTCGTTAAGAAATATTTGTTGACCTGTGCTGAGGTTGTCTGGTCGTTTTCTCCAATTTTTTATTGTATATTACAAACAAATGAAAAGATCTGAAATGATTAAACATTGTACGATGAAATGTTAATAATTATTCCCTCATCCAGATAGTTTAATTTATAAAATATGAGAATAAAATTGATTCAATTTCAAATAAATATAAAACTCTGCAATATCCGTTGATGTCAATCATTGAAAAACGCAGTTTAATTCTCACTAGCAAAGATTTTCCGATTTTTCATCACATTTCAAGCGGATTATTATACTTCCTACTTCTCACGAAACATTTGAAAAAAGATCAAACAAGATTGTCAATCTCAGTGCTTCCGTATGAAAAACCTTGTAAGAGCACATCATTTATTGACTGCTGATTAAAAATAACTGAATCGAAAAATCGTAGAGAAAGAATTATTTAGTCAGAAATTAATTCAATCGTAAGTGATTCGATTGATTCCACTTGAATAAATTCAATAAATGTGATAGGATAAATGAGAGTCCAAATGGAAAACTGATAAATTTCACTCTGTGCTTCAAGTGTGCATGGTATTATATATTGCCAAGTGGTACAAAGTGGAAAATACTTTAACGTTCTCACATACCAAACATACTGTCGAATCATCACATTGAATATCATATTATCTATATACATATACCTCGTATCATTAATATGGCTTGAGCATTTTAGTTAGTCGGGACAGTAATTCCCATGAAGCAATTGCGATGGAGATAAAATTTTCAGTTGAGTGTGCAACTGACGTCGGCGCCATACATACATATATACATATATACATATACATCCATACATGTTGTTCACTCTCGTTTTTATTCTCTCTCAAGCGTTACCGCGACACTGGTGTGCTACGCGCGCATCACCTCTAGGACAAGTGATAAAAACGAGACGAGAGAGAAACAGACTGAAGATAAAAAAAAAAAGTGTTGGTCGTCGACGCTTGCCAACCAGATGCCAAGCATTTTGTGCAAGCCCGTAAAGTTCGCACGAGAAAGGCGTTACGCGTCATACGATAACGTTCCTAGTGCGAGTGGAAAAAAAAAAAAATTGCAAATGACGCTTCTAGTCAAAATGCTATCTCGATATTAAATAGAAAAATGGATTTATATTAAAATACAATAAATTCCACTTGAAATGATTTTCACACACAAAATAGAATAAGAAATAATTCTAAGTTAAATTATAAACTCAAAATTGAATTAATTTCTGAAGAAATTTTCTCTTATAGAACTTATATTATATTTTCATATAAATTCAATAATCCTCAGGCTTAAATCTCCGATTCAAAATCAACCGATTAATCCAAAGGTTTATAAATAAATTACTTAAAAATCTCAATACCAAATACAAACGAATGATAATTCACAATTCGACGAAACTGAAAAATTAAATCAGGCGCAATTACAATCCAAAATTAAATTTTGTTCTCAGTTTACGTAACACTTGTTGTTCAAGTGTACATATAACAATTTTATTTTGTTATATGTTGAATCGTGCTGGAATTTCCGATTTCCCATCGGTCACATTGTATATGCCTATATTTATATATTGACCGAAGGAGACACCGCCTTTTTCTTCAATAATGAAGGCGTGCCTCGTTCGCCTTTCTCGTCTCAACCGTATATGTATGCTCAGTCATTTTGTGACGACCCGATCGCACACGCCTCCGTATTCAGTACTCTTTCTTGGTCATCATGCCATCATCATATATATTATAAACTACAGAGGCTGATTGGCTTCGTTGCGACGCGTCCGTCACAGTGACAACATATACCACACATGCGTTCTTACTAGTAGAAAAGTCAAAGCATTAAAAGAATCTTCACGAGGGTGAAATATTTACAAGCGACCACGTGTGCAGGATACACACGACGACGACCTCGTGCTTTCTATATATGTGCGCGTCTGTATGCGGCGGATGTTCTATATGCGGCAACACCGGACGTTGCTTATGCCACATACATACACATGTATAACACCTAATTGTACCTGTATTAATATAATTTGACATTAACGTGATCAAGTTTTCCGGTCATATTGACAAATTTCAAATTAACAATCCATGTATGAATCTTTTTTACATCGGAAGATGTCAATACGAATTTTAAATATGGAAATTGTGTAATTTTCATTACGTTTCATTGTATTGTGAGTTATATAAACGTTACTATGAATGAATGAATTCTCATTACTGTTACAATCAAAATAATATTGTAATATACAAATGAGCTGCGATGATATCTCTATCAAAGTTGTCTGAATATTGATATTGCCCATATTAAATTTCTTTGGGTGTCAGATTATGTTTAGACTTAGTTCGATACATTTGTGTATGATATTGATTACAAAATGAAAATCAATCAACGATATAGTTTCATCCATTTCTTTCGATTGTAGAATATGATTAGATGATTGAAGATTTTCTTTTTGTATTTTCTAATCTATCTGTATTGTCATTTTGATTTTTGTAATGAAGTCAAGGTATGGTTTACCATTAATATATGAATTCCTGGTTATTTTAAATATAAAGATTTTACCATGAACTGATATTTTTCGTTCGAGCTATCGAGAAGATAGAATCGATCATTAACGGGAAAAAAAAAAACGTGAACAATTATTCGCCTAAATGGGAAGAAAGATAAACAATTAATTACTCCGACAATAAAGAAAGATAGATCACTGATGTAAGCCGAAGAATTGTAACGAGGAACGTAACGAGAATAATGGTTGCTATTACGCTCAGAATGAGCAGAATTATATGGAATTTAAGTTTCTTCTATCAAACTATAAGCTTATGGGAATTCCGTAACTTTACAACGCATCGTAGCAAATTCGTGATTCAATTAAAAGAGAATTTATATCTTCAGTCATATCCAAGATAATTGTTTTCCATTTTCATTCTTGATTTAATAATAATTGCATGACCTTTTCTACCGTTCGCAATTATTACACTTTCTTTATGGTATCCCGTAACTGCTGATAATGAAAAAAAAAAAATTACATCAGCACTTTATTAATAATTTTTACTTCTCTTCGACCATTCTCAACTGAATACCGAAACAAAAATTCTACGAACGTTTATTATCTCTTTTAATTTTTTTTCGAAATTATGAGATTACGTTATCGTATATGTTCACATGAAATGTAAGATGCTCTCAATTAATCTGTCAGAGTTTATATTCTTATCTGTGTATTATATGTGAAAAAAAGTGCAACTACAAATAATTTTGCGACAAAACAGGCAGTGTCAGCAAATATTTTTGTAGCAATGTTAAATATATGTTATAAAAAAAATGACAACAAGCGCTGTGTATACAGAATTATTCGTGATTATACCTGCTGTCAACACATTGTAGAAACACTGATATATATCTACTTATGTATACAAAATAGATATATAGAAGGGCGCACAGGCCGACAACATTTGACGAGCCTATATTTGCTTGCTTAACTTCAACATTATGGCAAACATAGGAATAGTATACGAAGAATTTTCCCTCTACAGTTGTATAAAATGTTTAAAGCTGTCCTAAATAACACGACAGATAACGTAACTGGTGTGCATAAACCCTTCACCAAGTAGCAAATACTCTACTTAAATATACTAATTTTCAAGGAACAGAAATAATTAACATTGTCAATTCAAAATTTCATAGAAAATTGTATATCTAGGTCTCATGTGAATAATTTTTTGTAGTAAAGATGGTGTCGATTCGCTGAATCGTCTCTTTGAATGCTTATTCTTTGATATTTCCGTTTCATCTTATGTGGGAAGAATAAAAGGCATATGACGCTCTTTGGTAGTTAAGCATCTTCAGCGACTAGGTGAAACAAAAGAAAATTATGAGAGATGATCATGTGACAGTTCTTGTCTGAACGAAACTAGAGAGAAAGATGAATTCAAGCAGGAAATGAAAGAAAATATATATATTATACATCAAGAACAAAGATCATAAGAAAAGAAATAAAAGACAAGTTTTAGCCGCGGGCTACTAAATCCCTGTATATAGAATTGTGCACAGTTGAGTTTCCCTGACATTGCCAGACGTGTTTGCCAAGAATAGAATGACAGTAGTCAACGTCGATAACCGAAAGCGTAATAGAGGGGGACAGTGCATAACTTGGAAACTTCGAGTTGGAGAATTACTTAATATAACTGAATGGATGCACCTTGAGTTATATCCGGCATTCTTCTTTTAATGACTGTACATTCGTAAGATATTTTTTGTCATAAGTTGGGTGGAGCAAATTAAAAAGCCTCTATAAGGTTATCGCCTATAAAATCACACGAATTAATTCATAAACAGAACAATGAAGATTATTTTGTGCATTCATTTTCTCACAACACTCTTTGAGTGGGAATCTAAGAATGTTCTGGGATAAAGTTACGAGCATAAAAGTAATGAATCAAATAGCCATATGATACAATAAAATATGAGAATATTTTTAAAGAATCTGATGTTACGATGCAGTGATAGTGTCTGAGTGATGCTGTTCAATTGTTAAGTTCATACATTGTTTGATGGAGTTGAGTATAAACCTTTCTGAAATGTCGAAACGTTTTTATACCCATACATCATTCGCCTTCACTTTCTTCTTCAATCACACTCCCGGACAAGGACAATTACAACCTTGCCTATAATAATAATTGGCATTTTCGTTTCTCCAATTGCTTATAAAGATGTAAACATGTCAACCACTAAACCAGAAATATTTCATTTAGTCAGAGTTTCCGTGTTTTAGTAACTACAACATTTAATATTCTGAAATCAAATTCCAAATGTGATGAAAAACAAAATTACTAATATTCATAATAGCCCTGACAAAATTAAAATCAATTTTTTTCCATGACAAAAAAAAGTCTACAAATCATCAAACATAATGTTTTATTCATTATCATGTATAATATTCGTTTAATTTGTTAATATTCATTTTTTTTTTAGATGCCCATGTATACTATCCATCCACACTGCGGAAATCACCCACGTGTTGGTCACATGCTTATGTCATCATGCTGATACATACATAACCTCTTCGCCAACTACAACAAATCATCTCATCATCACTCTGCGGTCATTGACACTCGCAATTACCAATTTTCTCTCCATATTGTGTACATATACATTTATTTTAATATTTGTCCGTTATCATCTCGCTCGTACATGATCACGCAATCATGACAGTCATCAATAACGTCATCATGCAATTGATATTTTGGAATGCGTCAAAGTCATTGGAAAATTACGCACTACTGATTATTTTCACCTGGTATCATTGACGCGCCTACACTCTCTCATGAATAATTTATAGGTATTCATGCGTCACTTAAATACAGTATGACATTATAACGGAATAGTAGTAGGAATAGAAAACGAGATAATGGCATCAATTGTCAATGGAGAAGTCTTTGTTGAATTGCGAATGTATTGTGTTGTGATGAACATTCTCGGCAATCGTCCAATACTTGTAGACATTTAACGAGTTCAGGACTCTTATTTGTATATATATAAATATGCATGATTGAGAGTCAAGATTTTTCTTTTTCAAACGAATTAGCATTATGCCTACGCACATATGTGAAATTCAGTTTCAATGCATCGGCACGTAAAAAGATGATATCCGGTACTATGGATACCAGAGATATCAAGATATGACGACAGCGCATCAACACATTACACGTATATGTATGTGTTTACTCAAGGAATATCTGTGGGCTATGTAAATCGACACGCCGACTTGCCGATAAAATGACGCGATAAGTGAAGACATAATTTAATTTGAAACAGAGAGAATATATATCTTTTTTTCATTTCAAAGAGATCTTGCTGCTGCATAGCAATGGAATTATGAATAAATTCAATGATTCTTGCAAACACTCGTGGGTATAATCGTGAATGGATATTTAGTGTTATTGTTATTATTGAAAAGAGTATTTGCAACAGATATTTTTAGATTTTATTCTATGCGTTGATTCGTTGAGGCCATTCAACTATTTCAATACCTCGTATAACGTTTTCTATAATCAATTATCTTTGTTGAATGATTGAGAACACGCCATGAATTTCTCCTTTCCATCACAGTGGAACGATACCAATGATAAGATATTTTGTATCTCAATTTAACTTTAATACATATTTTGTCAGCTACATAACTTTCTCAGAAAGTAGTTTGGAATTTCACTGGATAAACCATAGAAAAATGTCATCAAGAGTTATTGTAAATTAAATAAATTATTGTGTATAGCATAAAGGAATTGAAATTTCACAAAGAATGTAGAGTCAATAGACAAGATAAGCTTTGCAAGTCACGACCTACAGCATATTCCACTTTTCTCCGCCATATCACAGAAGTTTTGAGTGAGATCATTGAGATTCAACGAATTCCATAGGATCCAATGTTGTTGCTTGAGGCACCTGGCGATTTCGTTCACTACCTTGTAATTTTCATGGCACGCCGTCGACTAGGTAGTATATATAAGCAATAACGCACAACACAATAGGGATAATGCGTTCGACAAAGGCCAACGTGAGATTCCATCACATTGTTACTTCAGTCTATGGTGGAGGCGAAAGTGGCGGCTTATCTCGCTTATCAACTCATGTATATACATCAACTATGCAGGCTACTCACTTGTTTCAACTGACAAACTTTGTATATATATGATATTATATACACATATATGCATTCATGTAAAATTTATTGATCGTATTGTGATATATTCCTGTTTCACACTTCGGATTTTCCCTGTAATTATTACCGTGCTATAAACCATTGTACAACGTTGCTATTTGATCTTTGAGTCACTAATTTTCGATAGGTGGCAATTGGATGGTGCATTGTTGTAAGGTTGAACCATTGACAACATGGAATATGTGAATTCTACACTTTGTCTATAACGTTGTAGTTCACTACAGAATTTTCCTGATAATGTTAATAATATTTGAGTATTTTGTATGGTAGATGGTTGGGAATATGTAGAGAATTCTGCAGTGATTAATAGTTGTAGTTTAAAGAGAAGAATTTATATGAGTTGAGAAACTCTGGGTATTAATGGTTCATAATTAAATATTTGAAGTTTTATTGTAGGAAATTAGTTTTGTATATTTATGAATATTTTGACATCTGTAATGAATAATTTTTATAAGAACTGTCTGAGAGATAAAAATGAAGATGTTTTTAATTTTTTATAAACGTGGATGTGTCATGAAAAAATAAACAGAATTGAGAATTTCAAAAATTAACGACAAATCGAAATATAAATACGATGAATCGAGATTTGTTGTGTTTGAAATTTGACTTTTGATTACTTTTCAAAATATTGTGGGTGTTGTTTTGTTCACATTTATATGGAAAAATGAATTTGTCAATCTATTTGCATCAATTGTAATTAATCTATGGGCAATCCATCCCTTCTTCTGTGAGATTTTTTTTTCTCATGAATTTTGTAATGAAACTTATTTCATAAATCGAATTTTAAAGAGCAGAATATTTCTATGAGTTTGAGTCATAATAATATAGAATCGTTCATAATTATTGATAAGAGTTTATCAACTCAATGAATATCGATGAAGAATAATAAAAAACCTGTCATTATAACATTATCAGACTTATTTTTCGTTCGATCTGAAGTAATCATTGAGAATTATCTATCCAATTTTCTCACAGCATTCGAGTATAAATACTCATCAAATTGTAATATCCTCATCACAGTCAGATTCTCGACGTTGTAGTGAATGATATTCTTATCAAGAACTCACTGCTCCCGAGTATTAATATTCATTATCGTATGCAGATTATTCGGCAGTGACAATCGAGGATTTTTTTTTCGCTGTTTCACAGTGTTTAAATATTTCGTGAAGTCTGGCAATTTTTTTATGCCAATGCATTACTGGTTGGCATATTTTCAAAGTGAGTTGAATTAAAATATATCAGCACACATTGATTACCCTTTACATTTGTAAAAATATCTGACTTTGTTTTATTAATCATAAAATAATTGATCATAGTTCATTTATTTGGTGCTCTTTGTCTTCTAAGTAATTTTCTTCATGAGATATTCATTCAGAAAAAGAAATTGATTTGATTAAATGGTCTCACAGTTGATGTACAACTAAGTACTTGAGTTGGATAAAATTGGCTTCTTCTTAATTCAGATCTGATAAAATCTCTTAAGATACAGCTGGATTAAATGTTGGAGCGAGAGAAGTTTATTCTGATGTTTGGATTGAAAATGAATCAGTTTAATCTCAACATCATAATGTTCCTTCAATTACAGAGAAATGAATGAGAATTAAACTGATCCGTTCGAACTTTACTTTCCGAAGTGTTAATTTCATCAGATCAAACATTTAATGGATTTCACTTGTATCTGATAATTTTTAACAAAGGGAGATATAGTTAGGCTGATTGTAGATGTCTTCACTGAGAATCTGCTTTCAGCTTTGTTCAAAGTAAAATGAATTCTAAAGAGCTGGTGGAGCAATTCTGACTGGTTTATGCGTCTCATCATCAACTTATTAACAGCAAATCTGATTCAAATGATGGAGTTTTTATCGCCACTGGAAATGGACGAATTTGCCTACGTCTTCTCACGTTTGTTTAAATTATTCCCTAAAATTGTCACTAGCTGAATGTCTGCACTATTTAACTAAATTGGAATAATAGATTTCAATATTGATATGACTTAGAAAATGCTCTGTCAGTAGCAAACGCAATTTTTGTTTTAGTTCTGTGAACTACCAGGCAGGTGAATTGCATGTAATGTATCATTGTGGATTTGATCATTGAGTGAAGGGTAATTAGATTTTGAATTTATCGTGAATTGGAAATTCCAAATTTGATATGTTCTCATAATGAGTACAATATAAGTGCAAACAGTGTACCAGCAACAATATGAATTCGAGACATGGATTCATTATGTCAACTTTTATGGAAGTATTGAGGTATTTTGATAAAGGGTCGTCATGTTTGAGCTAATCACAATACATTAACTGAAGAATTGATCAAAATACTCAATCATGCATTCAACAAGTTAAGCAAGTACTTGGCATATTCTTTTGTCAAGAATACATAAAAACAGATGAAATTTTGATGTGTTGAAGACTCGAATTAGCAAACAATGATAAATAACAGATAATTTCAACAAAAAGATTTGAAATAAGAATAAAATGTTTTCTTTGTTTCAAATCAAAAGAAAGTTTCAGAATAAGCAAAACACTTCTGCGTGACAATGCTCGTATTATCATGAACATGAAGTTCAAACGTTGCGTATTCATCGATGCTTTTCTTTATTCATTGATATACATCCAAAATCAACATAAAAAAATTTTTGTGTTTGGAAAAACGAACACAAAAATTTTTTATTCAGAAAGTTTTTTGTTTTTATACCTGGGCCAAAGATGATACCAAGTTATGCCAATTTATATGAAACAGTGTTACACAATTTTGTCCCAAGTTAAACATTTGAGATACTCTCAATTGACATTTCGAAATACACGAGAATTATCGAAGTTATCAAGGGGACCTTGATGTGGACAATGGCCTTTAGGTAGCGTGTGAACTGCCGTGATTTTGTTAGTTTTCACAATTCTGTCATCGTTATTAAATGAGGTAATTATCTGTACCTTTCATAATGCCGCATTCCAGAAACATACATTTTTTTCTTAATCAGAGAATACGACAGAATATATAATTGGCAGTTGAGCGCCCAAAAACTAAGTAAATACAATGAAAACCGTTGCGTAATTCACAAGTGACGATAAGCGTCCGATGAGACGACCTTGCCTTCCGCACGACACTACGGCTATGTATTTGCCTTGAGCATATCAAGTTTAAGCAGTGGTGTGATGTTAAAAAATACGAAAGAAGTTAATGAATCAAAGCATTTCATGTCAATGAATATTCAATTTTCCCACACATTTAAAACTTGGTGGCGATCAATTAACTTTAGTTTGAATTAGTACCTCAACCTGGAAATGAAATGGAAATAATTTTATTTATAATGTTATTAGCATTGAATATTGAATATAAAATCGAAGCGTCTTTGCTCGAGGACCTTCAGGTTCAGTAATCGTGTGTGCCATGATCCGGTTGGTTGTACAGACCATGCCGAAAACATTGCCAAGTCATATACAAACTGCTATAGCATATAACTACATGCAGACCACTTTCAATTCAGAATAAAAATTCTTCCACTTTATTGTTCATACATATTTTTGCAAGCACTTCGCATTTTTATCCACAATCTTGCCATAAGAAAATTGAAAAATCCCTTCTCTCCTAAATTTAATATTCTAATTTTATTGATTTAGTAAAATTGCCCTTTTCCATTATAAAGTTTTTAAAATTGAAGTGCCAAAATTTCACCACAATAAAATTAACAATTGTACTTCATTGATATAAATCAGGACAGAACTGCATTAAATTAGTTGCAATCAAATAAGAATAAGTGAAACAAATATGTTCTATACAACCAAGTGAAGGTCAATGTTATATTCATCATCAGCCTATGACATCAATCAGAATGCCATTACTCACAATTGCATTCAAGCTATTTACCATACAGTGCTAAAAAAAAATTGATTCTCATTGATATAGACTTTTAATTAGTTGTGCGACACTTGTTTGAATGTGTTTGACATACATTGTCAAATGAGCTTCTACAAGTAATGGCTATATACAGCAGTATAAAATATCACATGACGTAACGCACCCGCATAAAGACAATGAAAGTAAATGATTTTAAATTGTTGAGATGTCTTTTCATTTTACCCTCGCACCATTATGTTTTTTCGTGTTTAACTTTAGAATAGAAAAGATGGGAATAGCACATTAGTTAAAGAAATCGGGACTAGAATTCTAATTGTGCTCAATTCTCAATGCATTCTCAAACAATCAATTTTTTTCACAGATTCTTTCCTTCAGATAGTCTGTATGTCAAATTGTATGATAGAATCGATGACAAGTAGGAGTGATCAACAGTTAGAATAGAAGGCGTTGGAAATAATTGACATTTGATAAACATCTTTTTTCGAAGGGAAGAAGTGTTTATCAGGCCTGAGGGACGCACGTCTCGCTAAGTTGAAACGAAAGTATAAAAATAGGATGTAATATACACGAGAGATTTTTTTCTTTATTCGACACGCGGTATATAAGGAATGCACATATGAAGTTGGATGGAGAATAATAAAAAAATGATTGAAACTAATCTCATTCATAATATTTTGTAAGTGATAAAAAATATTCAACAGTTGTTGTTTGGAATTCGTTGGAATAATAATGAACGGTGTGTGGGAGATTTTACAGTGCGGAGAAACGTTTACTGTATGGATCATAAATAAAGGGCTTCGATACCAGGTTATGGTGTTCGAAGGGCAATACAAGCGTTTCTCAACGTGTTTGCCACAAGAAATCGTTTTAACGGGGTATACCTCGTCCCCACTGGAGATCACAATTCAAGTTCGCCAATACACATTCACTCGTGTGTATGTTAATATATTATAGCAAAGTGAAATCGACTCAAATTACATATTTTCATGAGGACCTTCATTCATGTTAGAGCAGTTATGCTTTATCATACTTTGTTGATGTAAGAAAAAAGTTTAATCATATTAGCCACGAATATAATTCAATAATAATGAGCCTAATAATAATTTCATTCATAATCAACAATATACTGAAACGTCTGAGAATATAAAATATATTTTTAAATATCATTTGAGTAATTTGGAGATAATTTGGAGAATCTGAACATCAGTTAGGATTTTGATTGAGTGCATGAAGTTTATCGTGTGCTCACTAAAAGTTGTAGATTCTATTTTCCTCTTTTTTTGTTTCTTCTCTAAATCATGTTCTTCAAACTCGTTGCCATGCTATCTCAAAAACGGATCATACGAATGAGTACTGACAACTTTCATCCGGTTTATAGGAAATTTGTTTACAATTCTTACTGTAATTTAGATAATCTATTCAAAATTCCTGTTCACTTTGAACTGACTAGATGGAAAAATTAGAGACAAACCAGACACTTTCTTTTTCAGGAACATCCGATAACTTATATCGTGAATCGGTAACTCGTGAGTCATCTGATTTCATGGAGGTTAAGACTCATTAGTGTGAGGTATTTTCTGGTATTTCGATGTATCAGAGCATGTCGCAATTCAATTTTTGTTACAAAAATCAATGCAATACATCACCAATTTTATGTGATTATGTATTCCTAACGTTTGGAAACAATATTTGGAAATTGGGAATCATCCCCAATCTTGCATCTGGCGACTTTTTCAATATCAATCATTCAGGAGCACAAGTTTTACGTCATTCAATGAATGTTTTGTAAAGTTCCAATCTGTGGCCTAGTGGAGGACATTATTAATGCTCGATTTTCCATCTCTGTTACTCTCGCATTTTCATTCCCCAATGTCTCCCCTTTTTTTCAGCGTAAAAATACGAATGAATCATACTGTACATTATTTATCCGGAGAATTCGAAATATACACACTCCAGCAATTCGCCACGAGATATTTTTCTTTTTGTTTACGGAACCGCAACGAGGTATTGGCCGTGGAATTCCCGAGAATTCTATTCTCGACATTGCCCACTATACCACAAGATACACTGAATTTATTTTTCTTTTTTCTCACTTCACCCGATAGGTCAAGGAGTGACCTCATTTCAGTGAAATATTCGGCGCAAATTGTGTACAAAGTAATTTTGTGCCACTTGCAAAGTTCCTTCACAATATATACCCAGGCCAGAATCATTCGTACAAGTATAAGTAGGAATATCATGAAATGTTGGTTTCAGCTACAGGTTCAGTTTACCCTATGGCCATGAGCATGACGATATGCTTCAGAATCGCTTCAATACTATTGTCAAACTGGTACAACAGCTGTGCTAAAAGAGACAAAACTATTGTGTCCCATCGAACAATACTCTCCAAGTTTTAGCGAGGGTTCTATATAACATCGGTCGAATATGGTGTAACCTCGCGTGTTGGTAATTGGGTAACATTTCAGTATATACAGAGATATTCCACAATTGGAAAATATAGGCGAAGCAGAAAAAGAAGAATTAAATAATTCCAATCCAATATGTCCAGCTTCTCTGTCACTCATACACATACCATAATAACTTAATGAAACTACACATAAGTTTACTTTTTACATTGCACGTTAAACTGTTTCCGCAATTGGAAACACTTTGCGAAAGTTCGTTGAGATCGAGTGTGCTTTCACGTTATGATACATAATTGTACTCTCATTTCATCCACATCGTTACTGATATAACATCGTTATTTACTCTTGCATCATTACTTCGTATCACATCAAAATTGATACGTATCAGAATTCATTCTTATAAACACAAATTTATTCTGTATTCCTATGAAAGAAATTTAATAAACATTATCATTGGAAAACTCTTGAGTACTCTTGAGCGAATTAGCATTTGAATAACTCAACTTGTTTCGCTATGTTGTAATAACAAATCCTGATATTCTTCATTCATTCAACACAATTGTTCAAAGCCAACCTTGTTGCTTACTACATAACTATTCTTAAATCTTAGTACACATCACAAAATATGCATTCTTATCAATTACAACATAGTCATTAATTCTAATCACAGTTATTTACTATGATAAATATGAAAATTAACAAAACTCATTTACAGTATCTACATAAATTCCATTTGAAGAAAAAGAATCAGATGTTAGAATATTGATTAGAGTTTCATAAAATTTATCAATGAGAAAGGATCAAATATCCGGTAGATTTTCTTTACTCTATTCTGAAATACCAATTCAATAATTCGATAATTACTTTTATCGACTGTATTAATTAATTCAGTGTTTAAATTTTCACAGACGCCTCGCAAGCGTAAAAAATTCAGCTGTTAACATAATCATAATTATAAATTGCATTAATTTCAACACATTCGCAAATGAAAAAAAAAAAATAGAATGTACCAAAATAAAAACTCACCAGTAAGATGAAATTGATGAAAATGAAAATTGAAAATGTTTAACGATGATCGATCAAGAGACAATCAACCGGCATTCACTGAGATGAATATACATATATACATACACATATATCATCCGCGAGTACCTTCAAACACTCATTGTCACGATATTCAACAATTCACTATTTTTATTCAATATAATATCATCAAATGTGTAGAATTTGATAATCATGATAGATGCGCGCGAATTTTCGAAGATGCTGCCGGACAATGAGTTATGTTAGGATGATTTTCTTTTATTTTCGTTTATCTATGGAGTGAATTATTGGCCGATGAGTTGATAGCAACACACAATATATAACAAACGATCGTGGCAACGAGCTACGTGATACTATAGAGTTTTGCTTGTGTGCACTGTGTCTGTACATCGCATCTCAACGGACAGAATGAATGTGGATGAAGGGATATGAGAGGCAGGGTGGATAACTGAATATCGTCATACAGCAGATGTCAACCCGGAGATTGTCGATGAATTACGGAAATAATCGAGCTATTTTTCTTTAACTTCGTCACTAGATGGCGAATCCGTACAATCATACTTCGTAGAGGTGATATTCTTGGCTTCGGATATGTAATGAATTACATTTTAGCCCAATATGACTCTGTCATCCTTGAAGGAAATGATATGGAAGGATGTAGAATTTTTTTTCCGATTTGGAACAGGTGGAAAAGGGAATTAGAAACGTGGGAATGATATTAGGTACACCGGAAATAGATAAATTTGCTCTGGAATTGTAAAATTCGTAAGATTTGCTACAGAGCTTCATGAAGAATGAAGATAATGAAGGAACCTTTGTTTCTGGTGTCATACACGTTTCTTTATTCTGAGTCAATATTAAAAGGTCGCAAAGGTGAGATTTCAATCAACGTAGTCGTGATTATTTTTCCGATTCACTGATTATAATCATGATGTCAGACTTTCAGGCCAACACTACCGAGGATGGAGTAATCATGATATACAAATGTCTCGATGAAACAATTTAGATGTTTCATATTTTTATATGAAATACAACTGAAGATGGAGAGAGGAATTGGACCTCACTTCAAGTGAATATATCTCAAGAGAATTCTTCATGTCCTCATATAAAATCACAGTGGATAATTAATTTCACATACAATATTTATGCTCATATTGAAAATGTAGGACATCACAAGACTGCATTTTACAATATGAGAACATGAATATATCACCGATATAATAACAATTGCACTTCATGCGTAAGTAATTAATGACAAGTTATCTCTCATTCACATTTCCCTCTTTTTTGTTCACTATTGAGCTCCCCATTTGGCAAAATTGGAATCCACTACACTTTCAGGTGTTATCGGCCACAGTGATGGTGGTAAATTTGGATAATCCATCAATTCCGATGGGAGATTCCACATTGGATATTGGATTGCATTGTCTCCATATTCTTCATCATTAATAAGTGGACATTGGAAAAATTCGTCAATTATTTCATTTCTATTGACGTTCCCACTGCTCATTTCTTGAATCTTCAATGATTCTTTATATGCAACTTAAAAAATAAATCAATGTTGCTATAACATTTATGAAAGTTCGTAAATCAATATCGAGATTATTCGAATGAAAATATAATTACTCATTCTTTGTAGGTGCCAGGCCATTGCAGGTGTTAGATGAGAGAATCTGCAATTGTTACCAAATGGACAGTCTCCAAAATTCATGAATTTATTGCATGGAATCTTTCCAGATTCCTCCCTCAATATATCTTGTGGATCTATAGGATAAAAAAAGACAATAATGAATTACAAAATAAATCACTTGACTTTATCCAATGTTAAAAATTTTACCTTTGAACTGGTTATAATGCCCAGCTCTATTATTAATATGTTGTAAACTTGAAAGATGTTTTTTTCTCGCATCAGCATCATCTTTAAATGACCTATCGCAGTAATCACAATAATATTGTTTGCCCATTCGACTCATAATGTTCCTTCATTGAAATATAAAAATCATCAATCAATATTCAATTTCTCAGATATATTTATCACATTGTAGTGCCATTCATTGAATTGGTTCAATTTAAATATTGTTGATGACATGGAGATACGTGATGAAAGTGATTGTGTTAATTTATTCATGGGGTAAACAATGTTTGACCTTAATTATTTGTGTACTTTAACTCTCGTGCTTCAAATTGACACTGTGGAATCACATTTGTTGGAGATGGTGAATAGTGAAACCCAATTGACTCTGCTGCCAAAACATCGTATCGATTCTTCAATTACTTGAGCTGTTTGGTGCTGCCATCTGTTAATGATTTATTTTTGTGACGAACATTTGCATTGGCGCACACATTAATTGAAATATGAAAGAAGGAATTTGTAAGAGCAACATTTATTCATTTTTTTTATGGGATATTTATTTCAAATTGATTGATTACATTCACAGTTGTTTTGTTTTTGGTTTTTTTTTCTTGAACATTATAAGTAATTTTGTTGCACTTTTAGATATACGTATAATTCATACATATATATATCCATGTATATACATATACAAATATAGATATATGTAAGTATAGTTTCCAGCTCCGCACAAGGTGCGTAATTAATTTGACCATCGATTGCTTAAGTTCAATTATTGTAGAAAATGCCTGTTGTTTCAATTTTATTTATTGAATAGGATTAAATGCTATTCAAGATAATACGAATAAATTTATTATAATCCCCCAGTATGTAAATTTTCTGGTGGGTGAACTAATGAACAATTTTTTTTTGTAATTACCTGATTTGATTTCTTTTAATTTGTTTCCACTTTGTGAAGATTATTTATATAATTATTCTTTTTCGAAAAGAATATTAATTTTTCAAGGAATTATATAGATTGTTGAAGTAAATTATTGCAAGATTGATATTACCATTATTATTAACTGTTTTAATCTAAAAATAGGCATTTTCCACAACTGTAATTGATTTAATTATCTGAAAATATTTTTCAGCTGCCTACGAAGCATTATAGAATACTCTTCACTGAAAACTATCAATGAAATTCGAGTGGTTTTTTTTTTTTTTTCATTTATGGACATTTCAACTATGAAAATCATTTTTTATAGCAATACAAAAAAATATCCTACATGCGTATCTACAGACGAGGTGCATGATAATTGCTATTCATTTTAATTCATAATGCATTCCAGATTTTCCCATCGCTCTTCTTGTCTTTTTGAATTTTGGTTCTTCTGGTAATTACATGAGGCAACTTTATACGATGAATCATCATTTTTTTTTTTCCTTTTTGATAGTAAATTAATGCATATGAAGAAGCAATATTTAATAATATAATTCAAGTTTTTAGGCCTGCTAAAAACGGCGCTCGCATTCATTATTGACCAATTCGAAGTATACTAGACTAGATTACGAATTGAAAAGCGCAATTAATTGTTCAACCATATATATATATATATATATATATATTTACACATATATATATGGCTTAAACATAGCAATTTGCAGCTTTGCTACTAAAATTCTGTATATTCTATTTCGTTTCCACATGCACTACTGACGCAAATAAAATTGAACTCGAGAAAATAATTGAAAAAATAAGTTTTTATCACGAAATTGAAGCACAATACTTTTGTCAATCTTCACTCCAATGATTATTATACATATATGTATATATTTTTCGAATCGAATATATAAATATATCGATGAAACGAATGCGCAAATATATATTCAATTCATGCATTTAGCTAATTCAAATAAATTCAATTCCTTCAGAACGAAAATATATTATTTTCCATTGTTTATTTAATTCATTGTCCTTGCTCAAAATTTTTTATTAATACCTATAGGCACACATCAGCCTGACACTAGGAACATACAGCATTTGAATTATTTTATAGCGCAGTGAAATAAAAGAAGTTTCGAAAGTTTTTTTTTCTCTGAATATATCAATTTTTTTCAGTAATATTAAATTCATATATGATGTATGTATACCGTATAGAAATAGTTTGGATCACAACTGCGATTCAAGAGTAGAAGTTGTCAAAAACAAGAGCTAAATAAAAATAGAAAAATTTTGTTCGTAAAACTTTCAAATGATTATCGAATGTTGCAAGTTTTGTGGAACTTCTTTCGTTTCAATTATATGTGCACATACTCTTCCAATCATATTATTTTTCAATTGAAATTCATTTTTCATTCACCTAATTTGGCTCGATAGTAATGTGCATCACACAATAAACGTTCTCATTCAATTCGTAATTACAAAAACCGAAAAAACTTCGAACTGCGACTCCTCGATCTCGCCACATCTCTCATACCATTGTAATTTCGCTTCTTGGTTTCTTTTGACTTATATTGTTTATTACCTTTCAATGTGCATTATTTAATTGTTGTTAATCCTTACAGTGTATATCATTCTCTATTGGTATGTATCTATAATTATTATTATTAATAATTATTAATGTTAATTGTATCATTATTAATATAGAAATAAATCAGTGCTAAAATGTTTAAAGTGGGGCCCATCGTTGAAAACTACGTGGGCATCATCTCCATCCGTTCACAAATGTCACAATGAACGAACAGCACAGGACACATTATTATCTATAATTATAGAAGGCTAAACATATACATATATAAATAATGGAATAAAATCCAATAAGGGATCGCAGAGCAGACATAAAAATGCATATTGACGGCGTATATTCCACTTTAATCAAATTGAAGCAAAACAGTTTACAACTTTCGGTGTTCTCGACGAGGCATTGGTATTTTCAATTAAAAAATGAAACGATCTCAACCAACTAATTGTCATTAAATTCAGATATTCTCCAAATTGTTTTCAATTCCTTCACGATGAATTTACATTGCAATATAGTTGGTGTAGGTTGTTTCGTCAATATAAAACAAAAAGATTGGGAAAATAACTCAAGTTCATTAATTGCATGTCCGTCCCAATTATGGGCTTGGTCTGCAACTTTGCGACGTCGTCACTACCTTCTTCACTGTCGCTTTGCATTCTTCCCCACCGTGCCTCTCTACTTCTTTGGAATCTCTACATCCTGACGAACCTTGTGACCCCGGAAACTTGCCTGAATTTTCGTCGCAGCTTTATGCAAATCCGGATCAGTTAAATCGATACCCTCCAACTCGTTCACGGCATCGTCCACCTGAAATACAATATGTTTATACTTGCAATTGAAGACTTTTTCTCGAATTATCCAAACTTAATGCAAATATATATATATATATATATATATATATAAGTTATGACCACCAAGAACATTCCATTATTCTTCTGGACACTTGGATAAGTGAAAAGGAAAATATGGGTTAAGTGGACACATATTGTATATTGTTGCTACCACTATTTTTAGGGTTAATTATAACTTAGACGAGTAACTGGACGGGAGGGTTCGCGTGAGTCCGAACCAGACTCAAATGCCTAGAAGAAGAAAGAAAAAAGTCTAGAGTTTGCAAAGCTTGTAAATTGCAATTACAGTGCCGCTCTATTTGCATTATACCGACACTTTTTCTGGAATAATTAATATCACTATATTCTTTTCTTCAAAACATAACATCTTAGAATTATTTTTTCTCACTTATACTTTATCATATTTTTCCATTAATTGATGCGACTGATTAAATAGAGGAATACTCCAGAATTTTCTATTGATTGTATATGATATCAACAATGAACACAATTGTATTGTATATGAGAATAGTTATTATTATAATTATAAAGTACTATATAAACAATAGGTATTTACACTCCATTTCGTGAATGGTTGGAAAAGAGCATTCATGACATAATAGAAAGGAAAATGGGTGGTGCATATGAAAAAAAGCAAAAAATATTATTTTTCAACCCCTTGCACATTTTTCCCTGAGGCGTTTTACCTTTTCAGTATCATTAGTTCAATCATAATACTCGCGTTTATGCTGTCTGCCAGAACTTTGTAACAGAAAGATGCCATTTATTATTACTTATTATTCATGGGCCTATAGGTGGATGAATATTCTCATTCTCTTCAAAGTTCATTCTTTCATCTGTGTGATAAATGATCCTGTCACCATTTCTTCTTTCTTTTTTTTTCCTCTCCTATTTTTATTCCATGAGAAGAGCGTCAAAAACTTTAAATTCAACCTTGTGGTAACGACGTGTTATCCCTTCACTTCGTGACATGTCTTCAAGAAAATTTTAAATCTCTAAAGTATCTTTTCAATTTTTGTCACATCTTTTCACACCATCTTGACAATACATATATATATATATATATATTTAATTTAGGCCGTAATATTTTTTCGATGGAACTGGTGAAAAAGTGCGATTCATGTGCTGGCTTTATATTTTCCCCCTTTTTTTTGTTACTTCAGTATTTTTGTTATTTTTTTTCGGTCACTCACAGGGGCGCGGCCGAACGCTTTCCGCGACCGCATTCGCTAGCTCGCAATATCGATTCACTGTTTCATTTTCAGGTGGTCCCGTGAGATCGGCCGAGTCGTCGCATGTCCACTATATATACCAATAAAATTTATGCGACCCATAAATGTGTAGGCATGTCATAAAAAAAAGAAAAGGATGAGTGTCCAGGGATTTATATTATCGATAATTCATTATTTTCTTCACTTCATGAGATAGAAATGCATCAAGATAAATCTGGAAAATGCACTCTCTAAGAAAATCTAAATCTCCATTTATATATCACACACCAAAGAAATTCAATTATATATTTATATGTCAAAAATACACGAAGACTTCTTGTTTATATTCCATTTGTGTGCATAAAATTTTATTTTTCAAGAAATGAAAGAATAAATAAAACACAGTGAAAATGCATAAAATTTTCCCATGCGAACAGTATGTATTCATATATGTGTTTAAACACATATATCTGTTTACTGGAGCGTGAGTTATTTTTCAACCAACATGAAGAAGAAAAAAAAAATGAACGATGAGAATCTCTTGGCACAACGAAGCATTGCCTTGAAAGCTGCTATATAAAATGTATAGCTATCAACATGGATACTCCTGGGGGTTCATATTGTTTCGAATCAGCAGAAAACAGCCATTAACAAGATTACTTAATACATTGAATTATCTCGATGTGAATCTATAATATCTACTCTGTTGCAATTATTTCATAGAATAAAATCTTGAATTCTCTTTAAATTCGCTCGTATTTCCAACAAAAGATTTTATGTTTTTCTTAATTCAAATTTATCTATCAACATTCTCCCACTCAATTCATCGAGGAAATTTAGCAATATATATACAGAATACTAGAGTTTATGTTCAGCCGGATCAATATACTGCAATGTCTCAATGAAGATAACATGAACGAGAGGATGACTTGGATGAGGCAATTCCGTAAGTAAGTATTATGATCTCACATCACTATCCGGTATATACCTATTTCATATACCCATTCGCGATAAAGGTGACTCCAGACCTGGGGGAGTCTATATATAATACTGCAAGGGATGATAGGGGATATCAGGCAAGTATGGGTGATGGTGAATCACAGTATTATCAAAGGTGTTCACTATACACAATGAATGTTTAGTGAAACTTATGACTCATGATTAATCACGTCAACCATCATTGAACACTTCTCCATGTGTGTGATATATTAATTAAAAGGGTGCTACGGTGTTTGACATCGTTTATAGAATAAAAGTTTGAGAAAGACATGAGAAATGATTCTTCAGTGATCAAAGTGACATTTGGTAACAATAGATTCATTTTTTTATCAACATTTTTCAAAGTACTGAGCACTTTGTGCTATCAATGGATATCTGGTTGAAGTATTGTATTAAATCCAGGAAGAATTGAGAAAGTATGAGGATTTATTCCGGTGTCACACTTTTGTTGTATCTCAATCAGGACTGCTTTGATTTTGAAATAATATACCAAGCGCGTTTTGTCCTTTTCATGTCAAGTTCAATTTTTAACAGTCATTAAGTGAACCCAAAATTCTAGTGGATCGTTTAAAACGTCCTCACCTTTTTCCACCACACGTTCACGTTGTTCATGTGAACATATTGTAGTATCTCTTGAAACACTTTGAAACGTTTTAATCTTTCAATACGAGATTAACACGAACACCATTTTGAAGTGTTTCAGAAGTGATTACAGAAATGAAACACTTGAATTCACAGTGTACTATGTCGAACATTCTAATTTTAGTGAACAGCTACATTTGAGCTTTATTTTTGAGATCAGTATTTTCATCGTTGTCATTCGTATTGACAAGCCGACAACATTCCTTGGAGCTTTTTCTTCAAATCCCCAAGAATTAAATATACATACAGATGAAAACTTCAATAAAATTTTCACCAAGTCTCAACAAATCGTTTGAGCTTTTATTTATTTGTCTGTTCCTATTTCATCAAGTGAGGTTCTAGGCTGATATTTTCCCTCAGTGCCTGATATTTTCTTTCAATTGAACACATAAAAGAAGTTAAAGATAAAGATAAAAGTAAATAATGACATTTTCTTCAATTTAGTTTGAGTATACGTCTCAATAAAATTGCAACTATACACTTCTTTCATACCAACTGACACATCATACATAATTGATTGCAATGCATTGCCACTTCTGAGTTGTTTAGATACACATGATCGATCGTGTTCACGTCTATCATCAACGTCACCTTAAATAGCAAACTCATTTTTGATTACACTGTCAGCGAGTTTTTGCCAATGCACAAGGCACTTTGGTGTAATATATATTCCAAGTGGTCTTCGTTTCTCGTCACGTTTCGCTACGCGTGTATTTCATGAAAAGGAAGAAGCAAGAAAAAAAAAACACCCCAAAGAGGAAGCACGAGCTAAAGTGTGTCGGATATCTACGTGCCGCGGCCCATTTATTGTACATTGGTTCATTCTGTTCATCGATAGTGTCATGTCACCACGTGTACTGTGCTCATCTGTTATGTGGTATCCAGCTTCTATTCTACTGGACGTGGTTTCCAGCTGTGGTAAATTGTGGACGAAAAAAAAAGTAGAGATATTCATCACCGTTACCAATTTCAGTTGGTAGCCTCAGGGTTTTGCGGTTAGGTGGAAAAGATTATGGCCAACGTACACATATACACAGTCAGAGAAAATATTAGAAGCCACCCCATCATGCGAAAGATATATTCACATATATACAGATATACAGACAGACACAGCAAGTGAAATTAACTGGGACCTACTGCTATAGTAATTTTGTAGAATTTTCTCGCCAAGTTTTCTCATCTGGTAAATGTGAATCACACCATAACATTTGTAAAGGTTTCTAATCATAAATAACTGCTATAAGGAGGATTAGTCACTAGGTTAACGTGATAATTGGATACCACTGCAATAACAATAAAGAAAGATGATAATAAATAAGATGAAAAAATTGAACGGAAATATCAATTTGATAGAAAAATTCGATCAATTCATCGTTCAACGATGTTTCATTGCACATAAATTGTTTCGTAAATACACGAAACGAGGATTTTTTTTTTCTTTTTTAATATATACTTTGACAATCGTCTATGAGCAATAAAATACGATAGGTGAGACGAATTCATAGTCGTAAAACATTGACTGCTCTTGGAAACCTGCCACGCATTTATAATACAACTGTTAAACGAAAAGTGTATAGAGAACTTGACGCGACGAATATGAGGTGCCTCAAGCAATTTCTTGGTAGATGCTGTAGTGAAACCACGAGGTGGAAAGCCTCGGCATAAAACCTCATCAGGTTGCAACTGAAGGCGTTTTAATGTTTCAAAGCTGAAACACCAAGAGCATACTGGCAAAATATAATTTTAACAAATTTACATTACACACTATGAACAGACGCCCAGTAAACATTCTTGGTTAAAATCCTTGCGTGACTCTTGGGAAAACGACCAACAATCTCTCTATCTAAATAATATTTAGTAAATTTACGACTTTTTACACTGCGCGCATGCCTCATCAAATGCTCTTCTATTACGCTACAATAGCCCTGTCATATAGCTCGAAAGCTTTTATTACGACCGCTCAAGAGAGAATATTTCTCATATCGTGGTACAGTGAAGTGTAAGATGTCTATTACTTTTACTTTGAAAAAAGACAAGAAAATGAAAGAATAAATGGTTGGAGCTTCTTCATCTGCTGTCATCCTTTTCAATATCAACCATATTTTTTCTCCAATCATACAGTTGAAAAGAGGATTTTAAATGAACTTCGTCGATTATTGTTAGTGCATCATATTTTACTCGAACAAGTTCATGCACTTGACGTGCTTTCCCTATCCATTTAAAAAAATTTATAAATACATGCCAATGTTATTCTCATAATGTATTTAGCAACATGTCGATTTGATAGAATCAATAAAGCTTTTGTACATAATTAACATTATTATTGCGACTACGTAGATGTACGTGGTTCACTTCAATCCAACTCACACAAAGTTCCAACTTTTTTTTATTCTTTTTCTTCCCTTTTATTACACGATGCCAACCACTTCAATTGGAATATCTGCCACAGCTGCGAAACTCTGTAGGGTCTGACTCGTCGAGTCACTCGGATTACTTCGAATATTGGGAAATTGATTTGAACTTCTGTCACACAGTGCCACGATCTTCTCTACCTCACCCTCACATACCAAAAATGTCGGTCTGTTCACTTTTCACTGTTTTGTCTTTTTTTTTTCTATTCATCTTCGTATATGACACAAGTTTAACGATTATGTCCAGTCAACCACAAAAATGCTGCTCATCCATTCTGTGTCATTCAAAATTTTTCCCTCAAACCACAATTCAACTGATGTCAAGATTATTTTTATCTGTTCCCGTTTTTTTAACATGAGAATTTATATCAGTTATTATACACATCTTCAAAATGATCAACCTTGTCAGATTTTACTTCCAAGATTAATCAAGTTAATTAGTAGAGATTCAACAACTCATCTATTTTGGTTTCGCTCGTCGACTTTAAAATAAATATTCCATATTTCAATTAGAAATTATAAGATGTTTCAATCGTTAAAGTGACAAAAGTGCTAGGAACTAATTAATACAATCTCTGATTAAATGTGATTATCTCTAACTCAATGTGGATGAAACGATGCGATAATTTAATGGACGACATGGAATTCAGTGACCGTAACTATCCTACCTATATATCTCAATCCGCAAACTTGATGGTCACATCGGTATACAGAGATAGAGTTCAACATCTGTGTGGTATCATTGAAAATGTAGGTGGAATCAATTGTGATCAATAATTGCATTATCCCATCGATTGTGACCATATCTTTTGTTGCATCAAACAAATTTATAAAGATTATTTTCAATTAATATTTTGCTGAAGGTTCACTCTATCAATGTTCATTTCATCTAGCCATCAATTTTACCATTCATTCAATTTCATTTTTATCATTTATCGACGAAACGATAATGTATATACCTCCCACAATATGAAATTGCATAATTCATTGAGGCCAAATAAGTAATCACAAGTCATATTCGTATCATACTATATGCACGATGCATATGAATACATGAGATGAAGCAGCACAATGCACATTATGTAATCTACCACGAGGGTAATCAGCAGATCCCATGACAATCATAAGTCATTATATTGGATCCCTCTATAATTTCCTGCTGATTGACGTTCTAACCACACGGACATATGTATTTCAATAGTCAACGTTTGCACCATCCTAGACACTCTTCAATATTTCCATCGCCGGAAGCTTTTAGTGACAGTGTAACAAGGATAATTATGACACGTGTGTACTTCTAGACGGGATATATAATTTGTCATCCAATTGATAGCAAACTGCACACGTCAGCTGGCAGGAAAAGAAGAAAGAATTTTTCTTTACACATGACAATGTCATTTCAGCAGAAAGATGGATTAGAGCCACCCTCAAGTAGAGTTTGTGTATACATATAAATATATATGCATACCACCTATGTACACAAGTACATGGTAGATGACATACGTTCGATCGCTTCTTTTCAAGGTTTCAACGGTGGAGTTTCGTTTGGTCGTCCTTCAAGCCAGCTATAAGCTTTGAGAGTTTGATCTAGCATGCTGACTAAGATTAATTTCCTTTTCAAGGATAAAGGATGATAAGAACCGAGAGTGAAAAAAAAAATACAGAACAAAAATGTTGAAATAGAAAAGAATATACGTGAACATTGTTATATAAATGGTTGGCGACAATAATGTCCTAGCCACACGGTTCACCACCACCATCATTATGTCCAAACTTCTACCACATGGAATATTTTACGTTCTGGAATGAAGTGTTAAGATTAATTGCACCAATTTGAATAGAAACTATTATGATAATGGTTCACTTGACCTGGTAATTAAATCTCTTTCCATTTCTTTTGCATCAATGTATGTGGAAACACAACTACTATTCACATACTCATAATAGTACATAAACCGTATGTAAAAGTAATTACTGTTGCTGACCGATAACTTGTGCTGCATATGTTATCTGGGACATAACTTATTCAACAAAGCTCATTCTTATATGTTTAGTCACTTTCACAAGTTCACCAGTGAATTTGTGGCAAACACGAGCGTGCCACGAGTCTATTGGTCACTTATATTGTTGAGTTTGTCAGGTAAATATTATTATTATTGTTATTACTTTTATTATTATCATATACAGCACAGCGAAGTTGTGCCGCACGATATGGAGCATTTGTGACACACTCTAGGCGTTTGTTACGAATAAACTTTGAACAAATAGAAAGAATAATAAAGTTATAAAACGTGGCGTATGACAAATGTTTTTGAATGATTGTTGACGTGTTACCAATACTGAAAAGAAAAAGTACTGGAAGTATGTACTACGTTGTTTTTGTGTTCATGTACAATACATGGTTGTCGACGGACGTGGATATATCCCCTGTGGACATATTAATACCAGGATGAATTGATGTACGATGTTCTTTCTCGCTGTGATTGAATCAGTGGTTGATGAGACTGAATGAATTTTCCCAATTAACTATAATGTAATCCATCTGTTAATTATCAATTTGCTACGCTTGCTACGTCGATCAACAAAGAGTCTGGAATAATTTGTATCATCAAGAGTATGGAGAATTGTTCCAATTATAAACGATATGATTAGATGTGACTATTTGTTTACCAATGTATTCATGTAATGAAAAATAGTTTCATTAGAGTACTATCTTTATGTAGCATTTCAAAGAGTTCAGATGAATAACGTGGGTATGTATTTGTTAGATAAGGCGAAGCTTGCCAAAACAATTTCAATACAGGAACAGATGAACATTTGGTTTTAGGTATGAGTAGTATTACTCTTTTCGATTCTCCTTATTCTCGATCCATCTATTTTTCCATCTAATCATATTGTTTTGTCTTTTTAAGCTTCTTTCTTTCTCTCTACCAATTTTCTGTGATGCTTCTCACGTTTTTCCTCCCTTTCTCATCTGAACTTCGCTCAACCGCCCGTCTTCCACTTCATATATTGAATATACAACACAAATATAAACACATACACATCCACATACACACATAAGTGTGCCCATAACTACATATACATAATGCAGTCGACCCACGTTCAACTAGAAACTTCTTGCCGGATTATATTTGTTGAGCATATTATTCTGGGTTTCATTATCGATATTCTCAAATACATACAGCGTTAGCAAAAATATGTTGAATTATGTCTTTGTTCATTGCGAAACATATGAACGTGTTTAGTTTTTGATTAAATAAATATTTTCGTTTATGAAAGTTGTATATTATAAGAAGTTCGATTGAGAAATAGTATTGTTATTCGATTACAATGATTTCAAGGGGTGCCAAGTGATGATTCCGTTGTTGAGCCAAAAATGATAAAACATTTGGACAGATATAAAATTTCAAGTTTGAATATTCTCGTGCCAACTTCATGAAGACATATATAAATATATGTGAATATTTCTATCCGGAACCATCCATGTGAATCCGTGTCCGGTGTGCTCCCTCGGAGACTACAAACTGCTATCGCACGAGTTTCAGCGATTCAGTGACGTTCATTTTTGTTTCATTTTTATCTTTCATTCCAACAAATATATAACAATATTTATTCACAATCCATGAGCCATTGCCAGAACTTTTGCAATCTAGAAACCTCTATGTAAATTTTTACGGATGTTTAAAACATCAACAATTGCTCTCAATGCTATGATATTCATATCTTATTCATTTATTATATCATCATTGCGATAGGAAGATTGTATGCTACATTGCAGTAAGAGATAATATGAATTATGTCATTTGGAAATACTTTAGTCAATTGTATGCTTATACTCTTGTATATTTGACACCATTAAGTTCCACATCAATAACAATAGACAGAGGTTGATTTCAATTTCGATACTGTTTTTGTCACGTGATGTAAGATAGTCGCATTGAAATGGTTGTCTTGAAACTCAACACGATATATTAACATTAGCGATCAATTTGTCATAGAATTATTTTCGTCAACCCGTTATTATATTTTCCTTTTATTTTTCCAGCTTCATATTGATATTTTTGTATTGATCCTTGCGTGATGTTTATTATCGTTGCGGGTGAAATGCTTTGGACGAGGGTTAACAGTATATGTTTAACATTTACAGCGTACTTTGACCATGGACTCAACACTACACTCTCAAAACAAAACCAATATTGTAACGTACAAGGCCAGGGAATTGTTATTAACTGGCGTACTACGGAAGTGAGTCGATATATATTGGAAGAGTATTATTGTTGTGTTGTTTATATAAATATATTATATACGAAACTGATAGTAGGGAACTGCTGGTAATGCGATAGTGTTTGATACAACTGCTGATATGAAATAGTCCGACGGTAGAAAGCAGTTTTCGAACAACATGGTAAAATTTTTATGTTGATGATAGCATAATCTTAACACGTATCTTTATGTGCCAAATAAATGTTTTGATTATTATTGTTACCTTTTCCTCAATTTTAGATGCCGCACTTTCAACAAAATCCTCGCCAGCTTTAACCACCCCGGGCAAGACTTGCTCCTTTCTCGACATATGGCCACGAAATGACGCTTGAATCTTCGTCGCGGCGTTACACAACTCTGTAATAAATTATAAGGAAGGCGAATAAAGCTATTATTGTACAGGTAAATTGATCGAAGCGGAACACCAAGGTGACAAACCTACTAATTCACGTAAAGCAATCGTTAAAGATAAAATAACTTCTGTTTTTTGAAAAAGGAGAATGTTGTAAAACAAAAGAATCTACCGAAACATTTTATCCTCATCAGGACTAGATATTCAAGCAAAGTTTGAAAGCGATGAAATTGGATGAGTGAGCATAAATTGGATCACAAGACTTGACCACAAAGGATGAAAAAAGTTATATAAAAGCTTGTGAAAATGAATGAAGTTCTAAGAGTTCGATTGTTTGTTAGATACAATCCCCTCAAGATTTCACTCGGAAATATTACACATTATCAATGTTATTGAAGTTCAAACGTAAGTTCTTGCACAAGATGAGACTCAACTTTCTTTAAAAGACGCAAATGAGATAATTCAACTGAGAGAAGAAATACAATATCGGACAGAGACAGTGCAATGCTCATCAAGTTTACATTGAGATTGATATTAATTCCTATTCAGTGGAGGTATCTTTGTTATGAATTAATTACTCATATTTAAATGAAAGATTTCTTTGTCACTAACATATTTTCTCTATTTAAAATAATTCTTTTCAGTATCTAATGATGTTCAAAGATTCCAATATTTCAACAGACAGCTGTTCAGCGAATTGGAATAAATCGAGTTGTGCAACGACTAAAATGGCCTCGAGAGATGTAATATATAAAGAAGGACAAAACGGAACACAATGATCACAGTGACGGTGCATCATTCTGGCATGATAATTCTTCTTCAGTTACAATTGTCACCATAGCAAGAAAACTTATTTCCATGATAAACACGAATGAATTTCTATCAGTTTAAAACAATTTACTTCACCTTCGATTATTTTCCAGAAATTAAATGGAATACTTCAATGATATACTCCAGTGGGTTTGCAATTTACGAACAGAGAAAGGAATCTACTACACCAAACTTCCCTTGGTGTTCCGCCATGAATCGATAAAAGCAGATCAAACGAAAGATACTGTATCATCACAACGTGATCTATACTCTGTAGAGTTCTTCCAACTGACCTACGTCGTCGGCCCGAAATTCTTCTTGGAGCTGTTCCTTAGTGGGTTCAGCTTCGTCTTCCTCTTTTCGCTTTTGCTGCGATGCTGTTTCCGTTTCTTTCATGCTCTTCCTGGCGTGGTGGCCACGAAACGCTGCTTGTATTCTCGTAGCTGCTTCCTCCTTTTCTTTTTCACTCAACTCCGTCGACTCGTTGTCGTTTTTTGATTCACCGTTGGTATTTCCTTGGTCTTCGTTTACGTTTTCACTTGATTCCACTGGTTTGAGAATATCTGCCAACAGAATGTACAATTAATATATCATATGAAAGTTTAATGATTTACAATGAATTCACAAATGTATTTAGAATCTATTCTGAATCGAGTGTGCCATAAGGAAGTTTGCGATGGAGAAATAAAGTCTTGAAATGCATTCAAATTACCATCGACAAACATTGCTACTAGGATTCTTGAATTATATGGATTTCAGTCACGTTCCTGAAATGTTCTTATCAAATGGTACTATGACGTAATAGTGATTGCCCAGCATCGTTGAAATTGCATCGGTGAATTCGTCTCTTGAGAGTAAAAACCATCGTACAGCCTCATACGTGAATTGAATATAATCACACAAGAGAACACTTTTCCAATTTTATTCATTCCAATGCTTCTTTCTCTTTTATTTCTGCTTCGATTGCAACTATCTAACTATCTGGAGAGTAGATATTGAAACAAACAAAGTCAGATGGACCTCACTGCTGATCAACAAAATCTATTCTTCAACACATGTAAACGTTTGGAGTTTGCTCAGCTAATAAACGTGAAATACATATCTAGCGTGTAACACAAGTCATGCTCATCAAACTTTATAGGTGTGTGTCAATCATCTCCTGTCTGGCCTTACAATGAATGCATACATGATATAAACGCAAATAGAACTGGTATAGAATTGATGTATAGACAGTATATATAACGACTGTGTTTGTATTTGCATGAGTCAAAGGGAAAATATCTCGACTATGTTACATGTCTTTCAATAAGAGAATACTGTGATTCGCCATCAACTGTCACCATCAACTCTATTTAATTCACCTTTATCGAACCTTCCATGAATAATGTGTGCTATCGCGTATCAAGTATTGCGTATCATATTCACAATTGAATCGCAAATGGGATATGAATCTATTGAGATTAAAATTGGCATAAAAATAACAATTCAATTCAATTTTCTGAATTCAGTACGAGCTTGTAATTTTTCTATTGTGTATTTCATAATAATATTTTATCAATCATATTCATCTGTTGATCTTTAGTAATGAAAAAGGTTGATTGGATTTAATTTCCTTTTTGAATGATATTTATAATATTATGAGGTTTATCTATTAAAGATTTTTTATTATCGTTATTAATTATACACTGACGCATCAGTGAAAGCAAAATGTTGTTGGGGTTTTCATTAATTTGAACGTGGCATTGGATATTTTACTGCTCATTAATTAATGTCCCATGTGAAGTTTTTTCGTCCTCGAAACTTCCATGTTATCAGAGAAGAAAAAAGCCAGGACAGTTAACTCCTCGAACGTTGTATCAAGTTAAAGCCAAATAACAGTTTGCATGGAGATGTGAAAAAGCTTAGCGCAGATTTTATTGCAAAGAAAAAACGATAGGTATCAAGCTGCGAGATGCACAGCTGAAACTGCATTGGGTTTCGACGATAATTATACTTTCAGCTTTGTGAACAAAAATTTATTGGACGTATTATAATCTATTGTAGAACATGCAAGAATATGCACTCAACGTTTCCACCGTCGTTTAAATATATAATAAAAAAAATTCATAGAGTTTGGTATTGACTAATTTAACGTACCGGCGGAACTGTTTCAAGGGAGAATGTAACGGTAAAAGTTCGTGAACATGAATTTATTTTTGCATATTCTTGAAGTATAAAATTCTGAATTTGAAGTAGTTGACATGTCGTACCAACAAGCTGAAAATTGGCAATGATACCTCTTTGCACAAACTAGGAAATTGTTCGCCTATGCAATAGACATTTAATCGCTTTTTTAAAAACTTAAGTTCAATTAATTCACGTCTCTTTTTTCCCACAAAATATAGCATCAACCTAAACTCGTAAACGAATAATCAGACCGTTATAATTCGTGCACGAAAACTGCTGTCACTTCTGTAAAACACCTTTGTATTTATTTCAGTTGTTGAAAAATTCATGAATATTATTCTACATGTATTTTTTTTTCTTCGTAAGGAAAATTTCCGTTTAAATTAATCACACTTAACAGAAATGACATGCGGTCAGTTATAAAACTTTTTACTGTCGACGGACTCACATTTGATGTTTCATAACATCCATAAATTTATGCAGAAAAGAAAGAAGATTCTTGCACATAAAAAAATGCAACTTTTATGCCCTCATTCATTTTTCTACTATTAGTCATTCGTGAGATAGAAATTTCCAGGAAAAAAAAAAACATAAAAATTCTCAAACTCATCATCGTGATGTTTTTCTTCAACATTTTGCAATTACTTCCAACGAACCTCAACTGGATTCACAATAATTTCTTACAATAATTTTGAAACAAGAAATTATCATTGACAGAAATGCAACTTGATTACTAATTTTCTTTTCTTTTAATTTCAGGAAACCATGTGAGATATCGCCTGAGTAATTTCGTATAATAGGTGGAGTATTTTATCACTAGGTATGTGAGAATATCTTTGTGTACATTCTTATTTGAATGTAAATGAAGGTGGAGCCCAGGTTAAACTCAATTCTGATAAGAAATTGTTTGTTCCAGCCATTACAGTGGTGAATTTGAACATACAAAGAGGCGATGAAGTAAAACTAGCTTGGAGTATATGTTGGAGTCAACCACTCCTCATCATCCCTCTCACACAAACAACTGCATGTAGATATATATCTACATACGTATTCATACATTGGCACATACAAGCACACAAAGATGAAACACATTATGCATTATACAGAATGGTGGAAAGCAAAGTTTTGACTTCCAAACGCTGTAGAGCAAAGGATTATTAATTATTTTGGCTTCTGCCAATGATAATTATTTATCTAAAAGTTAATGGTACAACATTTTAGAAACTCGTGCGAACTCACTGAAAGCTATTCCACTAAGCTAATGGCACACTGCTTCTTTATTCTTCCTGTTCTACTTCGTTGGTCGTTACAGCCCTTCCATACTTTGAAATCGATTTCCGCAATTCAGTTTGAGAAATGTATCCAAATAAATTGATCAGATTTTTACGATTGGTGATAAATCTTCTTTCTTTTATATCCCGATATTTAATGGCACATTCACCATTTAATTTTCTCCACAGAAATCCACCATACTCTACTTTGTAATTTGTTTCTTAAGTGAATATGTATTCAAAGGCATTATAATCAAAATCGAAATTGATTTTCAATATTTCGTCTGATGATTGAACTACCCAAAAGCAATTTCATCACGCAGGACTCTACTCGTTGACTATATAAAAATGGATCTGATTGAATTAGCCCAAGGACAAATCCAGTTATTGATACTACATTTGCTTGCAAGACACAAATTCAGATCATATCACATCTATCACTTGATACTCAGACAAAAGTTTTCTTATAACCAATTCAACATAAATCCAACGTAAATCTTCAACACATGAGAAACAAAAAAAAGAATTCTTCCAACAACGTTTACAGAACATATTTGTAATTCGATTTGTCTCACAGAATTTGCAATGACCTACTTGAGATATTTTCTCCAAAATGTAAATCAGATTTAGAAATATTACATCAATCATTGAAATATATTTACAATTGTGGATTCAGTTATGGTAAAATGCCTGAAAAAAAATAGGGAAAGAAGAATATTTGAATATATGATACTATACAGGTGAAGGCCGCAATGAAAAGTATTAAATATATTGGATGTCGAGGTCTAAGCACCATCTCTGTAGTATCTTGAAAGAATCCCATGGGAGACATTCAGATATAGAGAAGTAGTAGTGTGTTGGCAATGGCCACAAATATACTATTCATTATAGAATGGTTCTTTGTAGTACAGCTTCGCGTCCAGGGAGCAAAGATAATTTTCTTAATATTTCATGAGTTGAAAAGGGTTAGTATTGCATTATATACGGCTAGTGGTGGCGAGACGGATTAATTCACAGGTCGTGGATTTAGGAAGACGATTAAACTTTGTTAGTGTGGATTCCCATGTGAAATAATACCTTGCGTATATCGCGATTAGAAGCTGTAGGAAAGTAAAAAGGCTTCAAGTAACCATTGCAAGGTCTATGGATCAATTGTCATACATTTAATTGGAATACTTTTTTTTATTTACTATCATTTTTTCTGTCATGTTTTATGTCATGATGAAATATCAAACAGAACTAATAGTTTGTATAACGTCAAAAATGTCATGCAAAGTCAACACTTTCATGTCCTAAATAAACATGTCAGTTTCATTTATTCACTGTGAATCAACGACAAATTAAAATTTTCTTTTTGTGTACCAGTGAAAGAAGAAAAATTATGATATAAATAAATAAAGAAAAGAAAAGAATTGAAGTTGAATGGTTTGATAATGTATAGTGGTTGTCTTTGCGAATTGCTTGCTAATTTGGAACGCCTCCAATGGCCGGCGTTTGCCAATTACATCAGGGCAAAAGTATAGTGGCGAAAGTACTTCCAGCTCCGACGCCTTTGAGGCGCCTGGCAATTTAACCAGAAAAATGAAAATAAATGTATAGATTGGAATTATTCTTTGAAATTAAGTAGAACGAAATTTGTGTACAGGAATTTGTGAAGCACATGAATCCAATTGTAGATGATGCATGTGGCATTCATGTCGAGTGCAAGTTGCTCAGTGTATATGGCCGATCGATACTGTATGAATTTCCAAACTAATATCAGTCTATTTTCATGTACCTGTACTACCAACGCATACTTATTCCATTCACAAATCGATTTTTTTATACATATGGTACATAATTCTAGTCATTTTATAGTGAGAACTGGAGCGTAATCAGAAAAAAAAAGCCCGAGAAAACCTCAACATAATTTATTTTTTATTATTATTGTTTCCTACGATTTCTCAAATACTTATGTGAGTTTAATATAGATGCAGTTGCTAGAGAATATATATCACATCAAATACTCTCTGTTCTCTATAACTTGTCATGATTGGTGTTGACAGACTGTATAGTTTGAATGAGTGATGATTTGATGAGAAACAAGGGAGCATTGAAGACGTGCCGGATCCAACTTCCCCGTCGTTACGAAGTTAGCGTTGGTTTCACTTTGTTCTCATCTTTGACAATTAAACTAAAAAAGTCAGACCATCTACGAAAATTGTGTTAATTTACATAAACTAAATGTCATACATGAACTGACGTGATGAAACATTGGTGAATTTGTCATGTCAGTTCCAAATGCTTCTCACATAATTCTTCATGTTTCACTATTTATTTTTCCCGTCATAAATTCGAGGTAGTTGTTACATATATTATCATTTTCGTACGCTACTGAACACATCGATGTGCATATCAGGTATCCACTAAATTATGTAACACGACCGAGTGCCAGCGGCAAAATACGTTGAAAGAGAATCGGGAGTTTATGATCTGGAGCATACGAATGTTATTTGCTAAATCGATGGACAGCAACGGTCATGACTAGAGTTCAATGAGAATATATCCATTTCGAGCAAGTAAATATTGATTGTTATATTATGTATCATATGAGACTTATTCAACGGGTAAATAGTTGCTTCGCATTTGGTGGTTGGAGATTAATGAAGATTGTGCATCATTGCATTATTAATTCACTGCAATTCCGAAGCAAATATTTATCCAACGCAAAATGTTGGTATATTATTATCACGTAGTGATTAAATGTTTAGTTATATAATGAGGCAATCAGTCGAAAAGTTTAATGAAACGTTAATTATCTGAATACACATCAGGGGCAAATCGATTCACACACAACGCATATAACACAGTATGAGGTATTACAATCACTGTATACTGTTGTCATAAATTGTCCACATCAACACTATGTAAATAAATGCTTCGCACAACAATAAAAATAATCAATGAAAAAAAAAGAGCCATCATCATATTCGAAAGATTTCTTTAGCTATAGACAAGTTTATACAATTGAATTGCAGAGAATTCACTGTGAATGTATTCGACACCGATCCAATTAGGAACACTCGACAAGAATAAAAAGCGAGAGGAAAAAAAAAAAATAATAGGAGATGCTCTTCGTGCCATCACACTCTGACATGGAGAAAATCTCCTATAAAATACCTTTCAAATATTTGTGTTGGATCAATCAAAATCCTCTACAATTATATTATTGAAACAATATGTGAATAACATCAAAAGAAAATATATAATCGATTTAAATGACGAAATTAATTTAGTATATTTTGTCTATTGAGAGAGTCACGATATTCATTCTCGAGATTTATTTTATATATAAAAATAACTCTCCAGTCACTGTTTCCATTGGCAATATTCAATTTCCATTCAATTTCAATTTTTTTCTTTCTTTTCTCTTCGCACACTCAATAGGCTTCACTCCTCCATTGTTTCGCGGTGTTTGCCAACTCGAGCGCTGTAGAATGGACGTGAGGAGATTTTTTCCTCTATTTTTTACAATTCCGTATACACATATAATATATCATCACCGTCACTTTATACCAACTCCCAATTCTGTATGTATATATACACTATACATACATTTTAATACATATGTACATACATGTATATACATATATATATCTATTGTATATACATATCTGTACATGGCAACTGTGCGAATCAAGTAGAATTGTGGGGACGCTTTTCTAGGCCATGTGAATTAACTTAATTCATGCTGACTACTAATTGATGATTTGAATTAAATTTTATAGCAAAAAAAAAACGAAAAAAGAAAATACTCTACAACATCTTTAATTTTATCTCGTGAAGATCCAATATGTGGATTTAAATATTTATAAATATATATCTGAGCTATGAAAATCAACATTTCGTATCTGTATTCATGATCCATTTTAAAATTCAAATTATTCAGTGCATATTTCAATAAAATGAATTTTATCAAGTAAATATTCCAGTGTCTCTATAGCTTTATATTTTAAAAATAATAAAACTGAAACAAAATGACAATTTACAGATAAAAACTAAAAATTATAACACTTTTTGAATATTTTCTAATTGTTGAATATAAATAATATTAAAATATTTATTCAACGTCATTAGGAAAAGCCTTCAGAGGGACTCACCTCGGAATAAACTTGGAGAATCTGCGCACGACGCCTAATTTCAAGCTCCGACATGCAACTGGCACGACGCGGGTGCCTTCAACCCCTTTTATAACTGGGCGGCAAACCTGCGCGCACGCCACGCAGTCTCGGTGAGTTCGCGACTCTGTCTCTATAAGTACGTTCGTACAGTGAAGACGAGAAGATATTCGTGTGTACATATAACACTGTGTACCATACATGTATTTTAACAGAATAGTTGTAGTAGTATACCACAACTCTGGCCTGACCAAAGCCGTTGACTTCCACTTGGACAATACGAATGGCGCTCGAACCTATCCCTCAAATTCCAATCTCAATTAACTTTATATGCTCTATTACAGTAATTTCATATCTATATATATAACGCCACTAAAATATATCCTGACACCTCGAATATCGTGACAAATTCGTTTTATACATTATGTATAACTTCATTTCTTCCATCTCGTATATTGGAAATCGTTTCATGGAGAAATACGTGCGAAAGTAATGGATTATTCACAATAATATCCAATTTTTATACAAACCTATTTTTTTTTTCTAAAACAAACAAAAATATTATTAATTGTTTGTGTCGGAATACTCTCAAGCACGACTTTACATCAGACTTGCATACATTTATTCATATTTTCTATTGTTTCACTGAATCTTGAGCTTTGTAGTTGAAATATCAAAAAGAGATGTGAAAAATTGAAAACAAAATGACACAAATGTACTATTTTTGTGCAGAAAAAAAATTCTGATGATTGTTCACTGCTGAAATGCTTCTGAGTGCTGATGTGTAAATACTGTCATCTAGTTCAAAGATATATTTTATGTTTACTATTATTATTATGATCATTATTATATTTCTTAGATATTGTATGGAGTGCATAGCAACTATTGCTATTTCAGATTTGAGATTCGGGTCAATATTTATGTTCATGTAAAGACTTGGAGATCCAAAATGAAAAGCTTGCAATATTTATATCAATACTTTTCCATTTGACTGTACAACCATAAAATGTAACTCAGAATGATTATTGATCGTGCATAGTACCAATTTTATGTTTGATAAATTAGTAATCGAAACATTGAATGTGAATTCTTGCGTAGATGATGTCTATGTCATCATGAATTGCTCGAGATATGTCGCATGACAGATACTTTACACATTGAATATGAATAGAGATATCAATGAATATTGTGCCAGTCGTTGTGATACAAACGACGAGTCCCGCAGCAGAGTTACGGTTCAAAGACCATTAATGCTATATCGCGCGCTTACCGAAGCTTTTAGAGAACGGCGGAAGATTCGAATTAGCTGTGAATGCTCGCCTCGCTGGAATGTACACAACACTCCATACGTGAACTCATACAATCATATGCACACATACTATGTTCATATTGTTGTTGAATTCCACAATTTGTCTCGAATTTTTTTTAATCTCAATTCACCATATAGGAATGTGTAGACACATTGAATTTTTTCCAAATTCTATATTGACTTTGTACACGAGTTATATCTACAAACCATTCAGAGAATTCGCATGGAATTCAATGTAATTTTGTTTTTATTCTAGTGTCTGTATGAAGTAATTTATTGTAGAACCATCTTTATATTCGTGTTGATTTTTATAAAGCTCGTGTCGTGAACTCATCATTATTTAACGTAAGAAGAATTTGAAGTGTTCCAAAAGTGGATTTTCAGTGCTATAATTGGAGTAGCTATGAAAATATATTGGGGGAATGAGAGAATTCACTGTGAAAGCTTTTTTAGATGCATTATATGACGTTGCTAGTAAGAGTTCACATAATTATTAATCGTTATCTGTGAACACTCGCTGGTTGGTTAGTTGTATGTCAATATTATATGGGTGACAGTTGATCTTTTTGACAAGTCACTCCATCGCACCAATATTCACCTCAAACAGTCTTACCTGAAACGTGTTTTTCTACTGCCGAGGTATCTCTCACCTATTAGCTACATAAACATCGAGCTTTTTATAGCCATAAAATTCCTATACTCTCATCAGTCGATAATACAGTGAAAAGCACAAGTGAATGCTTATTCGGTGAGCTTTGACTGCATTACCGACTGGTGTTAGTTTGTGAATAATTATCCGTGAGATTGCAAAAAGGAAGAGAGCGATTGAATTTGACATGGGATAAGATATCAGTTGTGCTGGAATTTGATAGTTCAATCCTTCGGTTCTAGAGTTGATGTGATATTTTATGAATTCAATTTAATTGGACCTGTATCGATTCGATTCCCCCTAATTTTGAACTAACACACTGGATACACGCCACTGTATTGTGTAGCTTGCAAGTTCAGCATTGGAGAAGATTTCCCAAAAGTATTTTAAAAACTTTGAATTGTCAACTGGACGAGATTCTTAACATTTTATTCTCGATGTCTTTATTGATTTATAAAGAATTGTAGATAAGGATTGATGAGGCTTTTGCATCTATTGAACATTTAACGTTGGCATGGGATCAGAAGTATACAAGAATGATGACATATCTAAATAAAGGTGCGGCGACGTCTGTATTTGATGCTTCAATTCATTCGCCTGTTCAAGTTATACAATTTCTACCTTTACAAAATTGTTTGAAATGTCGTATGAGTAATTCCACTAATGATAGGAATAAAGTCAGACTTCAGATTGTTGAAATGTCTCGGCTGAATAAACTTTTTATATTTCCACTTGTTAATTGTTAATCTGTTCTATTAATCTATCTACAATAATCCTTCGAAGTTACATAAAATAACGACCATGGATTGAAGGTGATTTCAAATCAAACCACTACGATGGTAAATTTGAATAAAAGATCCACCACAATATTAATGAAACCATTGCCTGAGGAACTTGATTAAAAATTAAACAAAACCGCCAGACAAGTTTTCGCATTAAATTCTGTCGACTCGCTTGATATAGAAAGTGCTTATATACTGTGCAGTGAAGGGATTATGTAGTACTACCTATCTAAAAACTTTCTGGGCAGAATAGTCTCTAATTCAAAAGGAGAAGACATCCGTTCAACAAATACGAAGCTGGAGACAGAGATCCAAGCAGACAGACAAACATACATAGTAAACACATAACACCCCTTTTTCCCAGACAGGGGGTTAAAAATACGAATAAATCTTACTATGTTCTGTTGAAAAAAAATTCGTTGAGCAAATAATGTGTCTGAGCTTTTACAATTGAGGATAATGAATTCATCTTTACAGAATTCTGAGTTTATAGAATAAATATGTATTTTCTGAAAATTCTACTTCACATTTGTTTATTTCAATCTCTCATAAAAAAAAGGCTGTGGCGCCTGAATGATAAAGAAAGCATTTTGCCAAGAAGTTTTTTAACTTCATTGTGCCATTTTACCATTTCTAGGTACTGTTTCAATTTATTCGTTACTCCAGAAGTTTCTCGAATCTCTAATTCATTGTTGATTAGATTATTATGTCGTTATCATATACGATTGATTTCTAGTAACAATTTCAAATGTTAAATTTTTATTTTTATTCCATCGAGATACCATTTTGTCGACTCAAATGACGAAGATAATTTTCAATAGTTAAAAGTGTTGAAAGATTTGCAGAGTGCATGAGAAATCACTGCAACACTTCAAAATACCTACGCCAAAAAACTAAATATAATTGTCCCAGTGAACATTCCATAATATATAAGCCGATACCAAAGCAACAGACTAATTTTCGTTTTGTAAAACTCATTGTAATTTCATCAACACATAGCGTGCAAAACATTTTATTATTTATTGTGAAACCCAATATGATACATCAACATGAAGGTGAATGAACAAAAGATACTCCTAAATACATCACGATACAAATGTGAGGATTAATTCATTAATCTTTCTTTCATTTCTTTTGCCAAAAATAATACTTTTCCCACCAAAACTCCGAATTTTATTTACTGGTCCATTTCTCATTCGTTTGATTAGATATTTCCACTTAATGTAACTACATGATAGCATGCAAACAAGGTGAAAGTATTCAGTCGCACTGTAGTATTCACCTCACCCTAAATATCCATTTAACATTCGTGATTTCGCTCGAAGGTCAACCATATAATGTGAAACGTTTACTTATTCACCCAAATTCCTAGGAATCGCGTTATCTCCAACCCAACCAACGATCGATCTACAAATCATCAATGACGTTCCCCTCTATAAATCTTTCCATACATTAAACAATAAGTAACGTGCAATAATGTAATTGGTGAACAGAATAAATAAAAATGACAGCGATGGAAGAAAAAAAACAAATGATCCAATGCTCGAACGTATACTTTGATCCCTATTGTAAAAAAGCCTTCTGGAACTGGGACACAACTATCTCAGCTCAATCACGATATCAGTCAGTCGATTACTGAGCGTGAGTCGCGTGATGACGTCAACTAAAGTCAACATTGTATGGTGGCATATAAATTTGAATTGTTCATAATACAAACTATACAATCAGATATTTGAATGCACTTTGCACAATTATGTTCATTCCAATTATTAAACTACCAATAAAGAAAAAAATGGGTGTGAAAAAGATAGACAGATGCTCGTCGCCAGGACTTTCCACATAAATGTTTGCACAAGTTGAATCGACGGATCGATCTCAACGGAAATGCCAAGTGAGGCGCCAACTGTTAATCGATTGGCGTCCAATGACCTCCTGCATATGCACATTCATATAGATATATTTGTATATTAACCCAATGAACTATGCAATACATTCTTCTCACATTCATGAATTTGTGACAGAGAATTGGCATTCCAAACCCAATCGACAGATTCATTTCATTTATCTTTGTATAAGCACAATGGTTCGATTACTGCACTGAAAGAAATGAAGAAAATAAAGAATAAAAGGATGCAGAGAACACAACTGTTTTAAACGTTCATGACGTCAAATATATACATATATTACGCTCGATATTAAAGTTTACCTTATTGTACCTGCCTTGTTTTATGTTCTTGAATATTATTCATAGAGCAAAATGAGATTTGTTTTGAAATAGAATGAATATACAATTGCAATTTTTCTATTTCTGATTGACGGCAATAAATCCAAGAAATGTTCTTTTTTTTTTGGTAAAATAATTTTCCTAATCGTGTTGAACAAAAATATACAACGAACGTTATTTAAGTTGAAAAAAAAATAAGGAGAACTCTTCTTTATCAAGATCTTTGTTGAGGTTTTTTTTTTCTGTTCACTCTCTCTACAAAAGAACGCTGAACACTTACACAGTTCGACGAAAATGCAAACACTACACAATACAAAAATAGGTATAGACAAAAAGAAATTGTAAAAGTGGTGGTGGTAAATAATCATTGAACAAACTTTACACCTAAAACGACGTGTGGACATGTTCAATCGTGTAAATTAATTAATGATATCAAGGGCACAGATGTTCGGTATTCAAACTTTTCCCAACAGCTAATGGCCTGATAGTCATCATTCAACTTTATACTCAAACTAACTGAGAACTTAAGGGTGACCTTACTTAAAATCAACCTATATGAATAATTGAATTGTATTGTGAATTGTAGATGCAGATAAAAGGGCTATACAATGTAGAACAATTATAGTTAATATCTTTCTTGCAAAATAAAACAGCTCGAGTATAGAAAAAATCATCGGAAAACTGTTGACGTGGCAGCATGTAGACAATAAAAGTAATGAGCGAAAAAATAAAAAAGGACGAGTCGCAGGACAAGCACGGAAAACAGTATTATCGATCCGCTGATTCTGTAAGCTACTGAGAATATTATCACAACTAATACGATTGAATTTAAAGTGAGAATAATATGTGTAATTCTATTAAATTCTCTCGTTATATTCAAATGAATTGGTGCACATAATTTAGTATGTATGAGATGATGCCAATGTGCGACAGGCGCACAAGTCTGTAGTGCTATGCTATCTATCTACAAGTTGTGGCATGTGAAACAAATCTATATTACAATATCGAGTGACGGAAGTGTCACTGATGAACAATTACACGAGAAATAGCGCTGCATGAGTATATATATAATAATAATGGCGACCCTGGAATTGCATGCTCACTCGACAAGTCAGAAGGTCGACCCACTGTCTAACTATATATCGGCATGATGAAATATTTTCAATTCAAATTTTCTCAACCAGTTGCAATGCGCAATCAGTACAATGAATTTATTCATTATTATATTTATTATAGTATATGTTGAATAAATTGTCGCATGGAAACTTATCTTGGTGACAATTTAATCAACTCAATTATATTTTTAACAGTTAGAGATAAAACGTGCAGAAGTCATGTATCACAATTTTAAAGAGTCAATCCTCACCGCCATTCTTAATGTCCTCCTTCGCCTCTTCAGCCGCTGGTTGAACACTCTCCTTGCTAGTATTGCATCCCATTTTTTTCTCTTTTCTTTATAAGTATTACCGATGAGTCACTGCTTATTTTATTTTTCAATATCAATAGGCAAATAAAAATATCATTAATATAGTTAGTTCTCAGGCGCTTTTATGATTCACATAAAATATATTATAGAATTCACAAAGTCCCTTATCAACATCTGGTTTGTGAATTATATATGGCAGTGATACGTCGAAAAACGTTTAAACTGTGGCCCTGAATATTTCCAAAAAGAAAATATATTATAAGGCAATATTTAAGGGCAATCTATAAAAATTCTGTGTCGTTATAAAAAATTGCGGAAAATATAATGCATTCAAGAATCTTTTCTGTTACGCTGTATAGACTATCACGTTATCAGTCAATTCAATTTTGTATTTTATTACTGGACGTATCTGTTGCAATTTTGTTCAAACATTAATGAGAAAATTTGTGCATATTAATATGAATATATACACACACGCACATGTACATATATTAATTCTGCCTTTTTTGTTTAAATCTTTATAGCAAATACTTTTGACACCAAGATTTT
The DNA here is from genome assembly GCA_030523045.1 of Meteorus cinctellus. Classification (NCBI taxonomy): domain Eukaryota; kingdom Metazoa; phylum Arthropoda; class Insecta; order Hymenoptera; family Braconidae; genus Meteorus; species Meteorus cinctellus. Next base: position 224,577 of record JAPYZF010000002.1, on the reverse strand, counting down.
CGATGGACCGAGCTGAGTTTTCCACTACCGGTGACTATTCCTATTCTACAACGATCAACATGGATGTTCCGTCGACGTCGCGGGCGTACTGACTTTGCCGTCTACCGTCTGCCGACGACCCTGCCCTTGCGTCGCGACTGCTTGCGTCGATATATACTATTCCACGCATACACACACACATATATACATATATGTATATATTTGTGTATATGCAATGGTTTGAGAGAGTATTCTGCTCAAATGCATCCACACATTTATGAAGAGTAAACCGATCGAAACCGCGCATCGCTACTACCAAAACGTGCTCGCAACGTATAATAATTTTCAATTCATTGTCACATCCAATGAGTGATTATACGAATCGGAAATTTTCTGATGATAATACACGTGTATGAAAAATAATTGAAGAAAAAACCTGGATTGTTTGAAATGTGTTGTATATTATTATGAATAAAAAAAGAGTTTTATAATTGGTGGTTTGTCACTCATTACATGTCAGCTGTACTCCATTTGTACGCTTCTTCTTGAATTGCAGTCCTTGCATTTCGCGCTTCGAACCACTTTTTTTCATAGCCATTGCTACGATCAACGCCATCCCAACGATGCCCAGGTTTAATTCCAAAACGATTTGGCATATACGATCCTTGAAAACTCGGTTTGTCAGGTTCCCGTTTGCCTTCTTTTATTTGCTTTTGCTTCATATATTCCCGCATAGGATCACCTTCTCGGTCAGCGGCACGGAGCTGTGCGTCTAAATCTGCATCGTCCGCATAACGCGCTAGTGGTTTACTCATTTCATACAAATCTTGTTTCAATTTTTCAGTTTGATCGTCAACTTGTTTTAATCTAGAACAGAAAATGATTTCATATTTATTTCGTTTCAGCGAATTAGTCCAAGTTGAATTATAAATGATGAGATGATTGCTCACCCTTTGCCCCATTTTGCATATTTCGCATCCATTTCTTCCTGACGTTTTTCTTTCTCACGCTTGTAAACAGCCTCTGCTTCTAAATTTCGCCTTCTGCCGGTCTTACGATCACGTAGAACTGCAGCTTGACCTACACCACTGACCTCAGCGCTCATCTGCAATTGTATGAAAATTATTTAGGATTGGAGGCTTCTATTGGTTATCATGGTTGGAATTTCTATGTGCATCAACCGATTCACTTTTTATCAATACCTTATTGAAAAATTCAGCTTCTCGCTTCTTGTACGCTGCAGTTTCCTCCTTGAGTGCCGCAGCATCCTGCAATCCGGCTGTCTTACCATCCAAAGTTTTCTTCATCCTTTTGTCAATTGGCGGACTTTGTGAATGTCGTGATTCATCAGCCCATCTGGATTTACGATTCCGATGAGTTTTATCTTGATCATTTCGTGAGGAATCAGAACCCCTATTGGAATCACGATTCATCAATTCTGTATTTTTCATCGGCAGTCTCGGTGGGGATATATCATCGTCGTTTAGACTACAATTTTTCTTTCTTTTTGAAGATGGTGGTTCCCTGCTTCGTCGAGATGCATCAGTATCCTGATGTAAATCGCGATACGTGTGATCTGGATTCTTCATTGATACTCTCGGTAGAGATAAATCATCTTCGCCATGAGTGCGAAAGTTATCTCCCCTTTTTGAAGATGATTTTTGTCTATGGTAACGGGAATCATGGGGATTTCGATCTGAATCGCGATACTTCGGTTCTGCATCTCGACCTCGTACTCGAGGTGGCGATAAATCATCATCACTATGAATGTGTTTTTTATCTCCTCTTTTTGAAGAAGACCGCTCTCTATTTCGTGAATCATCGAAATTTCTTTCTGAATCATGATATTTCGCAGCGGAATCTCGGCTTGGTACTCGTGGTGGAGATAAATTCACATCACTATGAGAATAATTTTTTTCCTTTCTATGTGAAGATAACTTTCCATGGTTTGATCGCGACTCATCACAATTTTTATTTGAATCGTGAAACTTTCGTCTCGAACGTTCAAGGGGACCTCTTGGTGGAGACAAATCATCATCACTCCGAGCAGAACTTTTTTTTTCTCTTTTCGATGATTTTCCTTGGTCCCGTCGGGGAATATCAGACTCCCTATCGTAATCCCGAGATTTCTGCTTCGAATCACGTATTGATACCCTGGGCGGAGATAAATCATCATCACTCAATCCATAATTTTTATTTTCTTTTCTCGAAGACGATTTTTCTCTATCCCGTCGCGATACATCTGAATTTTTCTTATTTGAATCGCGATGGCTGTGCTTTGTATCCTCAACTGGTGCTCTTGGAGGTAAAAAATCATCATTGCTACGATTATTTTGTTTTTCGTTATTTCCTGAAGTCTTCTCTCGATTCCGTTGATCGTTGCTAGAGCTAATAGCAACATTTCCTTCGCCATCATCCGCAATGATCTTCCACCGTCTTTTATCACCAAAGTCGATGGGCCCTCGTTCATCGATGATACCAGCAATTTGTGGGGCATCTTCAGTTGAATTGAAAATGTCAATTTCACCATCTTCCAATGGACGTAAATTTTTGAGATCAACGTCATCGTCAATAATTTTTACTCTGGAAAATATGCCTGATATGTTCTTTAACGTGGAAATAATTGTTTTTTTCAGATATCTTAGTTTATTTATGTCATTATTTATCGTTAGTGTCCTCCAAATATTTCAGTGCAATTGAAAAATATTGGAATTTTCACTTATTGATAGTTTTATTCGCATAATCAATATAACCTAAAAAACAACAATTCATTATAGGCCTAATAAAGTATCAAGGTAAGAAATTGAATACAAATCTTACTTTTTTGGTCCCAATCTGTATTTCTTTTTCTTCTTTTTCTTCTCATCATTGTCATGACCAAGATATTTTTTCAAATATTCTTTTTGGTTTATCTTTGCAGTGCTCATTCTCGTTGGAGTGGTTTACGTTGCGATGTCACTTTGTCAGCTGTTGTACTCCATTCAGACTCCATTCATGTTCTCTTTTCCTCTCAACACGTCACAACTACTTCTATATCGTTACTACTAAAAGATACACTAAACTGTCGGTAATGTAGATCACCAAAGTAAAAAAACAGCCATCTATGAGCGACAATATTAACTCGAATATAAATTGAGGAAAACAAAGGCGGACGTATTCAAATTGAAATTGTGAACACACTGATTTATCAGTCACGCTAGATATCACCGCAAGAAATTAATTGCAATGGAAAACCCACATTCACTATTAATCATAGAGATTGCCTTGCTTTATGCTACACTTGTATGATAGCTAAATAAATGCATCATCAGCAAACTGCATATATATAATTATTTATGTACGGATTTAAAATATTATCAAATAACTTAAACAACATAGAGCTTTTTCAATAATTTTTTTTATGATCTACCAAACTCGCTTAAATATGAATTTCTATTTTTTGATATGATTCAGGAACTTTTCAAAACAATCCATTACATTCAGGCACCAATTGTTCTTCAATAAACGATCGAGTACAAATCAGACTTTCTATTTGTCAGCATCAAATTCATATCAATGATGACACGTTATAAATTTTGATTCTTTCTCAATATATATTAGCAGTAGCGTCACTATCTGAAAGAATATAATATTGCATATTGACGAAAACTCTAAATAATAAACATTGGTAAGTAGTCGAAAAGTAACGAATCAAATGCTCAGCAGCAGGAAAAAATAAACGAATGACTCTCATCATCAATTATATACATTATGGAATCATTTTCCATTATAAAGATATATTTAGTCGCATTCACTGAAGATATTGCCTCTTCAAACGCATCTTATTAAAGCTTGGAATGCATCAACAGTTACAAGTCAAAAAGTATATCTGGTATGTAAGAAGGTAACCATTGGCTACCTGAGAAAGCGATATTCATTCCGATTGGAGAACATAGCTTGTCAAGGTGATAGTAGGGAGCGAAAGTGAAGCCGCAACCAAGAATGGGCAGGACGAGTCGAGGCCTTCGGTCTCTCACGTAAAACCAGCAGTTTCATGCTGCTTCACGCGAGTTATATATGCATACGACACACATAACATGTCTTCCGATTGTTGTTTTATCATATAACTGGTATCTTGTCTTGGTATTGGTATGCGGAAATTTGTGGTTCAACTCGGAAATGCGGTTTGGTTGCAAAAATAAGAATGAAGATGAGTCCATTTCAACTGAAACAACATAAAAAGTGACATTAGGATATACTGATGATTCAATGCATTTTGATGTACCACCTCATGATCAGTGTTGAGCTATTGGCTCACCTTATTTGTTCCATTTGAGTGCCAGTTAATTATCACTGTGTGTGTAAGTGTTGCGAATATTTTTTTCTACACAGAACAATACTTGTACATAAATCTGTTCGATTAAAAATAAGTTATTCTTTATTTCATAGATGCTGGGTGATAATACCGTAAAACAAACATTATTTATCAGCAGACTGAAGAAGTTTATGATACCAAACACTTAAAATGACGCGTAAATTGAGTAAATTTTTGGTTCTATTTGATAATACAAATCTGTTGTACTTTCCCGGGCATTTTTTATCAGGAAGAGTACTCATCGAGTTGGATGATGAAACATGGTAAAATACATTCATCACATATACTTGTTAATATTTAATAATAATACTTGTGAATTGATATTATTTATTTTCATGAATATTCTTCAAATCATTAATTAATTATAACAACACCGAGAAAAAAAGATGTTCAACACATCTGCATTTCATCAATGCATCTCATTATGTTGATGATTTAATTGAACAATTGATCATGCAAAATCAACACCTTTTTACCATCTTATTCTCAATTGTTGATATACTTAAACGCACTCGGTGCATTCATTGAATCGAAAGTAATTAAATAGTGAGCGTGAAGATGCTATTGTGTTAACGCTGCCTTACTTATTAGTTATTCAAACGTGAACAATAATTTGCAATGATTTATAGTGTATCAGGATTGCACTTTCATGTAATTGGTGAAGGTGTTGTTCGTGTTCGGAGTCAGCGGGCGGAGCGAGTTTACGATAAGGAAAATTACATTGACTTTCGTATGCGACTACTTGGTGAACCTGGTAATTATAATACACTGTAAATTGCAATACAGTTTCTAATTGTGCCCATATTTTTTTTCTCAAAAACAGGTGAGGGTCCATCTTTGCTGTCACCTGGTATACATAGCTTTCCCTTTAAATTGGGTCTGCCACTTGGCTTGCCATCAACATTCCTTGGAAAACATGGATGGGTGCAGTATTACTGTAAAGCTGCACTTCGCGAGCCGGGTGGTCTCACCCATAAAAATCAACAAGTTTTTATCGTAATGAATCCTATCGATCTCAATCTTGAACCGCCAATCTTGGCAGTAAGTTCTTTTTTTTCCATTTCTATATTTTTCATGTTGCTATGCGCAAATGAATTTAAATTAATTCCAAGTATTTCAACACATCTAATAATCACAATGTTTACGTAATAATTATGTATAGCAACCAGCCAGATTAGAGGTGGAACAACGCGTAGGAGTGTCGTGCGTATCGGGAGGACCCGTCTTCTGTCGAGTAAGTCTTGATAGAGGCGGTTATGTTCCCGGCGAGACGATCGGTATTTCAGCAACAGTTAGCAATCGCAGCAAGGTCGATATTATGAATTAAAAGAGTATGTTGAAATGCAAGAAAAAATCGCATTTTTTTACTACAGCAAATGTTTCATGAATCCTCAGGTGACAATGAAATCAACAAAAGCATCACTTACAGAAACAATTCAATACATGTGTAGGGGTAAAGTTTTGGCCAGTGAGACAAGGGAATTGGCTAGCGTGTCCAGAGGAAAAATACGTCCAGGTGAGGGCGAGGAATGGTTAAATGAGCAAATGTATGTTCCACCATTACCACCCACCAATTTACGCGGTTGCCATCTAATTAATGTCCTTTATCACGTTTATGTATGTATTTTTTTATTTATGAAGACTTGATAAGTATATGTTGATTATTCAATTTCTTTATATTTATTTTATAGTTTGTTATCAGTCCCAAAAGTTTGGATAAAGAAATAAAGCTACAAATTCCAATTGTTTTGGCAACATATCCTCTACGACAAGAAGGTGCACCACCAGGGAGTGCACCTTCGAAGAGAGGAGCTCATTATCCATCAACTTTACCAATATTCAGACCATGGCTTGATGATAAAGCATTTGAAGTGCAAGAATAATTGGGCATATTACATGTTGAAGAGAAATGAACTCATATACAGCTGTAACTATTATTAAACTCTTTCTACTTACATTTTCACTCAAAAATTGGAATTATAAATATAATTTATCAACACTCGACTGGGATTCCAAGTGCATTGAATGAACAAGTGTTATTTTATTTGTTGTTATTTCCGTGTTTGAGTTTTGTATCTGTTGAATCATCCCCGCTTTTATCATTGATTATGTCAAACATAGAAATACGTTTAAATGTAATGAACATATGCCCCACAGTGGATTACATCCATGAATGTGTATGCATACGACAATATTGTTGACAATTTTGTATCTATTCTTGTTCTTTAAGGAGTCGCAAGCGTCAGCATTAAAACTATGTACAGATAGACAAATTTATGTCGAAACTTATCCAAAAATTGTACCACCAGTAAATAATATAATATAAATTAACGAGATTCATATCATGAAATGAATAATCCACGTTGATGACCGACTTGACTTAGAAACATCCCAACTTGTTATAAACTAATTAATATTCATCCAAACCCACATTGCTTACCTTATCTTCCTAATCATATTTCAACAATCACTTTCAGTTAAGTTTCGCATTACTGCGAAGTACTCGTCATTTCTTCCTTTAGCTTATCCAAAACAGTTTGCATCGTACTGCCAGATACTACAACCATTTTCTGACGACTTCGAGACCCCTATTTGAGAATATGGAATAGAAGTGACATGCAAGTAAATATAATGTTTTAAATATTCATTGATGATGTAGACAAAGAAGAAATAAGTATATTCAACTAACTCGGTCAAGTGAGACGTCTGATTTCTTCATTCCGAGCACGGCAGCAAGATATTTGACGAGCTCCGTGTTAGCTTCACCTTCAACCGGTGGTGCAGAAATCGCGACACCTACGCAATCTTCACCGATATCTGTGAATATATAAGTGTTCAATTGTGATGACTATATATAGATATTTTGTAATTATATTGATACTGAGTAATTGTCTGAAATCGATATTCATAGCTACAATTGAGATTATCTAGAATAATGTGTGTAAAATAATGAAAAGTATTGAGACATGAAAATTACAATTTTTACGAAAAGGTGGATAAACGCCAAATAAATTTGCAACTCGGATTTGATATAGACAAAATTGATTTGATTCAGAGCAAGTGAGACGTATGAAAAGATACTTTTTACTATTAATCGATCTCAATTGCTTGCACTTCGTATGAAACTATGTTGTATAGTGCGTCCAACGAACGATCGAATAGAATTTAAGTCATCAATAATAATTACATGGATGAAGACGATCATTCTATCAAATCTTCAACATTTGATCAAGCCCATTTAACCCATGGCGGTCATCAATTTTAAACCATACCCGTGAAATCGAGATCAACATCTCATTTACACTTTCTTCTTCAGTCAAGTCTCAAATCGAACATTGGATCTTTTTCCACCAATTTCAATCTCAAATTTGATTTCTTTTCAGTTTATTCCAAATATCCAATAATAGAATTCAACTTCAATACCTGTTATATTATTGCGCTTCGCTCCAGGTTTAGCTTGGATTTTAATAACTACATTCCCATGTTTATCAACAATAATTGGACCAGATTGCGATTGCTGAAAAAAGTTTCACATAATTGTAGTTTCATTCAAATGAAATTGTAATTACTAATGAATAATAAAATTGTATTCCATAATTGTAAAATTTCAAATTATGTTTCCCCTAGTGTATACAATCTAGTGACTTCGTGCGTCTGCGTATTTGGGTCCTTTATTTTTCGGGGAAATAAATCGTAGATTGTGTATGGATCTAAAATAAACGTCTGTGTGATCTAGAAAATGTCACCTTTTCCAATGAGACGGTGATTAGAATTCATGAAAGAAGCTGATAAATCGTCACGCAAATATTTGGGTAACGAGAGTGAGTGAAATTTTGTCGCTATATCAACAAACTTACACTTTTCTTTTCCACATGTAACTTATCGTTTTTCTTGGATGAATTTTTCGACATTGCTCTAATACCGATTAATGGCGAATTATCTAACGCCAAGTGATTTGTGATAGTTTTTATGATTTTTATCATTTATTAATTAATATTGTGAATATTGGAAGTCCATTCCTCTTCTCTTGTTATAGAAATACAGAGTATTGATATACAACCTAACCTCAAATTATTAACCCACTTCTCTCTTCCATAGATACAGTGAATATTGATACATAACATAACCTCACATTATTGTGCAAGGTTAATTTTCATTTGCGATGAACAAGGCGCGCGACATTGTGTGCCCGCGAAATTCAAAATGGATAATGCTGGGAATTTCAATACGATTGTTAAAAAGTAATGGTCTAGATCAAATGAATTTTCTATTGATGTAGGGTAGAGGAATTGGGCAAATAAGACTAGTCTCGTACATCTGTGAATTGATGAATGTGGAAATTTTCATAGTATTCTATAAATATTAGAATTTCTTTACTTGATTCTCCAAGAGAACATTTTGATTCGATATTCGCTTATTTTCCTGCATGATGAACCTGTGATTGAAAATTGGATAAGCGAAAAGTGAAATTTCATTTTGTAATGAATTTGACTCTAATCCTGGGTAATGAAAAATTTTCTGGACTATCCTTTAAATTGAAAAGAGGAATGAAGTTGAATGAGATGTTCTTCTCATTTCATTCTTTGGATTGAACATTTGATATGAAAATTTTCGTCTCACTGGATATTTCATTACTTTTTGCGATCGTTAAAATTAAATAATACTGTTATTTGTAGATCAAAATGCCGAAGAAATTTGTTGGTGAGAATAGTAAGGCTGTTGCAGCCAGAGCGAGAAAAGCTGCGATAAAAGATGCTGAAAATTCAAAAAAAGCACAAGAGGCAGAAGACAAAGCATGGCAGGATGACGATAAACAATTATTGAAGAAGAAACAGAAGCAGGTGATTGATTATTCATGATAATCAATAGAAATTGTAAACTCAATTGGTAAAATTTACAAATAATTTAGGAGGAACTCGAGAAAAAACGGCTACAGCAATTGGAAAAAAAAGCTGAGGCAAAAGCATTATTGGAGAAAGAATTGGCCACAATAAAGATTGGTGGTAAACAACCTGCGTCGAAAGTAACTAAGGCTGAAATTATGTTAGCTACTGAAAAAAGGAATCAAGTAGCAATGAAAAAGAAAGAGGAAGAAGAAAAGCCACTTGAAGAGAATTTGAATAGAATTGTATTGGAAGGTGAAACTGCCCATGGAATTGACGAAGCTCTTTCGATATTAAGGTAAGATATCCAGCTTTTCTCACTTAGCTCTTCCATTTATGACAACGCAAATCAACCTTTATGTATACATATTCAATACTTATAGCGCTAAGGATCCGGATATTGACCGCCATCCAGAAAAACGCATGAAAGCAGCTTACGCATGTTTCGAAGAACGAATGATGCCAATAATAAAAGAACAAAATCCAACGTTGAGGCTTAGTCAACTGAAACAAATATTGAAAAAAGAGTGGATGAAATCACCTGACAACCCATTGAACCAAAAGCTGTTGAACCTATAATGAAAATTATAATGATATAAAATCATCGACAAGTGTGGAAAACAAAGTTACATAGACATTTTTTAAAAATGCTGACAAATGAATATAATTTATAATCCAGAACTGTTCAATTTACAAAATAACATTATATAAATGATCTTTGGTACATCTCATAACATTCGCGATCAGGTAAATCTCTGATAAAAATAGTAATGTAAAATATCAACAATCTGTGAAATCTCCTGATGACTGTGCGGCAGTTCGATACTCATCGTTTCATCACATTTTTCATACATTTTTGGCACAATTATCAGAGCTCAAAAATCATGAGTGTAGTTATTGAAGAAAAAATTTTTCTTCTGCAATGATTGTACAATAGACGAAACAGAATATTTATAACAGTACGTATTTCAAAACTAATGTAACTCTTGTGAAAGTCATATAAAGATCATCAAGAGCTGCTAGTTAATAGCCATATAATTTCGTTAATCGTTAACATAACATCTTCGATAAGAAGAAAAGAAACAATCACCATTTGTTCTTCTTCCATAAATCTATGAAGCAGTGAATCATGTGATTAACTTGTTCAGGCGTGTCAGTCATGGGGATATGACCAGCGGTGGGAATAGCTTCGAGGAAGGCCTTCAGTATAGTCTGAAATTTATAACATACCAATTAGTATTCTGAATTGCTATCCATATGCGTCCATATAAATACTATTTAAATTCAAACATGTATTCATCCATTCATGCATATCTACTATTTACCCTTTCCATCTGACATTCCTGCACGAGTGACACTTTATGGTCTCTAAGTCCGTGTATGAGCAGAGTGGGTGTGCTGATTCTCCTATGAAAAATATAATCACCCTCTGGCCAAATCATCCCATTCAAGATATACTTCATATGGGAAGGCCACTGATTATCCAACTCTGTTCCACAATAGGGGTGTTGTCGACCTCTTGCCGAATAAAGAAGATCTCGTCGTAATCCGCATACCAATAAAGGCGAAAGAACTAGCCTCAAACAACACTGACCCGCACCTTCAGTTGTTGGTGGTGCTAATGGAGTTGGACCGCCACCAGATATCAACACTAGTTGCCGAATTTCATTCTCATATTTACACGCAAGTGCAGTCGCAAAACTGCATCTGGAAGCAATAGCAGAAACATTTCTTCATTGGAATAAACATTTACCGTTTTCATAGTCAGAGGGGGTTCAAGTAATGGAGTTTGCTTATACGGAGATGTTAGCAGAGCTACCTACATGTTTATACATGTTGTAACAATTTCCAAAGAAAATTAACCACTTCATTGCTACATTACGGACAATGTCATCCGGCGTGGGCTATAATTATGAAACTTCATCGTTCAATATAACACTGTGAAGTGAATTAGAATATTCTGCACTCGCATTATTATTGTGAGGACCTCAATCGCAATGTGTACATATTAGTTCAAACAATTTACGATTCTCAATGCAATATAATCATGTCTAAACCAGACATTGACTTTTACGTTACACTTTCATGCACCAAGACCAATTAACTGAAATTATTATAATTTATATACGATAGAAAGTTCTCAACTACACATTATACTCGGCACGAATAAAATAATTATGAGATTATGTTGGCATATTGTATTGATGGTCAGTTTGGAGCGTGGAACATGACAATAGAAACGAGGCGTCAATTGACGCGCCCATGTTAATGAAATTGATGTAAAATTATTACCCGTAGTTATGTGCAACCAAGACGCACTTTCGACCTGGCTTGAAGGCGTAATGATGTAAAACTGTTTCTATATCGTTGAGCAATTTGTCAAAGTGATAGTCTCGTGATCTATCGGGTGCTGAGCTCATACCATGTCCAAGCATTTCAGGAGCAATACATGGATAGCCCATTGCCGAGAAATATTGAAGCTGATGCCCAAAAACTTCTGCTGATGAGCCGAATCCATGGAGAAATACAATAACAGGTTTGCGATTTCTTCGAAAGACCACTGAATCTTTGGGAAACGTTAATTCATTGTTACATGAATTAGGATTAGATTCGTTGCAACCTTTCCACGTTGCACGATAATCTTCCATTTCTACACCCTCCAGTTTACGTTTCTTCTTGTACTCTAGATCAATTTTCTCATTTTTCTTTCGATCATCCTGGTTATTTTTGCTGGCATTGCCTTTTTTAGATAGTTTCGATGATAATTTTTCACAGAGTACAGCAACAGAATTCATTTTTTTTACTGATTCATTATTCAGAGTTGACGTTTTCGATTCACTTTTCAATTCCAATCTCAACTCGTCGAATTTGTTCTCGATTATTGGCATATCCAATTGGGCGAGATCCGATGCTTTAAAATCAGCTATATCATCATTTATATTCTCTTCGGACTCGATATCGTCTTTATTCAATGACATAATTGAATTGATATCGTCATATTTGATTGTTTGAACGGCATCAACTTTATTTTTATCGGAATTCTCATCAAGTTTATCAACTATATTATTTGGGGTATTCAAATTTTCCCAACTATATGATAATGGTACTCTACCAAATTTTGCATCTATAATTTTCATCAGAGATTGCTCGAGACTGAGTTCAGGCTCCGATGGGAATTCCATAGTCTCAACACTGTTAATACCCGAATCAACACAATCCACTTTATCAAGATTTTCATCGTTGTCAATGGGCTTTCTCAAATCAAAATCTAAACAATCTGGATCATGTGAACCACCAATGAAAGCATGATTTACATATCCATTCTCCTCCGAGGTATTGATCATATCTTTCTGCGTTTTGATATCACCATCAGTAGTTTGATGATCAGGTAGAAAGGCAAAGCTGATATTGAGAGGGCTTTTCAAAGATCCATCATCAGTGGCATCAAGATTTTTCGTTGGATTATCAAGAGTCTTCCGACTCTTGTCCAAAGTATCATCAGCGTCACTGATGAATTTCATTGTATCGTTGAGCACCTCCTTCAATAGGACATCAATATATTTCTCAAGATCTTTAACTATTTTATTTTTAGTAACGAGATCAGACTCATCATTATTACTTGCAGTAATTGCATTCATATCGACCATGTCGTTGGATCTTTCCTCCTGATTTTTATTTATCTCTCTTATTATTGGCTCATTGAAACAATTCATATTGACTGAGATACGTCTCTCCAATTCATCAATATCTTGACCAGTTTTTTCAGCCTCACAAAGACTCGTTCTAATACGATTTATTTCAGCTGAAATCATTTCTCGTTCGGGACTAATTCTTAATGACGACTGACGAAATGAACATCTACATTTATTCAATGAATGCGGTCTCTTTGTCCATCTTGAAATGAAGTTTTCATTAATTGATTCAGGCCTATCACTCGGTATCTCATAAAATTCATCACTATTTTGAATTGGTCTGAGTATACGAAGTGTACGCCGAGGTTCAACAATGAAAAAATCACAATCAGGCAATTCAACCTTTTCTGGACTTATGCGATTTCGATCTATCAGACACGTGAATACCTTGGAGTACCAAGGTGTCCCTCCGCCATCAGTTATTGGTTCATTTGCCATTATAGACAAGAAATTAATTCAAATTCGCATCACACCAATTGTCTATATTAAACAATATAATTCAATCAGACTCAATTGTCACGGGATTTAAGTTCAAACCACGTTACATACTGTATTATAAGATTTCATGAGTATTAGTATCGCTGAGACAACTTGTTGCTCTTCCAACAGCGGTTCTCAACTGGTTACCCACATTTGTATGTTTCCAATTGCGACTTATAATATTAGAATGTACTCCAATGTATATTTCCATAAATTTCCAATCATTCGTTTCCAATCTGATAGGATGCTTCCAACAATATACCGAATCAACAATTAATAAAAATGATTAATAATGTCTTTCACATTTATGTACGTATTGGGTGAATAATTGACCATTGAATTGTTTTGGGGCGGGTTAAAACACGCGCACAGTGTTATTGTATTTGAAAGTCACACTGATGGCAACTATAGCTCGCCAGTAGCTCACACTCTCGACACATCGTCTCTCTTGCTGAGAATATTATTAAGTACGATGGACAATTGGAGTTTCGCACGAGCCACAAGACACAGCGGCGGCATCGCTGCGACTGTAATAATGATGATTGCGATACAGGCATTTTTGAGGGCGTAGAACGGTTTGCCGGATGACAATTAAACACGATTGACACATTGGCGCGCGGGTCACGGCGGCCATCGTGCGTTTTACAAGACTGGTAGAGAGAATGCCGCGATGCTTGAGGGAACCGAGACTGCCCGAAAGACTTTATTTACTTCTACAATATGTGCCGAACGTGCCACCCACTCTGGGCCCGTTATACTACTTCTCCATCTATTCCAACTCTTGTTGCTTTGGTCATGGGCCCCCATCATTAGATTGAAGTCATATCGTATCGCATCTGTTTATAGATCGCTTCAAGATTGTTTTCTATTTATTGATTTTTTTTTGTACTTTTTTTATCACTAATCCATCATGTTTGTTTTAATTTTCTGGGACTATTGAGTTATTCGAATTGGTAGAAATTATTACTATGACATAAAATACTCAAATAAATTGCCTGCACTTTTTTTTTCGTTTAAAATTATATATAAAATTATGTTATTTAGTAAAATAATGAAATCATTACCAGATGAGAATGGAATGGCAAGCAGCGATTTGTCAGACTTGTATTGAGTCCTTCAAATCCCTCATACGCATGTGAGAAAAATAATAACAATTAATTTTTATGAAGAGGCGATGAGAATACACTCGAATAGTTTTGTCAATCCCGATTGTTCTTAATGATGAAGATCAGATGTTGATATCTATTATGATGACCAATTATTATTGATAAATTGGGTAGTCGAGCAAATTTTTTTCAAGCGAAGGGAATTTAGAACAAATTTCCAATTCTTCATGTATGATCCGATAAGGTATAGGCAGAGATAACGGATGACTTATTTATACGACTTGAATATAAATGAGGCGATGAGCGCAGCAAAACAGAATGTATAAGTCATCGTGTATTTATATGGTATATATTATTTTAATGAGCCACTTTATTGTTTTGTTGGCTTGCAATTGAGTCCCGGTTCTAAAATCCTGTCGGAAAACGAAATATGGTTGTTTATGCAGTCAATGTCTGATAAAGTTTTTCAGAAATTATTTTCTCAGGTATTATTGAACGATCCTAATTCAAAGAAGGTGTTCATCTATCATTCCCTGTTCAAAATTTCGAAACAGTTCTCGAAGTCTCTGTATCTTTGTTCATCTCACATTAATCTTCCAATTCTTTTCTATAGACTTCAAAATAAATATATTTATCATTATCATCAGAATCCTAACCTGGGAACTTCATCGAACCCTCGTTGAATCCAACAATTCCACATTATGATTCATAAATGCGCTGGGTATTCCACAATAAGATTATAATTTCTCCATCACTGTACTATCTCCATCGTTATGATATCACTCAAATTTTCATTTGCATATACCACTCGTTGTTTGCATAATGTTGGAAATTAATTCATATGTCGAGCGCTAGAACAGGTTATTCCAATTTGCAATGAAACAGAGAACAATTTATAATAAAATATAATATACGACTTACGTCAATGGAAATATATGTAGATAGATACACACATAATCTACAGGAAGCGAAGATTCTTCTGCATAAGTCTTCACCTTCACTCAGACACGAAAATATGAGTCAACCATTTGAGAGATAATTTAACTCATGAACAACTTTGCACAAGAGACGTATCCCTTTGTTAGCTCTCAGTGAAATATATATAGTACACGCTCTTTATTTTACAAGATAAATATAACATTATCACATTTTTTCATCATCGTGACAACAATTTTTCCACATTAATTCATGTACTTCATGTAGAAATTCTAACCAATAAAAAAAAAATGATTAGAACTAGTTGTTCATTACTTTCATGAGATATCATAGTTTTTTTTATTGCAATATCCGGCTGTTAAATTGAGATTGAATGAAGGGAAGTGATGATTACATAAAGAGTGATAGTTTATATATAATTATTATATTGCAGGTCGCATAAAAAAAATGCTTATGCTTACAAAAGGAATTTCTTTACGTCAGATAAGCAGTGCAAATTTGTTGATCTAGCGTTTGTGTATATGTGTAAAAAAAAATTACTCGTTAAAATATTGGTTGAGTGCATTGCCCCATATCCCATGGGTAAACAATCCTACAGGGTAGTGAAGGCGCACGGTCAGGTCATTTACCGCAATGGTTGAACATCGATATAAAGTCTCGAGTGGGAATAGCCAACAAGTTCTTAGTTCTCAAGCCACGCCATGAAGTACAGAAGAGCTCTCATTGTTGTCACTCTTCTTGTTGAAGTATTCGTGTTGGATTGTTCATCATCCGCTGTAAATGATGTAAATACATTATCAAACGATAATCATCCAACATCAAGTGATGAACATAAACTTTTACTGGAGTGTCAACACTCTGATTATAGAACTTACATCAAATGTCTAAAGCGCCAAAAAAGACATCATGGACATGGTGACCATCACAATGACACGGGTAAATACTTCATTCATATTGCGCGCACGTAAAAAATTTCCATTGTATGATGCCTTCGATATCAACCTTAGTTAACAAAGTAGATGTCTGCAGACCTTGTGGTTTCTGCTTGATATAGTTGAAGGCATCACAGTCAGGGAATAACTGAATTATTACTTTAATCATCTGATTAAATGATAAAAAAAAATGTTTCCCATTTTGAAACACGAAAAAATATCTTTAGAGGTTTGTACTAATGTCCCCATTCTCCGAAATACATTTTACAACGATAATTGTTATTTCCCAATCAGGTGACACGAAGACATGTTTTGAAGATTGTGGAATGGATCAATGTACTTCAACCAAATGTGTCCATGATTGCCACACACGTTGTATGAAGAAAACTAAAGAAACTCGACAAATTATTACACAATATGAAACAGAGTGCGTCTCTGGTGATTGCAATAAATCAGAACTACCAATTACAAATATCACAACAAATGTTGACATCAATAATATCATCAACAATCACATCGGTTCGGATACTTCAGGAAGTAAAGACAATAAAACATCGCACACTGGAACAGGTTCCAATTGCATACCAGGCAATTGCTGTGACGGATGCTGCGGTGGATGTCAACAAAACACACCAGGGTTTGGTTTGACATTGGTCCCACAGATTCAATTAGTTCCACAAATTACATATGGAATTGGAATGGGTCCCATTGGTGGATGTTTATTCTCTATGAATTGGCCATGTTTGCAATCATCACAATCAATGAATCAGGTATTGATCCTCATTCATTCCTCCATGAATATTAAAGTTTCATGATAGCTCGATAAATTGATTTTATTTGTAGCCAATGCCTTTCGACTGTTCGCAATGTGGCAATCCAGTTTTCAGATACAAATGCGATACAACGTGTTACAATGTAGGTGCGGGTAACTCACCAGACTCAATGCGACACAATGGAAATAATAAATCCATGTGTCAATCACCGAGTTGCATTGGCGGTAGTAAATAATCATTGATAAATAAGAAAAAGGTATGTGTTACGCGTTATCAATAAATTACGAGACTTTCTATATAATTAAATACATGGGGGTACTAAAAATTACATGGCGGGTACATAGGGATGCGTGAGAAAAGTACCCCTGCGGAGATGTGCACCGCATGTGTCAGGTGTTCGAGCAGGTGGTTGAAAATGTGCAAAAATATCCGTTTGTTTTATTTATCTCTATATCAAACAATATTTGCGATGTGACAATGAGGATTATTGTGAACTTCCATCGGAATTAAAAATAACGTCATAACATTTGTATTTCGATAGATAATTAATCTGATCGAATATTCTTCATTATCTATCAATATATTCTTTTTGCATTGACGTAAGATAAATGTAGCATTCAATCAAAGTTCCATAACCTTCCAATGATAAATATACGAGTGATTGATTCTCCATATTATCGAAGTATATCAATTTGGTAATTATTCTTATATGTCATGGAAATTCAATAATTTTAAAGTGAAAATTTTTATTGTTTTGGAATAAAATAACTGGCAACATGATGACTAAGCCAATAATTCTGGGATTATATACAGCTGCATATTGCTTCAACGGTTGAATAAAGTACAGGTGGTTTTTTTTTTCGTTTCATATTTCACTGCAAACACATTTTGTGTGAGGGTATAAGATCAACGTATGACCTGAAGTCAATTAAGGAAGTATTGCCTACATGTTAGCTGATGCTTGTTTCGTAATATGAAGAATAAAGCGTTGAATAACAGCGAAAGTGATTGGTATATTATAGAGAAGCATCTGATCAGCGTGGGAATATACATACTAACTCTCTCACTTACTTTTCCTATTAACTTGTTGCTCTTATAAATTCTTAGCACATAAAGAATTCTAACCTATCCCACGCATAAACCGATTCAATCCATCTTAAATTATACGAATAAAACGCTACAAATATTTGAGAATAGAATTACGAAAATTATATTCAACAAGAAATTACAAACAAATATCAGTTGTGATTAATTATTCGACTGTCATTTACAATGGATCCAAGCAATTGCGAGTTGGGACCACCTACGGCTTCATTTTCTTACCTTTAACGAATGCACATGAAGTCTATAACGGTTTTAGTCATATAGCAACTTGGTGCTTTGGCCCAACGTTTAATTGGTGTATGCTCCCCTACGTAAACTTATATAACTGTATACTCGAAAGTAGTCAAGAGAGCAAAGACTCTCCTTACTACATCAAATGTTTACGGTTCGCCGAGTGCATATGAACACATAATAAATATAAGGCTCACATAGAATCATGTAGATGCTTCTTTATAGAGCAAATGTAAGCAATGTCATGTGGCACACGCATTTGGGGTCTTCATTCAGTTGATTGTGGTCCTTATATTATATTGTAACTTATGTGACGGCACATGTCTCGTTGCTAACCACCCCTCACGCCCATTAAACAAAGACGACGGGGGGGTTTCATTATAATCGAAATGAAGGAGTTGCAAAATAATGTGGAAGTCAGTTCACCATCGGGGGTTATAACTACCACACAGAGAATAATATGAAAGAAGAAGTTGTAAGAATGAAGGAATATTCACTTGAACACCTCTATCGGTTGAATTTTTTTTTTCATCCAACGGAGTTATTCGTAAATACACGTATGCTACCGGTTGGTTCAATTCAAATTCGCTGGTCTGTGAAATGGTTTCTATAAATTATATACGCATCGTCACGATGGATGACAGCGCATCCGTGCCAATGTACTGTATTATTACCAATATTATAGAAGGATTGTAGAGACATCTACTCCAGACTTCATCGACCTCCAGATGCTTGGTAGAGGTTCAATAGTCTAGACGTTAGAAAAGGTCAACTGTAATATCACTACGTCTATCTCGTCTGGTGGGTACTGATCATCCTGCGCTACTTGCTCAATTTATTTGAAGAAGAAAAAACATGATGTTCAATTTTCAATATTCAATCACACTTATTCATGATGAACTGTAGGACTTTTTTTTTAGGATTCCAGCTAGAAATATGAGTCAATAATTGGGATGGATTCATCATGGTGTTGATTCCTAATTGTCCTGAGTGGAAATGAATGTTATTTTCGAGAAGCGCCATTAACGACATCCCATTATCTTAATGACATGTCGCGTCGATTTATGAATTGCTGGGCTCGCAAGAATTTGTTAATATACTTCGACACAATGACATGGAGATTCTAGTGATTAAAATCGACTGTAATGCAATAAGGAAAAATTTGAGTAGTGAGAATCGTTTTAGAACGAGCTCGTTAAACATTATCTACATATTACTGCAGTAAAAACGATGACGAAAAATATGTACGAACGAAAGTTTGTACATTATGTTAACTACATATTCATTTTTCTCAAAGCAAACACACGAACATTATTTTCAAAAATACCGAAGATAAAAATGTACACGTAACACACCGCAAGTCCGTTGAGCTATATTGCATTGCTACAATTAATTACTGCTTCCTCTTTTCATTACAATAACATTTTACACAATTCCGAATACGTTTCCTGGTGGAAACCGTAAATATACAAATAGAAGACATGGGGCGAGGGACAGACACGCGTTGACGCGGTTGATGGCTCGCCCTTTAGATAACTAGTTTCATTTCGAACAGTTGCCATTAATAATTAGGCACTCCTATCTTCTCTTATTCCATTCTATTAATTGGTCTATGTTTTCATCATTGTGCGTGTGGAGTAGGTGATGCTTAATTTATACGTATGATGTAAATATGGATCTTCCCCTAATGTGTCCAGCCGCCCCATTATATGTGGAAATTAACATTGAAAAATGGAAATTCATATAAAGTAGTGGCGAACATGTGATGGATTATGCAATCATCTGATTGTTATCTTCAACAATTATTTTATTTTAATTGAATTCATTTTTTTCTTCTCTTTTTTTTCCCTTTTCTCGGACAAAAAGGTTATTTGCTCACTGCAAAACATTCGTGTGGCATAATATATACCTTTTCCTTCAAAGTAAAATGATTATACAGTGAGAGCAATAATAAAAAAATAAAAACGATGGTTATAGAAGGTGCGAAGTAAATCCGACGGTTACTTACTCCATATTCATACACACATTAAAGCATCTATCACAGTAACAGATCGGTCGACGGTACGAATCAAGGTTTGCTGCATAAATTATGATTTATTTTTAAGTCAACGACATCCTGATGGGGTTATGTGTGCATATGTGAAATACAGCCATCGAGTTATACTGTTTACCAGATACAAACTGTGATCAAGAACACGGAACAACCTGACCGTACTAATTTCACCTGATACAATTTCCATAAATTAACTCTGAAATAAAATAACTTTATCATTTGGTGCAGATTAATAACTAATTGAAGAATAGACTTACCCAGGTAAGAGTCAAGTATATGACACAATATTTTCGAGTTTCATAAATCCAATGACTGGGCAAGTATATTTTTCAGTGTATGATCATTATTGAGATATTCCAAATAAATTATCCTCACCTGATGTGTTATATATGCAATGAGCTACTTATGGAGGATTATTATAAATTTGTGGGAGTCCTCATAAAAGAATGACAAGATTTAGAAACTTAAATGTTCATTGACAGCATTGGAAAAAAAAAATTCTCAATATCCGTGGATTCATCGTGCTTAGATACACATATTATATCAGTAGAGAGTATAAAAAATCCATGACGTGGGATGATGATTCGTTTCTTTGGTGCCAAATGTCCATCTGCACCCACGCGACCTGTCACCTTCGCAAAGGATATATTCCAGATTATTAATGGCCACAACGATAACGATTATGTCTAGAATATATTTTATGGAGGTGAAATTGAGAACAATTTTCGCCTATGTTGGACATTATTGCTGCGCCGATATAAACGCATGACAATTTCGTTGATAATCCTACGCATATTCACGATTGAATTTACAACATTGAACATCAGTTGAAATATATTGTGATCGTTTGTATCTCTGCTGGACCTTATTATTGTGAATATAACGTGGATGAAACTGCAGTTAGTAGATAGAAACTACTCGGGATCCCTTTTTGCTGAGTCCAAGGTCTTGACTCTCTCCATCCGATGTGAATGAATGTAGAACCTGTTTCTGCTGCTGGCTTCCTCGCGCTCTCTGGAAGAATTCTTTTTTTTTTGTTTTGACTTTTTTCTCCTTCTATCTTCAAGCTACATACTCTCCAATGTTTCAGTAGCAACTTATATCCATTTTATTTCCATTTAGTTCTAATAATCTGAAAAAATTTGTAAACAGAAATGTTAATAAAATGCACAATTGATAACTTTGAGAATTCACTAAATCAAAGAAAATTTCTGTACACACATTCTTTGATGTTTCTATAAGTGCTAATAATTTCGATGAATATATAGTTATGAAGTTGGGAAAGTCAATGAAAAATTGAGACATTCATTTTTGATTTACTTGCATAACAAGACTGAAGCTCCTACTCATTCGATGTTGTCATTGGTTGTAATAATTCTCGTTCACAAATTGATAGATGGCGAAATAAACTAAAAGAACAGATTGGAAAAAACAGAATAAATATTTTCTATTATTCTTCTAATGTTCTTTTCAGCGATAAAAATTGTTAATGAACAGAAAGAAAATAAGAAAAATAATTATTTACCTAGCACAAGTAACTAAATAAAATATCCAACATATTTAAGGCCAACAGTTCAAACATATAAATAAACTATAGTTATAGTATACAATTGCAAAAATACTTGGAATGAAATACAGAAAAAAAAACATTCTCATTACATGATTTCAATCTGATTAAAATTATTTCATAATAAAAATTTACAATTTCTCATATTCAATTCATCATCCTGCGCTACATTACATCATAAGCAAAAATCCAAAAATGATTTATATAATACAGGAGTAGGACGCGATTATGAAACTGCAAGCTTTGTATTCCAAATAGTCCTGAATGCGTATCCACTGCCATCCCCCCACTTTACTACCACGTGCATCAGTTATTATATTGTAGTGTGTACAGCAACGCGTTCCCTTTGAGCCGCATGTCAGTCTGTCGTAGTCTACGGTGCGGTGTAAATATATTCACTGCTGAGGGCCCGACGTCAGTGGACGTTTATATCTATGGATACACATTCTTCGTTGTTCGTCAATATAAAATCTTACACGACAGATATTTTAATGGTATCATTAATCACAAAATATAAACAGAGAATAAATATTCTCCATTCATAATTCGTCAATTATTTGTGTGGTCATTTGTTTTTGTTAGTATAACAGAACTATATTGTGTTGACGAATGAAAACAAGAGAACTATTTGTGGATTATGATTACAATTAGTGTTTGTAAAATCATCTAGACTAATGTAAGTTGATATCAATTATTTTTCTACAATTTATATTCTTGGCAAGATAAGAGCTTTGTTTTCATTTTTATTTTATTCTATTTAAAGACACGGTGCAGATAAGTATTGTGGTGATGGTTATTTTATTTTTATCGGTTTCTATGAGCATAAAACTTTGTTTATATTTGCTCATTTTGTAGAAAAATGTTTCTTTGTTTATTATGGAATTTTACTACAGTCTCTAATTGCTATAATAATTTGTCGTAATCAAAAACACTTTGACAATGATAAGATAAATTTTTTTCTTTGAAATAATGAATTTTATTTTTGTCATTTCGACGGATATTTGTTGGATATCTTAAAAATACTAAAGAAAAAATTATAAAGTTGATAATTTATCTCTGAGCATTATTACAATTCTAATTCCATTGCAACGATTGATCAGGCTGGGGAAATTTTCATTGTTGATTTGATATGTGAATGAAATATTCAGTTAATAACTATTAAATATTAACGAAATGACGCAAGAAAAATTTTACAATTCTGTCAAATTTTCTTTTGAGAATAATTAATATAACTATGGAAAGTATTATAGAAAGTTTAAAATATTTCAGAATTTTTTATCTGAAATTTGAAGTAGTAGAAAAGAAAAATATCGGTGGGGTCATTTCGACTTATTCATCGTTGATAATTTCCCCGTATGACAATAAATTTTATGCGCGTTCAGAATGTGGAAGAATAATTTCAAAGAAAAGATTACTTATAGTATAATTTTACTGTACCAGCATCTACTGACGAAAATAAATTGTAATTGTTATCATATGGTATTCCCAAATGTAATTTTACATATTCATGTTCAATATTTCAAGAATACGAATGGGAATATAGTCGAGTATATAACAAGAAGACACGGGAAAATTTTCGTACAAATAATTAGCGTAGATGTTCATAGCACAGTTGTTGTAAGGTTCACAATGTATTATTACCTGGAATATACCTGAAAATTCATCGTTTGTGTAAGGGTCTACTAAAGCTTTGCCGTATTGTAATGTACTGCCCATTAGAAATAGTAGACGCGTTCAATTTAATCTCTCACAGTTTTACCAATGTAATGAAATGAAAATGTCTTCGTACACGTTGAAAATTTGTGTGAACAAATTTACTGTCGACTCGACAAATTATTTTTGGAATTTCACAATAATTTTTCTGCGAACTTGAGATTAATAATATCACAATAACCTCACACAAATATAGACAAATTATAATATTGAAGAATATGAATTGGTATATGAGAAAAATATTCACATTTGTCATAGGTAGTTCAAATAATTTATCATAAATAAATAAATGAGTATATTGAACGAAAGTATCGAATGGACGAAAATAAAATCATCAAAATATAAATGAAGAGGGTCTACATGTCGAGCGGTCAACAAACTCACAAATCACGTTCCATTTCTTTTTTCTGTTATTCATCTTTTTTCGATTATTTAAATTTCTCCAATACAATTTCATGCTCTAATCGTTCCTATATAATAATAATTTTTTCTTCTCATTTCACATAATAAAATCACTCATAAAAACTTGAATATTCAATACATTGATACTCAATGGATAAAGTAAAATCTGTCGTTGGATTATAAGAAAAGATCGATACGTATACCTGAATTGGCCTAGCCATGAGAACTTCTCCCACAAGGAAATATTGTTTGCACAAAGTATGGGTTTTCCGAAGCATTAGCAGATGTGTATTTCGACTATTAAATTTGTGCCTCTTGTGGGAATCGTATATTTTTTCTTTTTTTTCTATGAACAATAATTTTTTAGCACTTCCATACCAATTTTCATATTGCAGTCGCCAATATGAAAAAAAAAATAGCAATGAAAGCAATGATGAAAAAAAAAATTAAAAATATTCTGAGTTGTGTCCTCACAGCAAATTTTTATTACTTTTTTTTTTCCTTTATTCTGTATGGTGAAGCAGCATGGCCTTTTATGGGAATGTTCGAGCTCATTTGAATATACACTGAAGACATGAGACGTAGTATTTTTAAATGCAAATATTCTTGGATAATTGATTGTTATAAAATTTTCAATTAATTATCGATTAACTCAGAATCGCTAAATGATAATTTGTGAGAGAACTAATTTGTCATGAGAACAAATGGAAGAATAATTTAGTGAATTGGTGTTTACGATTGGTATAAGCATGATAATCAGAGCGTGGAGTGTGTGTTGATTCTTACGATGCGTATCTTCAACACCAGTCACTCGTTTTATAGGTCTGATATAATTCATTTATTTATAACCGGATATATTCATATTTTGTGATAAAAATTTATTTTATTTGCGTAAATATTATTCATCCAGACATTAATTTCGCTTTTTTTTATTCGGCATAACTTGAATCTGCAATGGAAAGTAAAAATTACATAATTGGGTCCAAACATTCGAGGACGGTGGTCTTGACACAGATTCATCTGTTCATGGATCCAGTTGTGATTATGAATTAAAAAAGTGTTTCATCGAATTACAAATTAATAAAAATCTTAAAAGTAATATAAATTATCAGTATTTCAAGATTTTTAACAACTTGATGGATTTGGGATAGTTTAATATCAATAATATATCGATATTGAATATTATAACGTTAAAGAACAGTTTCTTAGTGCTAGTCAGGTTGTAGGGTACATTAAAAAAATTCTAAGATAACTGTAGTATGCATTTTGCATCACCTATGATCCTGCACCGTTACAAACAGTACACAGGGGAGCCTTTTGCTACGCTATAAATGTGTGTCTGTCGCAGTGTTTTTATTAACCATAATTCTGTGAGGCACCATCAGTGTGTCATCATGTAAAAGAAAAGATCGACGCAAATATAACGTCAACCGGAAGTTTGAACTTCCTGCGATCGAGACGTGTCTGATGTGTGCGTGTTTCTTCATTACTATTTCTATTTTCGGATCGAATAATGGACCTAAAAAAAAAGGGAAACAGAAAAACATGATAGAATATAAGCAACTGTGTTGGAGTTCCTTCCGTTATGAGGGGAAACGAGAAAAACTTACTGAAAATAAAATAAATTCATCTGATGTAGTTTTCGCTCTTCTAAAAAAAAACCTGTAAAAAGCTTTCAAAGTATTCAGAAATTTTATAATAAATCTCAGAAGTTAAGAAAACTATTTCCGTCCGAAAACAATTTTTGTATGTGGAACTAAATTTAATTTACTATGGAGATGATGCAGACGCTTTGCTGCACTCATTAGTGTAAAGTGCAGTGTTTGTTGTGCACACCTGAAACCAAACTTTCTGAATTTATATTTTTATTATAAAAACCACAGAATTAATAGATCATATTATACAAGAAAAATGATGAGTGACATAAAAGTATATCGACATTATTATATCAATTTTTTTCTCATCACAAAAATATTCCCAATTATCACCCACCTTGTGCAAGCTTTATGAAACTCCGCTTCACCATCTAAAGCTTCTATGATGACAAAGAGAAATTATATCCTTTTTTTTTCAAATGTACATTTATGTGGTCATTGATATAAACTCAGTATATACATTTGCATATGAACTTCCGTGTAAGTTTAAACGGAGAAAAAATGGAGTGGTCATGGGACTGTAGGTGGGACATAAGTGATATGTGCTTATACGGTGAGCTGAGAACACACGTGGGCACATCTCACGCGGTTTTTCTCTTCGTCGCCCCCACACCTTGTTATTCTCACTCTCTCACTCTCATCTGTTTCTTACTTGAGACCAGTTCGCGTTGTCCACGTACCGGGTGTCTCATGATCGAATAATCTAAACGATCATCAGGTCCTTTTATTCATTCTGACATTCGTCAGATTTCATGAATCTCTATGCCAAAATCGATTACGTAAAATATTGACATAATCTGCTATATCTAATCCATTAATTTGAAGAAAAAATTTAGAGTCGTAGTAGTTAATGTAAAAAAATAATGGATAAATATTTTCGTGATGTTGCGCGAAGGAGGAAGTAGTGCGCGTCTGAATACCAGGATACCTTCTCGATCTCTCACGAGTAGAGGCAAACGCGCGAGCAGCAAACGCGCCCTGTTAAGTTGCCATTCTCGAGAAGTTGATGCCGACCAGAAGATCGTAAAAGCTGTCGAGGCCGCGAACCATACATATTTATATATATGTATATAAATGCTGAGTTGCAAGTGAAAGAGCTCCTCCTTCGATCGTCATGGGTAAACTGAGTTTGTAGAAATTGTTACTATATCGAGTTAGGTAGAATTCCTAGAAAGTAATCGCAAACCATTTCGCCCGACCACTACACAACTATTCGTTCTTTAAACATTTTATTTGGACTTGATACTACTTTTCTTTTTTGCTGAATTCCGTATTTTGTTATTATATCTCATGTTTACTTCTTTTTGTTACAGACAAAATGCGGTTGTTCAAGAGAAACTTGACAGATCCAAGTCCACAGTTGGTATCAGCTACATCAATATCACATGATGAATCTCAATGTTCTCAGTCAAGTGAAAATGATACGAAAATTGACATTGCTAAGAAAGATGACGAAAGTGAAGAGGGAAGGAAAATGCCGGCACCGAGTACAATTCTGTCTACGCGAAAAGGTGAGGTTACACTACAAACAAGAGATAATTTACGTGAGAATTGAGACTTTATTCGTATTTCTCCATGACTCTTTGTAGGGATATCAACATGGGGAAGGAAAGTTGGTCGTAAGTGGGATCAACTCAAACGATCTGATAGTTCTGAATTATTATCAATGTCTGGACGGAGACACCGTTGGAGTCCCAATAGAAAGGACCATTGTGGAACAATGGACAATAAAGAAAAGGTTTGTTGAAGACTTGGATTTTTATTATTTATAAAAATTACTCAACAGGATTAACATGAACTATGAATTCGATTCTAGATGGAAACGGTGTTGCCGAAACCAAAGAGGATATCTAGAGTAGAATCTCTACGTAATTTGTTCAGAGTAACCGAACGCAATAATCACAGTAGTAGTTCAAAAAACACAACTATTCGGGAAGATGAAGCTGTAAATGTCAATCTCTATTCTATGGAAAAAGCATTAAGCGAAGGGGCGCTGAGAACTTTTGAAGAATCACGCGATTCAGGTAAACCGCGAATAAAGTCACTGGATGAGAAAAAAAGTCAACTCAATCGTGCTATCACCAATCTTCAAGAGCAACAACGTGTATTAGATTATATACTGACAAACAAAAATATTCTGAAGACGACAGAAGGTACAAATCTGGCGAGAGAAACATTAGCCAAGGTTAAAAACGGTGTCTCTGAGTTACAACAAGAAACATCGAATAATAGGAGCATTCAAAAAAATCTCTTCATCTCTCATCCGAATAATAATGAAAACGAAAGAATTAAAAATAGGAAATCATATTTTGGGCCTGGAATAGAAGATTTATTGTGCAATATGCGACTGGCTGGGTGTGACGAAAGTGGTTATGATTCTGATAGTACAAGAGCTGGTGCGGATTCACCTGACAGTGGACAGTTGTCTGCAATACCTGACCGACAATCCCGAAGCTTTTCTATTACTTCAGAAGATTACCATGGAATTGATTTATCTGTACAAGTAAACACGCCGCAAAAAAAACGCAAGGCTGATGATTATGGTATGGAAACCCCACCTGGGCATATCAGAAATCCAGATTATATTGAGGAAAATGTACTTAATGTATCAGCCGACACAAATGTCACTGTTGTATCAGATCATGATGATGATACTGACAGTTGCGATGATACAGCCATTGACGGATTGATGAATACCGGTATCACTGTTCTGTTTCAAGAGATTCCACGAGCCCCTCATAATACTGATTCTTCGAATTATCGTCGTGATGACGCGATATTATCTTCGCCACAAACAAGAAGTCGTAGAAAAATATTGCGACATAGTCCAGCTATTGAATCGAATATACACAAAGCGCCGATGAAACGATTGCACTCACCAAACATTGAAGCAATACCTCTAGCACAACGAGTAAAACTCCAAAACTTACAGAAAAGTAATAAAACGCACTTCAAATTGAGAGGACGTAAAGTTTGTAATAATAGTGCGATGAATTTGCTGGAGAATGCTGCATCTCCAAGTAAAGACAGCCCACCTGCTAGCAAAATGAATCCTATTTTATTAACCGACAATATACAGTATTACAGTCCGAAAAGGAATCGTTCGAAAATGGAATCTGACTCATTAGATAACTCATTAACAAATGGTTATGCTGTCAAAAGACCACCGATAGCGATAGCAAGTCCACCATCAGCAATATCAAAAGTTCTCACTCGCCGTGAATTGAAGACAGTGAAAATATTTGTTGAGAAACAAGGAACATTGGGTTTATTCGTGGAAAGACAGGCAGCTGCTCGACCATTCTACATCATATCTAGAATGGATGAAAACGGCGATGCTGCTAAATCAAAACAATTCCGAATGGGAGACGAGATTGTTCGTGTTTGTGGTCGACGATTACGTGGCATGACTGTAGTTGAAGCGAGAAATGCGCTACGAAGTTGTGTCGGTATGATTGAATTCCAAATAGCCAGAGAGCCTTCATTCAATTTCCATGGTGAATTAGGCGACACATGGGGTGATGGGTTAGTAAGAACAAAAAGCGATTCTGATGTGTGGACTTTGAAAGAAGAAAATCATATGTTGTCAACTAATTCAACGAAGACAAGTGCAACACTGGCTTTTCATGCAGATGAGAACAATTTTACAAATTGTACTGGAATCGGGACACTACGGAAGAATGAGAATACAGTTTCTGTCGATGGAATAAATAACTGTGCATACAAAAATGAAACATATACGCGAGACGATTCTCATAAAATGACTGGCATGAAAAAGTTTCAAGTCACGAAAAAACATAATCGTGTGCCCATAACGCCAACACGGCGAACTACAAGTCTTTCGATGGAGTGTTTGAGTGTCACATTGGAAAAGGGAGCATCAAAAAAATTAGGATTCTCAATTGTGGGTGGCTCAGATAGCAGTAAAGGTAGCATTGGAATTTTCGTGAAGGATATTATGCCAGATGGACAGGCGGCAGTGGAAGGAATTTTAAGAGTTGGCGATGAAATATTAGCTATAAATGGAAGAGCAATGGACGGGCTAACGCATGCCCAAGCACTTCAAATGTTCAAAGCTGCAAAACCTGGCAAAATAATTCTCCATATTGGACGACGTGATTCATCACATAGACGGTCAATATTCGGGCATGTTCATTAATATGTAACAATAGGTTAGTTACACAGCTTTGCTTTATTAATCCATTTTACGAGTAGCGCATAATTCTTTAGCTGACAAAAGTTATCTATAACTCCTCCGTTCATTGAAAATTAAGTTGATGTCTTTTTACAGATTTATCGGTCATTCAAAGTCGTACGATTGTCTCGAAAAACTGTTGGAATGTGGTGAAGAGTGAGGTATAGCGCATTAATTTAATCAAGCATCTATATAGTACGGAAAATAATTGATAAGTCACACTATGTTATCGAATATGTGTATAAATAATTATTTAAGGAATTGTGATACTTGATTAAGATTCATTATGCGATAAAGAGTGGTAATATTATGTTAAGGAATTCGAGCTAATGCTGATCAATAATTGTCGTGACACATTATAAGTTATGTAAAGTGTTTAAATTTTTGACGGATAACAAGGTTTAATGTTGACGGGATTCAATCTAATACTATATCATGTTTCATGCGTTGATAATTGAATTGCATTCATAATCGACTATCAGCTTTTCTTTTTCGTTAAGCATACAAAATTAGATATTATTCAGAATTCTTGATACATTCCTGTTTGACCTATCCCTGTTAGATGTTATATGCTAACAGCGAGGAATATGGTTTGAGGAGAGCGGTTATTTTTTGTTCATTCAATTGTTACTTTGTTAAATTCAACAATAGATTTGCACCTTATTCATCTCGTAACACAAATGAATTAAGTACATCCATATAAAATAATCCAGCTCAATATGATGTTGTTGAGGAAGATTAGTATAAATTTAGGTTGTTAATATAACAATGAATAAATGAAGTTCAAATTTCGCTCTAATGAGACTGACATTCACAATGTCTACCTGAAATGATGCTGTGATACAATATGTAGTCACATTAGTGTATGTCGTAAAAAAATGTACGTATAAATGATCAAACTTTTGTTAATAAAATTTTTTGGCACATTATGCCCTGATATATGTTTTTTCGTACTTGATTTAATTGACGTGAGCTGTATTGTTACGTTTCCTTTTTGTTATGATGGGATGGAACGCGATGTACTGATGTCGCTAGTGATGATGGGTTGTGATCTTCGATATGAGACATAACGTTGACATATAACGCAGATAAGTGTTTGGTTATTGCTCGACGGAGCAACAACATACACACATGCTGGAATCTTTTTTCGCCACGTCTAATTGGTTTAATTTACTTAATAGCACCATTACAGTGAGCTTTTCTTAGAATATTGCAGCAGGTCGGATCGGCTCGTTAAACGCAGCCTGTCCACGGCTTTTATCCGTTGAAAAATATGAGCGTAAAGGCGGAAGGACGTGAGCACTCTCTTACAACCACTGTGGAAATGGTTTAGCAGTCGTTATACGCAGTAGTATAGACTATAGTGAGACGAGTTTCTCGGTGGATAACCGGCAAACGTCCAACAAATCTCCGCTACGGTAATGCCTGCATCTTTGCAAGCCATCAGGAATAATACTGCAGAAAAAAATATGGTGCTGGACTGTAAAAAATATCTACCTACATATAGATGTACGCCTTCTTCCTCTATTCTTATAAAGTTATAGAGCATTATTGCGAAATATTGTTCATGACAGAGTGCACAAAACTATTGTCTGTGTGTATACATGAATATATGTAGCACAGAAAATGTTTAACAGATGACTGAACTTGACCTTAAACTATTGTTACTTTACCCTCTTTATATATATTTATATACAGCAATCATTGGCACGTGAACTAACACTAAAATGTTGAGAACCCCTCTCGTGAGTCGTGATCACGCAAGGCACTATTATTCATTTCTTCCAACTGGTGCTATATTCGCCAGATGGTCAACATATAGCTTCATCTTTAAATGTGCTTTCTTCTTCAATTTGAATGTGGTAAATTGCCTGATTTTATGTTCACTTATCTTTTTCTTTTCTTCATGTGCTCCAAGCTGTGTAGGGGATGATAACATTTGTCGATAGATTTCGGTGATGTGCCAATATGGCGCTTGAGATTTAGAAAATATGGACAAAAGTGTTGAACAATTTAACACCACACCTGTGTCCGAGACACATAATTAAGTTTGAAGGAAGAGTGAATGCTGGTTAATGTTACTGCGCACGTATACATACAGTATAGGTGTTCTATACCTTCAGCTATTACAATATTATGTAGTATGCACGTAACAGGTTACTAGCTTCTATTTAAGGATAATCTGTATAAATACATAATTGGCGTATTCACCCTGACTACTTGGTGTAGTTGATTTCAGAATGATAGTTCGTTACAAAAAACCATAATGTCGTCATGAGATGAGTTATAATGGAATTTTAGTATTATACTCATTCGTTCCAACTTATGCCAATTGTAAATTATCAAAAAAAAAACGAGTGGATGATGTAATAGAAATAAAGACAACAAAAAATGATACAAAAACTACTTAATGGTCCACCAATCCAACTGTATAAATAATAAGTATAATTTCCGGAGATTGCTAGCAAGCCCTTTGCGTGTTAGATGGACTGAGTGTCTTATTCTTTTTTTTTCAATTACCCGCTGAGCCGTATCGAAAAATAGTAAATAAAAAAAAACAGATATACGCTCTGGATTCAGATGTTTTTCTCTATTCGCTGGGACATCGGCGTATGTTCACGTCACCTAGAGCATTTCTCGACGAACGAGGCATCTTCACGTAATGGTAAGTCAAATGAAAAATGAAGAATAAAAAAAAAAGAAGTAAAAATAAAAAGCAAAGCAACTGCGAGTGTGCTCTTGGTACTTGACGGTGGAATGGCCAGTTTTTGTATATACGTTGAGCTATCTTAGCGCATCGCTTGAGTATATACTTGCATCATGGACTTGTATTGCGTATATTTTTCTTCTTGGCGACGATGGAGTCGTGCAAAAGGCTCCTATGTAATAGTGTAATCATAGGCCAGTCAACCTGAATCCATAACGATCATTGTACTTCGCTTCACTCATTATAGAATATACGCGCGTGAAATGACTATTCGAGTTTGTGCATTTTCATTTATCCTACCATATATTATTGATATGCATTACCATACACATATATATATGCAGAAGAACTTGCTCTGATCCATTACTGCAGAAGTGCACTTATCATCCGGATACCCTCAATTTTGACCGTCTCCTTTCACTGGATAATTTCAATCGTATTATATGAAACTTAGGGAAGCGATCTATAATAATTCTGCTTACACATGAAACATCCATACTTGATCACAGAAAAACATCAACGACACAAACATATTTTCGATAGAGGGAAAGTCAATTTTATTGTGTAAAAGTCCCGGAAACATGTCATCTACTCTTTGTGTGGATCAGCTGTACAATTAATGTGACTTCAACTGTTACTATATGGGACAGTGCGTGGTGCTGAGTATATTGTGCGTCGAGTTAGGATCCCTGAAGATACTTCTGTTGATGTATTAGTGTAGACTCATTCATTCTTATTCAACACAAAAATATACATTTGGTTCATTCATATATTTCTCCAGATATTTCGATGGTAGTCGAAATGAAAATGAAACTACCAACGTTCGTTTCTATATTGTTTGTGTTATCGAAAATTGTCGAAGGTGTTTTTTTTTTTCTGAGTGAGTAAATGAAACTATGTGGTGAATTTATATACTTCTCATGGTATTACACTTGAAGAGCCCCGTCCGTTGCCTCGAATTCACATCATGGGTATATAAACGTCGCAGACATTTCGAGCTATTAATAGTTTGGCTAAATCTATCTTCTCACAAAATATGCGCCAAGTTGCGCTATACTGAGGAAATGAACGGAAGTTAGACGGGTGGAAGGTAAGGAAAGAATCAAGAAAATTTCATCCTTAGTTTTGAGATTGAGAAAATTTTACAGAGAGCGCTATTGTAGGTTTTCAATATTTCTTTCGAATTGTTGTTATAGAATGTAGTATTTTATTTTATTCCATTAATAAGAAATATTATTTCAGGATTTTTCTCATTCTTCTTTGTAAAATACTGAAAATTATGAGAATTACAAATTGTATCAGAGCAAAGAAATGAAAACAAAAAAATATATTTCTATTACCAGCCAATATTTTCTCTGAAGAATTGAGAGGTGAACATTGAAAAGGAGACAAAGATGTCTGAAAATATCAAAATCTACGAAATGTAAAACACGATAGGATGTTAAAAAAGTTTCTTTGCGAAAAAGCAAAATAAAAGTTTCTACTGTGGTATGTAATGAAATCAGATCTGCAGCTGCATCAAAAGTGCTATTAATTCCACAATTTTGGAAAATTTCAACATGAAATCAAGCGCAGATGCTATTCAAAGTGCCTTCACCAAGCCAATATAAGAAGAGGGAGGGTTCTACAGCAACTTTTCTATCTAGAAAAAGGAACAAAATTATCTCGAGTTCCCAATTTATGTTATTATGACTATTCTGAGACTCTGATTGGTAGTTAACTTCATAATCTATTTTTATTTCTCCTCCAAGTTCATATATATAGAATTAGTTTCATATATCTGAGATAAACATAAATATTTGTGAGAACAAGAACTATTTAAACTATTCAAATATTCATCAAATAAAATATGTTAAGAGAGTACTAAACTTGAACTTTCTGTTCGCCATATTTCAAATATATATAAATACTTGAATTTGGTAGGGGGGTGACTGGTTGAAGATGCTGCCAACTAGTTTACGTTAATCTGAAATTCTTGCTTGAAACTCAATCTACATATTTTATCAATGAAGATGGCATTTATAACAGGAATAAAAATCGTATCTTCAAACTAGTATAGCATCAGGAAAAATAAAAGATTTGCAGTGACATCAAATATATATAAAGTCACATTTTTCCTTCGCTCCATGTGAATATAGAAAACCTTAAATTTCGAATAGAGGTTCTGAATATTTCCAACTTCAAAATGCATGTTATTATCGAATTCTGAAGACTTTGATTGGCTGTGAGTACCACCAAGTCAATTTCATTCCAATCTTAAGTCATTGCCAAAACGTTTTTTTACATATTTTTAATTTACATAAATAATATTCACATTGCGTGTTAAACTACTGACCAAAGTAGAAATTAATTCATCAATGTTTCGAAACTATAAAAATATGAATTCATTGAATCCAATTCCTCTTCAATCTTCATATACATAAACACAAGTCCTTCAATATCAAAGAGAGCAAAAAAAAAATGTCCAAGTGTCTACCTGACTTGAATGAGTTCTCCAAGTCTACTTGGATCTTCATCAGTAAACTAAAAATCATTAACAACGTGGGTAGATCACAATTTCATGATTATACAATCGACAGTACCAAAAAAAAAGGAAATACATCAGTGGAATGACTAAATTCAGTCTTTCTTTTCGCTATCTAATACGTAAATTCGCAAATAAAGAAATGAAGGGACTAAAATGGGTATATGAACGTGCGGCGTTGACTTGCCAATGGCGTTTAGCCGTATAGTGAGTGGTGGAGAGTGTGGTGAAGAGAGTGGGTATAAGGGGAAAGACTATGACATGACGAACGCGCGCGCGTCAAGAGCGAGAGCGAGGTGCTATGCGGGCAGTCTGCGTGCAGACATCGATCGAACTCTACCGCGTGCTCGTGTTCCTCTTTTCCTCATTTTCTCTCTCTCTTAGTCATTCTTATTCCACCCACCCACCCGCCACCACCTCAATCACTTTGGCTCTCTCTCTCTCTCGCACTCCCACGTGGCAAGTTGCCCACGACGCCGCGCAATTTCCCCGTGTATTCCCTCGATTTACACGTTGCTGCAGTACAATCGTGCGCGCGGTCTCGTGGTGTCCGCTTCACGCTACGGCCACTTTTGTTCTAACAGTCTGACTTTTACCTGTCGCATTGCACTGTGACGATTGACCGTTCATTCACTGTTTGTTTTTTAATTCTACATGCTTGACAATATCTGAAATCAATTGGATTTTATTTTAATGCAATGCTACATACATGTTACTCAACCACGATTTGGGGTATTGATCTTTTATTGTGACTGTCAACTCCGATTTGTGTAATTACCGGTAAGATATATTGCATGTTTTATTTGCTGTATTAATTCAACGTTCTATTAAAGTTATCACACATTTTATATTCGTTTGAAACAGTTGCATAAAATAATTGAATTGATAACAAAATATTGGATTTTAATATCAGAGTGAAGAACAGCGAATGAAATATATAAATATAATTTCATTTCAAAATATATTTTATGATAATAATCAATTCTTCTTTACCATGACATAAAGAATATATTTTGATTAAATAGTTCATTGTCTTTGCTGTTATACATATTTCAACAGTAAAATATAAACTTGTGAGTGAGACATTTTTAAATTTGAAGAACTATAAATTTTACAATACATTAAGTATCGAGCGATTTCAATACAGAAATACAGGTGTTGGAATATTACTGAACGCTAATATATTCATAAGTGAATGTAAACAAAAATATATGTGACAATCGTTTTGATATACTGCGGAATATAATCGACGATATTATCATCATTTGGTTGGTATATTGCATTTATCCAATAGATTTATTTTCAATTCTTTTCTATACTTTTATTATTCCACATTATTGACATGAAATATCTCGCACGAAATTAAACTTTTTATTAAAAATCATTTTCAAAAATGATCGAGCGTCGTGAGACGAATTATCAATTCGATACATTACCACCACATTATTTTCTGTTAGTATCAATTCTATAGATAATATATACCATACACGTGTACGAGTATTGATCAGAAAATAAGAAGGGATTAAAAAGAAAAAAATTGTCATGTGCTATAAATCATTATGGGAAATGTGGTAATTTAAAGACGAGTCGTAAAGCAAATCGAACGACGTTTGGCGAGGTATGCATGACTCACGCCTTTGTGTGACATTTCTTTTATTTTTTTCTTTCCATTTTTATTTTCATTATTACTACTACTGTTATTATTATTGTTTTTATTTTTTCATTCGTGTTTTTTTTATCTTGCATCTTGACACACGTGGACGAATTCAAATGCTTCGCGGTCCGTGGAATTCTCAAGTATCCAACGCAAATGGGCGGATGAACGGGTTACTCTCTCTGGCAAGAAGAAATCCCCGGCGTCACCATGGGATGACCTTGTGTGCCGCGCACGAAATAATCACAGAACATGCCCGACTGCATAGCTGCATACCATAATGCATATACACAACCAGCCGTTGAATTGCTTTTTCTCTCTCACTGTATCTTTTCTCCTCTTTCTTGAAACTCTGGCTCCCTGAATGTGTTAAAAAATGACGTTAAGCGAGACCATGTATTTACTGGCGCTTATATGCACCTTTGGCATTTAGTATATATTCGAGCATTCTTGCAACTACAAATCATCGTCTCGCATGTTGTGCATTCATTCAACAATTTGTTTACTGATTATTTATTTATATATTTTTATTTTTCGACACTTTATATTAGTTGTTGAGCCAATTCAGTCTAAAAATATACACAATCTACACGCGATTTGGCTTTCTTTTTTTTTAACATTTATTCATTATAATTTATCAATGAAGTGAAATATTTCAGTTAATATGAATTATTTTATATGAATAATTATTGATCTATTTAAAATTGCTGGTTATTTATATCTTTTTCAATTGGACTTAATCAAAATCAATATTATAAACTGTCTCTGCATACATGTACACATTGAAAAAGTTTGTCTTACTTATACTTGTAGTAGATTATACATAAGGGGTATAGTACAATTCGAATAGATCACTTGTTAAGTGTCATACGTTTATATAAGCGTTTATAAGCGCTTGGTCAGAAGCTCCGGGACGCATTGATTTATAGGCAACGATAACCCCTGTAAATGGCTGTTACATGTGTATATGCATATGCATGTACGTCTATGTATGTTTATGAATACTTATACATATGGCACACGTGAGTGTTTGCGACGTTGGAAAAGTCTGAGCAACGATGTCTGTAGGGTCTTTTCCCTGTTCAAAATTCAAGGAGAAATGGATATAACGCAATATTTACCTTTTAGTCTAAGGACAGAGGTCATTCATATACGTGGATAATAAACTAGATACGAAGAGAATATTTTGTCACAGTCCATAGGGGGGTCATTCTAATTTGGAATTTCTCATAATTCTTGATTCTTGTTGGTTTTTTTTTTTTTCTTTACTTCTTTGAATTGTCAACGCCAATTTGGTTAGTTTTTATGTCCTGCGTTTCATGTTTTGTTGAAAAATAGTTCAGCATTTTTTATGATATAACATTGAAACTTTCAACTGAATGTTACTTTTCTGGTGTGATGACTGACATGATTGCACCCTTTGTTAGCATTTGGAAGGACAAAATTTCAATCATTGAAAATAATAAATGATGGTGAAACTAAAAGCGTAAAAAAAAAAAAATGACAATTACGTAAACAATAAGTTGCCAATTTTGTAATCATTTTTTCAACTTTTAATCACTTATGAATTTTTGTTGTTTCACAAGAGTTGTTGGTTAGGTTATGAGACATTCGATTATGAATATGAAAGTTATTTCAAACTAAATGTCAATAAATGGTGGGAATAATCAATCCAAGAATAATATGAAAAGTAATGATCAGCCTTTACCAAAATTGATAATTAACCTAAATAAAATTCATATATGCAATTGTTCAGATGATTTTTTTCATGATTTCACTGTGAACGAATTGTAAAAACAAACAAACAAACAAACAAACAAACAAACAAACAAACAAACAAACAAACAAACATTGAAAACAATGAACCTTCAGGATTTGGAGCGAAAAAATATTCTTTCACATAAACATAATGATAAAAATGAGATAGTCCAAGCTACTCTTTGCTTACTCCCGAGTGTATTATAATGAAAAAGAGTATTAACACTACTCAGAATTTATTTGTCCCAGTTCATGATTGCTCTTTCGAATGAGAGGACACTTCTGAAAATTAAAATTGCACTGCGTTGGCGCATTACGAAAGGTGTTTATACTGCATTGCAGTGACCTATCCCGATGACGATTCTGCGCCCCAAATATTTTCACCTTAATGTCGTTCCTTTTTAAAAATTTTTTTTTCATTCCCATTCTCATTCTCTTGTCTTATTACTTTTCTTTCAATTTATGTCAAGTGTATTTATATATCTACACGTTCACATAATCATTAGAAACTCAAACGTGTGTGCGTGTTTGATGATAAATTATTCGTTGTTGCGTTCGGACGTTTGCGTGCAAATCAATGATTGCGGATCCCTCGTTGGACATTTTAACGGTCACGAGTTTACCTAACGGTTGCAATGTGACTCTAACTTCAACTTGTGATGATAACCGTTAACCTTATATATTCATTCAACTAGATCTTCGTATCACAAATCACGTGACTTATCAATTGCAAAACTTATCAATCGCCATGTTCAAATATGATTGTGAATAAATATACGCATAAACACATACATGCAAACATCTAAATATATATATTATCGTCAACGTCACTGTGTAATTATACAGTTTGGTCATTGTACAATTGTAGACATTGCAATTACTTGGAAAAAGAAATAATTTATAAACATTCTAAAAGACAAAACAATACTGAAGTTAAGAACTAAAATGTCTCGACATTTTTAATCCAAACAATTGATTCCACTGTTTGATTTCTTGTCTTTTTCTTGGATTTTCTATTCAACACTTCAGATTTAACAATTAAGCCCCGATGACGCAATAAATTGCTACATTCCATGTAGATTAAAATTCTGCTTAACAAATACCTTTCTCAAATAATTTATATCGACCATTGATGTGATACAAAGTTAAAAACAACTTCGATGCACATGTAAATTGTGTTACGTGTCTTCAATAAATTTCTATGGGTGTCCGTATGTCGCAGACAAACGTCCCCTTTCCCATCGATCGTATCAAGAACAATACGATCTATATACTAACTGAATAAAAATAGAATCCGTCAGGTGCATCCATTGCATTGGCAATGCGCGATCGGATTATATATGAAACTTTAATCGCCCTTCTGTTGTGAGGGTTCACATTTGATATACGCCTGGTACATCAGCGTACATCAACCTATGACACTGCACATAGTCAGGAAATAATAAATGAATTTTTGAGATGATATTAATTCTAATGGAAACGACGCGCTCATAAAATAATCAGAGAATTAGTCAGTGCGTTCACCTCTACTACAAATTATCGAATTCAACTTGTTGGAAATAATATGAGAACATAATTTGGTGTGATATAATATTTGCGTTGATATGGAATTATGTTTATATAAAATAGTGAATGTATTATTCAGTATATTATGTATTAATATTTTTCTATTTTTATATATATATATAGGAATATATGTATACAACGGACTATATTATTTGTCTGAATATAATCAAGTTACATTAGGGTGTCATCTTTCCATGCATGTAATGCGCGCGAGTGCAGTTAGATATTGAACGTATCGTATGTTACTCGATGGCATAAGGGAAACGTTATTATGTTTATATATAGGAAGGACTGAATTACACGGGAAATATGGAACTTTTTTTTATATTGATTATCTTTTTTTTATAGAATTTTAACACGTGTCAACCTTTCAGCTTGTGTAATATCTCGTCTGTCGATGATGATGTTCTTTACATATTCTTATGATCTTCAATGTCACTGTCTTTAATAACCGTCTGTAAACTTTGATGAAGTATCAAACTCACTTTCTCATTCAATCCAAGTTTCTAATGAATTAATTTTGTAATTCGAATTTTTATATAAAAGTTTCTTCAAGATTTATTATATTCACATCAGAATTCAGGTGACAATGAAAATCCTTCAACCAAACTCTGTGACACATTTGAAAAAATAGTAATCAGAAAAATCCAGGTCATGTCTTTATAAAAAAGCTTAAGAGATTTATGACTTTTTCCAATTTTTCTTTCATTCGCCTCAGAATCTTCACTACTGTATAAATAATCAAACTCGCCAACCATAACAAATTTAAATACTACATAACTCTTTTCATCATTCATAGAATATATTAAAAAGAATAAAATTAATTTCTGCAGAAAAATGTACAACACAAAATAAAAAGAAAACATTCAATATTATAAATTCACAAACAATCAAAATCAGATTATGAATTTAAAAACTAATTAATACAGATCAAGGTATACAACAATTTCCTGACTACATTGATCTCATTTCCTTATACAAGAGCTACATTTTTATAAATTATAAATCTCCCTCCCTTTCTCTCTTTTATCCTTATCATAAACATAATTTATTATAATTCATATCAAAGACGAAGTTGATAGCGTTTATGACACACATTTTTTTTTCTCCTCTCAGTTGACATTTCACTATTCCAATTTACTGCACCACCATATATATATTGTGTTTATTATACCTGTTGAGGTGATTTTGATTAGATTACATGATGATAAAATAAAAACACATTCATTTCCTTGTTTGCATGAGCAACACGAAAATGTATTTACGTGCGTCTATATATCTACATGCAAAGTATAAATACATTACATATTCATATGTATATACATATATATATATATTCACACTCGTGCTCGCCCAGCGTGTAATGAAATCTGCGGATGGAAAGTGCAACACAACGAAGAGGTGAATTCCTTATCCGAGAAAAGCAACACTCAGTTTAAAACACTGTCCTGCCACTATACATATTGTATGGCTATATGGCTATATACGCGCGTGGCTATTGAAGCCAATGCAACTATGTACATATCTTTGTATATGTATAGAAATATATTGTATATATGTATATAATAATAAGGGAAACAGGAGAAATGATCGTATAAGGACGAGAAGCAGGAGGCCGTAAATGGTTTGAACGTTGGTAAGTGCACGCGTGCACTTAGGTAAAAACTGGAATAGACATAGATGGACTCGTGCAAAATGTATATCCAGTTGTGAATTCAAAATAGATAAAAGTGAAAAATATATATTTAATATTGTTTTTGGGTTTTGCAGATCGGTAATGCGATGAGTTAAATGCATTTTTAATTGGTGTCTTTGATGGTTATAAATTACGTCTTCGGTTTTTATTTTTTTCTGTTCCTGGTCGACTGAATGAAATGACGGATGATTGGTTTAATTATAGTGAAGTTAAGTAGGGGTTAGAATTTTTTGGAATTTTATTGGGGAAAATAATTATTCGTTATTTGCTTAGTGATGAATGTGGTTTATAATTGATATATATTCCATATATATAGCTAGTATGAGTCTATGTATTGATTGATATTTACATATATGACATTTTCTCAATAATACAAAACTCTGAATTAAAAAAAAAAGTTCAGTGTTAATAGTACCCATTAGTACCCATAGTACATATCAGGACACTTCCTGACACACAAATTAACCTTCACCCGAATCTCCTAAAATTCAGTAAACACAGGAACAAATTTTATAAAAAAATAAACCGGATATTACTGTGACATTGGTCCAGATGGGATGCCTGAGATTTGTGTCGTCAAGAAACTCGAGCGATACTCTTCTTGAGATGGTGGGTAACATGATCGGCAACTCTTTTCTTTTTCTCTTTCTCTCAGTTGTACAGCCACTACACACACATACGCACACTACACGTCATCTTCGTTGCCATCAAACGCCACTAGAGTCCATTGCTCTCACTGGTGTTAAAAATAGCATCGACTAAATAACAAAATTATTCATAAAATGAAAGAAAAAAAAAAACATCGCATGTGTGGTTGACCACTGCATACATAACCTATCATATCGCTCAAATCTAAAATCCAATTCTGGGATTATAATTGAAAAAAAAATTTAATTAAAAAGACGAAAAAAAGAAAAAAAAACATCAACTCCCAGTTAGTGATGAATATATTTGGAATTCTTCTCGGCTCTCATGTACTACCTATATACATATACATACACATGTACAACTATACTCGTTTTGACTGGAGGGGTGCTGGCAAGGCTGCCTGGAGGACGCGTCCAGGAAATGCCGGGTCCTCAGGAATGCAGTCGATACAAACAAACGAAATCCACTCCAATGTCTATATGTATATATGTCATACACGCGTCTGTATATATATATATTCATACATATATATATTTCTAGACATTTATTGTGGATTCTATAGTGTTGCCATCATATTCGAACAGCTGGGAGAATGTGTTGGGGTTTAGCGATGCAAATTCTAGGTCTATAATGGTTGATGGCCAAGCGCGTTCTGGCTGTTGAACCCAGGGCTTCTCAAACCAACGTATATATATATATATAT
Organism: Meteorus cinctellus; assembly: GCA_030523045.1. Taxonomy (NCBI): domain Eukaryota; kingdom Metazoa; phylum Arthropoda; class Insecta; order Hymenoptera; family Braconidae; genus Meteorus; species Meteorus cinctellus. Next base: position 181,266 of record JAPYZF010000002.1, on the reverse strand, counting down.
GCAAGTGTGTGTGTGTTTGATAAATAAGAAGTGTCTCATGGGGTGAAGGTAATTGTATATGGCGAACTTATATATTCAACAACGCACTTGAATGGTTTTCATCGGAAATATACATCGACTTTGTAATAAATTTTTGTTAAAGCTGATCAGGAGAGCTGAAAGTTTGGTGTAGGTTTCGATGCTTGTTAGGGTTTCTCAAAGACTAAAGTTGATTGAGAAAAATTTTTAAAATATCTTGAAAGAATTTGATCTGCTATGTAAGAAAATGCAGTATTATAAAATGTTTAGAGTGCCCTTCTCTTTTTGCATTTTTTTTTTCTGGTACATTTGCTGTGTTATCGATGTCTAAGTGTATGAACAGCTACGTGAATTGTGTGATAAACGGTAGTTATAGTATGTTATGTATTGAACATATTTTTACATTTTTCCTCATTCGTAAACAGTCAGAATTGAATACGAATATTCATTCAATCTTTATCGACGCCTATTCGCAATATTATTAAGTTGAAATATCTTTTTGAGATAGCTACAGAATTATTAATTAACAAAAAGTCTCGATATATTAATTTGCAGTTGGATGAAAACAGTAAAGAAAATTAATCGATTCTCCATTTATTCCTTATTAATTGAGTTTTCCATTCATATTTTGAATGCTTATCCTCCATCGACTTAACACTGAAATAAATCTGAAAAATACTTTGCATCTTTACCAATACATTATTCAATTGTTAATAAAAAAATATTTTCTATCAGGCAATTTAATCGGGACTCTCTTGTACAGTCATAAAATATCGTCTTGCGTGACAGAATTATCATACATTATTTATTCTACTATAATCCCCATAATATATTCCTGGAATATTTCATCGCGAGACAAAAGTATATACAGACGTAATTCAGTTTCGTTTCAACTCATTCACTTCGTCATTTCATCATATACACACACATATATATATATATATATACATACATACATGTATATTTATGGTGAATGGAAAATGCCTCAGGCATTTGAATAAAACACGCGCGTGTTCCATCATTGTTCGCATATCTCTTGTTATATACAGACCCTTCACTTTGAACACATAGCCCGCCAAGCGCCTTCACTAACTTGCCTATATATTGATAGGTTCTAATTCGAGGTATACAGTAAAAGGGAGCGCGTGAGTACGAGGATGCGAATGAAAAGAAGAAGAGTAGATAAAAGTGTAAGCGAACAGGTGCAACGCCAGAACCAGTGGCCGCTGCTCCTCCCTTACTTCCATACGTTTCATCTCTATCCTCAGCTCTGTTTCTACAACCTACACTAACTCATCTTCTTCGAGGTCTCTTCGACTTGTTCTTCATTCTTGGTCTCTAATTCACGAGCAGGCGAAATGAAGAAAGGAAAAAAAAAAAAACAAATTTAATCGACCGCTTCCTTCGTCAGCGAGCTATGTATGAGCATCGTGAAATTGTCCGTGGAGAGAGGACGGGAGCTGTAATCTGTGTATATATTGTAGCACCGTATATCCGATGAACATGGTGCGTTGAAGGTAATAAGAGTATTGGAATTGTATGTGTATGATGTTTCAAAGAAAATTATCCCTTTGATGAATTGCTTCCGCCGAAGTATTATTAATGAAAAAAAATAACTATTTGAAAAGTTTTGTGTTGCGTGTGGTAATTCAGTGAATAATTAAACTTTGAAGTTGAGTTCTCATTAATCTGAAGAGGATCATTGCTATTTCCGCATGAATATCGCGAGACGAGTTGTGTTTGTTGTCACATTGCCAACGGCTTTCTCTCACTGTCTCACTTGCGGGTCATCCAGTTAAGTTGTGTCTGCGTTTTCACATCGCATTCTCGTACAGTCTCCGTGTACTGTATTTATATTCATGTATTTCTTGTGCATACAGATATTCAGACATTTATGTATGGTGAGCCCTTGGGATTTTTTACTTTTGTAATTTTTGTCTTTCTTCTTTTTTTTTATTATTTATTTCGTTCAACGAGTTTTGTGGCGCGCGACAACTTAATTCTCGTCATCGAGTGAAAGTACGTGGAATTCTTGAGGCCGACTGGACACGATTTACTTATATTGCACAACGTCTTGCCAACAGGTGCATTGTCTATATGTTATAACCACAAGTTCCACCTTCAGATTATGTGCATATACCTACACAACTTTCAGGTGTATTTAAATGCATAACTATATATTTTTATTGGTTTTTGTTTTTTTTTATTCAGAGAATTTATGTGTGTTTTGGTTTTCTTGAGAGATTGTACTGTATGATAAATGACCGTGAAGAGCGATTCGCTTTCTGCCGATATTAATACATTTTTCTCATCTATATATTCATATACGTTTTTTTTTGTCACGCAATATTGGTATGCTTTCCATGAGTATAATATTTCGATCTATTTATTCATACAGGGAACGTTGAAGGGGAACATTAAGGTGATGACCCCAAAAAGTTTGATTGCTTCCTCGAAGTTTTATCTCTGGAAAGATTTCGTTATTTCTTTGTAATAATTTTCATCCAGTTTCCCACTTGAAATATTTAAAGTCACAGATAATATATAGTTCAAGACGTAGACACTCGTGTGAAATCCATCGTTTTTCTAGTGTAAATTACCACAAATAAATGGTTCATCCGTAAGAAATTTCAGTCTTAAGACCAGCAAATTAAATTGTCTCAGATTCTTCAGAATTTCTATTGTTGGACTTAACTGAAATACCACAAGCGAATAAAATTTATTCACCGCCTAATTTGTATATCAAAATGAAATACTACAAATTATGTGAACAATTGTAAATAATTTTTTTATTCATTTTCTTTTTTTCCCAATCAAGTAAACCATCGAAGTTTGATGATCACTCAAACAAGTCACCATTTCCTCCAGGACAAATCTGGTTGTCATTTAAAATTTTCAAAATTCGTCTCCATTATTTCCTTGATAAATACTAAAAAATAGTTCCACATACTTCCAAAATTCGCAAATGGAAAAGAAATCAAGAATTAATCATCTTGAAACAGCACTTTCATCTTTTCCTTCAATGTAAAGTCAGAAACTAAACAAATGAACAGAAATAATAGACATGATAAACATAAATATATATAATATTAAATTTTCTGTAGCCCCATGATTGAAATGCACAAAGATCAAGTATATATTGTACGTTCATATATAAGTGGAAAAACGAATATGCTTCTTGTGGTTCAGATGATGAGCGCACGAAGATTCATCATGGAGTTGTGCGCACGCGGTTTGCAAGTCGTTTTACTACCGAAGCAAAGTACATATATATCTATATATACATACATACATATATATACACCAACTAACATCTACAACTATAGACAAGATGCTCATGGAAGAATATGCTCACATAAAGCATATCTTTCTTATGAAATGCGCACTTTCTACGCGCTTGAAAAGTCCACTCTCACAGCACTGCTGCTGTTGCTGCTGCTGTTGTTGTTGCGTGGTCGCATATATAATATTTGTTTGGCCACAGCTCAACCGCGCGAGCATATACATATAATATTGAGGCGTCGGGGCGTGTGGTCCATACGTTCCAGACTGCGGCACTAATAATGAGAGATGTGGATTAACATAAATCTAATGGCGGTACACCGTAATGACTACCCGTAGGACAGGTGCGTGAGTGTATTACGACTTTCTCAAAGAGCAATGTGTAAGAATTGTTGTTATAGTCATATAGTCGAGTCAAATGAAGGGGGGGAGGGGGGGGGGGGGCACCTGTTGGATTAGTTAGTTGGTGATGCCAATGAATTGTCAAAAAAAACAATGTGCCTTTGAATGCAGTCAATGGCTATATTTGATGATGAATAGAAATATTGGAAAATTTGTTAATATATTTTTATGTTGCGTGGATTTAATTTGTAGTCTTATGTAGTTTTATAATTTTGTGAAATTTAGAGAACAGATACGCAGTGAATTGCTAACAAATTATGAATCATCACGTCACGGTTTATTTTATTTAGATAGTGAGAAGATTTTTGTTATTTGATGTGGTGGGAAGTTGTAACAATTGTTATTTCGAAATAAGATTGAGCAGTGGTGATTAATTTTCAACATAGAGTAGGTGTGATACAGCAAGTTTATATGATAATGAGAGGTTATATTTGGCAAGCATTGCCAAAAAGGTTGTTCAAATAATGATGTATAATGCTGTTGATAAAATGTTGATTTGAACAGTCGTCTTGTGTCGAAATAGTTGGAATTAATTGGTATTGAATAATTTACTTTTGATTATGCATTTGAAAATTGAGAAAGATGAATTGTATGTGGTCATTTATTCATTTCAGACAAATCATGTTTAAACGATTGGCTAAATCGAGAAGACACAGTGCAGACGAGGTTGGTAGTGCTAATTTATCAACGGCGGCGGTGATAGATCATCCACTAGGGCTACTACCACCAAGTAGAAAATCTCTTGAGATACCAATTGACGGACTCAACACAAGTGGTATAATTCGTGGCTCAAGATTGAAATATTGCCGAAGAAGTTGTGGTGATGCGTCAACTATTCATCAGACGTTACTGTTGCCAATGGACGGCGATGGTATTGAACAACGTCGAGATGTTGACACTGACTATCAAACTGTTACTGCAGTACCAGCATTCATTGTTGAACATGAGCCTGAAAAACAAAAAGGTAATGTTGAAGCGGTTTGATATTTTCATTATTTTTCCTATTCGTTTTTCTTAATCGCACGGGCCGTAGTTTTATTCGAAATCGTGTTTGAACGATAAGTACTCGAATAACAAAAAAAAGTTTAATTGATCACGAAGCATCTGAACAATCCGGATATTCTAGAATATATTTTCTACTATAGCTAACTAATCTGATAGAGCAGCGGCAGGTAGTCGCTTTCTACGTCGTTCTTTTTTTCTCATTTCATTTATTTTTTTATTTTTGTTTAATTTTATTTTTTCTGCGCAATGGCAATATCGTTTCAGGTGCGGGGTAAGTGTAAGTGGTTACTGGCCGAGTCGTGGAACAGCAAAATATATGCGTCAAGATGTGAGTCCCAGTGAATGTGCATATACATGTGACTACATATATGATAAAGACACGCAAGAAACTCCGCGCCATATAGTATATATATGAATATATATATATATGTATGTTCTTGATGCACATTTTCTGTATTTTATCGATAGCGCGACTATCATGCTGTTTATCTTGAGTGTTCGCTCGCAGAGGAACGTCGATGCCAAACCGGAAATTATTACGTTCATATATATCGCTAGCGACCGGGTTTCACAAGATTTATAACGCTGAACGTGTCTATGTGAATGATGCCTTGATAATTGTCAGGCTGAATGTTTCACCGAAAATTTACAGTTCATTTTGATTAAATTATGTCAATTTCTTTCATTGCATTTTTATAATTTTCTTTGATTGTGAATTCTCCATTAAGTTAATGATAGATAAGTTTGATACACAAAAATTGTTTGATCGTATTTGGAATAGAAGTGACTTTACAAATCTAAAATTGAATAACACAAATGAAAAGTGAACGGCATTCTTCAATTTTGAATAGAGAATACAATTGCGCTACTCTAAGATTTTTTTTTCACATTCTCCAAAGTTGAATTTCGAAAGTGGATTATCAAAAAAGATGTCCATTAAACAAATTCGTCCAATTTGTTTTTTGATTATTTTTCACAATTTTGTTTATGAGATTGTGTAAAAATTTCATAAACAAAAAAATATTCTTTCCTGATACTAAATCAATATCAAATATTTGATTAAAGCGACTTGATGATCATCATTCAAATGGTCGAAAAAACATCATGTATAAAATTAACAGTAATTCTTACTCAGAATCAAAACCAACTGAATCCCCTCTGTATTCTTTGAATATCCACTCATCATCACGACTACGTAATCAATATATTTCTGATAAATATAATGAGACAAAAAATTAAAGAAGTTTGACGAGTTGACCAGGGCCAAATGTAAATTTCGGTTGCGATATCTTTGATCCATAATTCATCATGAATTTTCGCACATAAAAATCCATCATAAAAATTTGCGTCGTCATAAATCAACGCAATGATTAAATACCAAATTGTGTTAATGAAACACTGAGTCATAAGTATCCAACTAAATCTGATTTGAATAAACGGAACAAGAAAATTGAATATACCTGGAGGCGTTATCGCGAAACATGTGTACTCCGATATCTCTATATGTTTGTGTATACCTTTACAAGACAATTGACGGCAACATCAGTTGATACCCGGTCATGATGTCGATCATGATGATGACGATGATGACGATCCGTTAGCTCCAGGTTTACACCCCGAAAAAGTAGTCCCAAAATACGCGGAACCGTCTACACATCAGAGTGAAGATGGTGCTCTTTCCCATACGGGGCAACGCGTGTGCTTTCTCGTCAAGACACATAGCGACCATATGTCGGTGCTACATACATTCGAGTTTTTCTCATCGCATTGTGGTGCGTTCCTGCAGCACGTAACTGCATACTACGCGTATACGGTCTCGTATTCTTTTTAGTTGAAAACGATTCGGGAACAACCATGTGTGTATGTGCCCATGTTTTTTCTCTGCACTTTACTGGCCCGTTTTACGTCCTGCTGGTTGGAATGGTCCAGGTTCCATGTGTATTCATTTCTTTTTTTTTGTCATTCTGCTTTCAGGATTTGGCGTATGGGGTCGACGTATGAGCAAGAAGATTGAATCTTTTCGTAGAATTGGCTCTAGGGAATCTATTTATGTGTCGAATAGAGGCGACGATATTGTTGACAATAATAATGATCACAGTGCTAGCAATAATAATTTCAATAACAACAACAATAGTAGCAACAATAATAATGAGAATTTGAATACTGAGGATGGTGAGAAATCACCAGAAGCCAGGAAATATGATTATAAAACATCAACTCGACGTTCTCCATCACCGTTCAAATCATTTTTCATTCGTATGGGATCAACAGGAATGTTAAATTCAAATAAAGCCAACCAAAAAATCCGAACCACTGACGATAAATTCAAAACACCAGAGAAAGAAAATTTATTCAGGAGTTGTAGTACATCACAATTGAATGTCAGTCCTACTTATGTGAAGGGTGATGATCCATCAGATGGAATTGATCTGCAGATTGCACATCGTAAAGACAAAACAATGTCATGCGACAATCTTGCAGGTAATTGCAATAATGATGATGATGATGTGTTCAATGTTGCGCCTTTGGATAATGCAATATCAGCAGCCAATGATGTTGCATCAGGTTTAGGTTTTGTTGCGTGTGATTTCACAAATTCAAAAAATGATACACTGCGGAAGTCAAGCAGTTGTGATTTCAAAGAGACAAAAAGACTTAATTTTCCATACGCTTTTCTGCGTTCGAAACTTTCAGTATTGCCAGAAGAACGTCATGGTCAAACAACAACCAAGGATGAGAGGCTCTTCAAAGCCACATCAGAAGAACACTTCCCTGCATTGAGAATTGAAGAGTCATTCGACAGTACTACAACTCTTGATCGGAGACGAAACAGACACTCAAACAGATGGACTTCATCAACCAATACAAATAATCAAGCAGCAACTTGTAAATTCGGGAGACACTCTTACGCCGAATATCGTGATGATCGAATGTCTACTAGTAATACCAACTGTCAATACGACGATCAAAGATATGGATTTAATTCCAGTCAATTGGGAATGATCAATGGTGCTACGTTGCAATCACTTCCACCATCATTTCCCGAAGTACGTCATGAAACGAATGATTATCCAGTTCAATTGAATAAATATCGATTATCATCAGAATCAAATCATTCAACATCCATCAATAGTGAAAGTGATGTCATTGCAACATTGAGATATCATCGTAGAAATTCAGCGCCATGTCCAGAGCAAAGGCTGTCCTCACATTATGTCAGCTCAAATGAATCGGGATATGATAGTGACGGTGGTGGTAGGGGAGAATCGACCGTTGGATTTGAAAATGAAATAGTCGGTGTCAAATGTATAGATAGCTCGGACACGAGTAGTGTTATCGATTCGGAAAATGAAAAACCGGTACGTAGTTCTACTCCCAATGAGTGTACGAATGTGTCACATACTTCGAATCATCCGACAAAAGTGATGACTGTTAATAATGAAAAGAGTGAAACGGAAATCCACGATGGCCTCGATGGATTAAGGTGGCATCAAAGTCCATCCGGTAGATTATTACCTAGTATTCATCAGGTTTCGTACGATGATGATAGCTCATCAGCAGCACGTTTGTCAATTCGTTCGGATAGTCGTCAGAGTAATCGAACGGAGCCACATCTATCTGAACCTGCACCTCATCGTATGCGACTACAGCAAGATAAAACGAAATTTCTCTCTGATATCATTCAACCACCAAAACGAGTGAGAAGATGTCGAGTTGTTCAATTGCACAGACGTGACAGAAATGAGAGTCTCGGCATTCGTCTGGCTCAGCAGCGTGTTGGTGAGCTCAAATATATCGTCGTACAATTGGAGAGTAATGGCATAGCGCATACGTAAGTCACTTTTTAGTCCTATTCCATCCATATATGCACATATAAACTGTCAAGTTAATCATTTAATTTATTTACAGCGATGGTAGATTGCGACTCGGTGATGAAATCGTGCAAGTTGAAGGAAAAGAATTGAAAACTATACCGAGCCTTGAACAAGTGCAGGAATTTCTCAAGTCCTTTACGGGCAATCAAGTACGATTAACTACAGCATACGAGGAAACTGTGCCCGACGGATACATGGATTCGACGACTAGTATTCATGAGAAGAATGATAGAATTCAAAATATCAATACATCGAATGTACCCCTCACTTCTGATTCGCAATCCGATAATCAAAAATATCGTAACTCAACCGTGAAAAAAAATTTTGATTCGCCTGTTGGGAATATTCAACAAAAAAAACGCCCAAATTTTCTTTCACTCCATTCTACAACGAACCCGAATCGAACCGATTCATCGGAATTGTCATCAGACTTGGATAATTTCTTGACAAGGCATGTAGCAAGATTCGAAAAAGGGATGGGCAGGCCCAGCCTTGGATTCAGTGTTGTTGGTGGTAGAGATAGTCCACGTGGAGACATGGGCATTTTCGTAAGGCGAGTTTTTCCAGGCGGACAAGCCGACACCTCCAAAACGCTCTTTCAAGGTAAATAATCATTTGATATTGTTCGTATGCAGTTTTTTTATGTGGCACAATGCAACAGATATAAAGTAAAGAAAATCGATGAAATCGCGTGCTGTTAGAAACAACGGTTTCTCATTGCGATTCATGCATTCAAGTCTGTCTTCATTTTATGTTTGAGGTGAGAACCCGTGTAACGTGAGACAACCAAAGCACGTAGCTTTTGCGTATTCACGTCAATGGTTCAACACCAGTCGAACATGAATTGTTAATTTTTCATATAACGTGGGCAGTATATTGAATGGTTTTTATTGTCAGTATATGAGTGTATACAGAACTTGAAATTCTACTGTTGTCTTTTCTGCTTAGGTAGAAAATGAAAAAAAAAAATGATTAATAAGCAGTATTAATTGCTTGTCACCACATCGGAATTCCGCATCTCCCATCTTGTCGTTGTTTTATTATTGCGTTGTTCGATACTCTAGCAAATGCTGATGTGCTAATGGATATTTGAAAATGTAACCGTTGATAATTGACAGCTGTTATGTGATACCTGATGGCTTACGTAATTGACTAGATGTTCAGAATCAAACAAAAAATGTCGATATTTCAATTAGATAAAGAACTCATGTTGCTCTATATTGTATAAATATTTTGTGTTGAAGTATTCTTGTTTTTCAGGTGATGAAATTTTGTCATTAAATGGTAAACAACTGCGTGGATGTACGCATCAGGAAGTTATCGAGCTGTTCAAAGCAGTGAGGGAAGGAGTTGTGGAATTGGAATTGGCGAGGAGACATGGGTAAATATTTATTATATACTTTGCTGAATAAAATTCCACCCATAACACTTTCGTTCATGAGGAAATTAAATTTGTTACAGATATCCAAAGACTGCATTAAAACCGAAAACCCACTGAAGTGATGAAATAAACATAGAGTTAATGGACGATACGAAATATCCACCGTATGTGCTTTTAATTTAGATGATGAAAAGTTCAAGTGCAAATTTATATTGATGCGTGACAAGTTTTAGATTCTAGTCTTTATCGTAAATGGATCTTCATATTTGTTACAATTAATTTATTTGTCCATAAACTCAGACATATAACTGACTCGATTTTATGGATATTTTTATTGTATTCATTAAAATTTTATATGGAACACGTTATAACAGTGCGAGGTCACTATGATGCATATATATAGGCAGCTTTTAAGAAACAGTAGAAAAAATAAACAACAAATAAATTTTTCGACAAAATTCCATTGACTTTTCTATTAAAAACTTTTGATACATTAAATAATAATACATATTTGTTCCAATAATAATCTGAGCGTTGTTTCATTTACATTATTTACAATATCAATATATTTATAAATTTTTTTTGCTTTCACAAATTCGGAATATCGAGATGATCAGTTTCTAATAGTAGATCGGCGCATGACTTGGCTTTGGATATCCTGGAACAGATACGTAAGAATTTTAATAAAGAGAGATTTAATTCACAATGATCTAGAAAACTCGTTCATAACAATTACTCACTGCAGCTCCCGTTGTTTAACTCTTCGACAAAGATGTAATGCCAACGGACCATTTTTGATATTGCGGAACAACTGTATAGCCTCTTTATGTGTTAAATCATGAGAGACCTGTCCATTGACCGCAAGAATTTCATCGCCTGCTCGCAATCGTCCATCTTCTGCAGCTTGACCACCAGGTAAAACTGACTTAATGAAGATACCTGGAACGAAATTATTCGATGCAAGCCTTGGATAATAATAATTCATGTTGCATATCATCAATCATATTCCTTTTGTGTTCTTACCGATGCTTCCTTTGGGGCTGTCCCTCCCACCGACAATTGTAAATCCTAATGATTTCTTTCCAGGACCTTTTTCAAACACAACTGTATGAAAAGTGGAAAGTGAAGTGCGAGGTCTCCTAGGCAGGGTACAAAAATTGGATACGCTTTTAGGTTCACTACAACTCTCATTCCCATTATCTGATAATACTGATCGGTTAGATTCATTCCTTTTATCTCGATAATGTTTCGAATTTTTTTTGAAGTGCGATTTCAGAGAATCCACTGATTGCATAACATTGCCATGGCTATTGGTGTCTACGATGACATTTTCGTAATCAACGCTGCTTTCTTTCAGTTTTTTTTTCACAGGCTTCGATTTTTCAACGTCAACATATCTAGATATGACAATATCAACTTCACCAGGTGTATTTCCGCTTCCAACGACATTTCTAGCCTCTGCCATGGAGAGTCCTCTCAAACGCTTTCCATTTACTATGAGAATTTCATCACCTATTCTCAGAGTTCCTTCATTATCAGCGAGGCCATTAGGAACTACATGCGCTACTAAATACCCACCACTAGACTCTGATGTTTTTGCAATGAAGATGCCCAATGATTGATCTGTACTTTCACGAGGCAATTTTACAACAATCGTTTCTGTCGTTAAATTTTTGGATCTGATAGCAGGTGATTGTTTACTGACATCAACAACGTTATCACAATCTGAAGAATTTTCTTGGTTATTCACGACTGCTAAATTACTGTTACTCATCTTAAGATCAATTTGGCTGTATTGTTCGACAAGTTCAACGTTGGTTGCTTGGTCGGTCGTGTTGAAATGATCTTGACCATTTTCTAAGTCAAAATTTGGCATTACTACAGCTGTTGAATGATGACGTTTCAAAATGTTTTTATTTGAATTCCGAACATTGCTTGGCATTCGTGATTTCGGCGATGAGTCAAGAGTATTCACTGGACTTACAACGTTTTTGTCGGATTCGTTGATTGATGCAAATGAATTTCTCGGTGGTAGTGATGGGGGGGAGAACGAATCATTGACTGTGGAATTAACAAAACCTGAAGCACTGCCACATCTATCATCAAGGAGTGAGCTTGTAGCTGAACCATTATCTAAAATTCCTGAATCATTATCGTCTTGATCTTGATCATCAAATAGTGGATTAGTTCGCAATTCATCGAGTCCAGGTAATGTACCATAAGAAAAGCTGCGTAATCTTGTTCGATGCTCTTTGTCTTTAAGATCTCTCTTATAAATTTTTGCTATCAGTCTACCAGTTGAACTCTTGAAATATCGATCTTGCATAACACGAAATTTAACAGCAAGACAACTAGATGAAGTAACACTGTCAAATTGTGATCCTTCATCCGTTGATAATTTGGCATTGTGAATCCGCTCCTGCGATGACTTTGGCGATTTCAACGAATTAAATCCCATAAAATTGAATTGTTCATTCAAACTCTTCCGCGATGATGTTCTTGTTTGACTCTTGGAACGCCTTTTCCTTTTAGCATGTGTCTTTTCTTCTTCGGTTATCTCTTTAAAATTCATATCGCAAACAGATCGTCTCAAGTCTTGATTTCTCGTCAAGCCCCTACGTTCTAAATGGCACATAGATTGAAATTCATCATCGTCACATTGTTCCAATTCTGTATTAGGCATTCTGTCTTTGAAAAAACTCAATCTCGTATTCTTGACTTTATCAAGTAACGGATTTCTTTTTTCACATGATATTCGTCGCTCCTCACGCGCCGACTTTTTTTCCTTCCTGTCACTACTGCATTTTTTAGTCGTCACCTGACAGGTATCAAGATTGTAACAATTTCGCTCAGACTCGGAGTTTGTTAACTTACGTTGTGTCCATCGTACCGGTGACATATCTGTAACACAAGATAATTTCATTACATCACGAAATAAATCATAATAACAAAACGAATAATTGAATTGATTCATTCTTATCTCGTATATTATATTTAAATTTATTTTCTCACACTTGAAAAATTCACGCATCGTGGATGATATTTTATTAGAACTCTTTACTATTGTTCTGTTGCAAATCTTGAAACAGTAAGACTGGGATTGCTGTCCTCACAGTGTGCTTCATGCACACGACGTGACAGAATGAATGTCCCGGGGATATAAAAAGCCACGAGGGCCATGTGTGCGTGCAACTGCACGAATGTGTGTGTCATTTCTACCGTGACGTATTCCATGCTTATTTCGTGCGTACGAGTAATCAGGATGTTCATGAGGCATGCAGGACATCCCGTATACGATTCATTCTTAAACTCGAGTGAGACATAAATGACAGTCTTGACGGGCCGATAGAGCGGAATCAAGAACAGTACGTGTGTGAATGTATACAGATGCATTAGGTACCTCAGAGTTACTCCCGTGAACATTCAAGTCAATTGTGATTGCCATCCACGCTTGAGGATTTAATGTTGCATGATATATATTCACGACAGCACTTGAGTGAATTATAGTTAACAAAATTGCTCATGGATGTATTGTATTTATCTTCACTACGTGGTTACAACAACTTAATGTTGTAGTAATTGAAAATGAATTTGTTGAATTTTACCTCGTTTCAACGGTGATGTCGAACGACAATCCAGTGATTCACACTCGGTATCTTCATCAACACGAAGTGGACTCAGGCTTAATAATTTCGGTGGCTCAGTGTGGCTACGAAACCAACGCATCCTGAAACAACAATGTAATTAATAGTGGAATTCCCAAATGAATTTCGCTTTCTCTAAACATTATTCGTTTTCGAATTAGCTGACGCAATGTCTTGATATTTAATGAACGATTAAATCCGAAGTAATTACACTCAATTACAACTGCAATTTTTCATGAGACAATCCAGGGTTTTTCCAATACATCAATAACTTATATCTTATTCATAACTTCCAGTTCCAAAAATTTATCGAGTAGTTAATATAACATATTGTTTAGATGACATTTGCTTTTGTGATTTTGCCTCTTAATAACTTTGATCATGGATGCAGCGATAAGATTCTCTATTATACTTTTAATTAGAATTTTTTTCACACGTAGTCAACAAAAGTGTATCCAGACCAGCAATCACATTGATGATACTTCGAATGATCACAATTTTATTTATCTCATTGTATCTTATATATTTGAAAAGAAATAACAATATGCAGTAAAACACCAAGTTCTAGGTCATTTTTTCCAACGCCAGACAAAAAAAAAAGAAAACTCAATGAAATTCGCTAGTGCAAAACATTATATTATTTGTTGATCAGAAGTGCATTTGTTGGTGCATAAATCATTTGCGATTGAGGTATTAGGTATTGGCATTCCAATGAATCACAGAGGGGAAAAGAGAGACAGAGAGATCAGTTTTATAGGTGGGAGACAAGAGGGACTTTCTCCAGTACAAGTATGTGTGTCATTGGCCCATCGACCGAGTATTTGGCTTCGTTCATGTTTTCACTTTTTGCTGAGAAGACCCGAGCAACCAATTACCGATGACATTTTCGAATTTTTATCGACAGACCTCATTGACTCAAGGTGATAAGTGATTGTATATTACTTTGTGAGGTAAAACACAAATATATCATTATAATCTCTACTCCTGTTTCTCATAATTACATTGAGAAATACATTTGTCGAATACATTTTTCCTTGGGATTATTCTGTTACATCATTTCCACGTAAAAATATAACTGGTTGAGCAAGATGAATAACGATCGAGCATTGATTCATATAAAGTAGCAACATTTACCTTTCATCAATTCAATTTAAAAACGATGGGAAAGAAAATGTCAAGCCGATTAATATATTTTTAATATTTCCGTCACTTCACTGATGAAAAACTGAATTACTTTGGTATAAATTATTAGTTTCAATATCGAATTACAAAATTCCAATTACATATGCATGTAAATACGCTTCGATTGCGTGGAATTGAGGAATAAAAAAAAGACCAAGATGATATAGCTATGCCATTCACTTTACGGTAAAGGCTATCAGGAATTTTCTATACCTATCATATATAGATACCACGTGCAAACCTACATATACAGGATTTGGAATTGAAACTCTTGTACCACTTTCTCCGTCCTGATAAATACCTCAGATGAAACGGATGCAATTATTTATATATCTACATCTATACTCGTTTTCATAAAATTATATAGCGAACGTTTGGTGTATCTGATGATGAAAATTGTCATATAAACCACAGCAATAAGCAAACTGAAAGCATGTCAACGACTTTAATGACTATTTTCTGTTCAAATTTGATAAAATTGTATCTTGTTAACATATCTGTCATTATATTCAATCACGAGTTCTATGCACGATCAACTATCATAATATTTCTGTAAAATGATAGTTAAACGTGGAAAGCACTGATAACAATTTTGAATAATCGTCGATATCAATTAATGAATTTCTAATAAACTTTTGATAAAACTCGACCTCAATCAACAGAATAAATACGATTGAAGCCCCGAAAGTTTCCAATAAGGCGCATCGATGAAAGTTACATTTAAATTCATCATAATATAAACATGAATCAATCAAGCCATCGTAGAAGCGACACGTCTTGGCAAAAATTTCGTTTTCCCTCAACTAGTTTTATTCATAAAATTTCGCTAAAACAGAATTGATGAGTTCATTTGTCTGTGATTGGAGATTTAACGAATAGGTCAAGGGAAACGTGAATATTGCCAATGAGATTTTCATAGAAAGCTGACCCCAACAAACCGGGTCGGACGAGTCGCAATATCACATATGTATGTATACGTGCGCGGGTCTAGTTGGAATGACTGGAGAGCGCTGTGTAGTGTAGTGGTCTGTTCGATGGCCTCTGAGCATTATACACGCACCGTTGAGGTGAACTATCAAGGCCGCCAAGATCCTTTTATTTCGTAGGGTATTTGATGAGCGTCATGCCGAGCATACCGTGGTGGAATACTCGTATAACTATGCTCCTAGCCCCTCTACACATGAAGCAGAATGGCATTTATTCCTATATACGTAAGATTTGTTCAGGTAAATCGCATGTGTGATTATTCTTCAGTGATCCACACGTGTATATAATCATCATATGCACATATTCATACACACGTATATATATGCGATTGTGTGTGTATGTGTGTATCTATATATAATGATGGAACTACTGAAGGTCGTCTTGGGCAACCCTTCACTCGTTTGTGTTCTCGTTAATAATGCTCACAGAACTTTTCTAATTCCTATTCTCTTTCTTTTCTATGGTGGTTCAAAAAATTGTATTTGAATTTGATGAAAAAATTCCATCGCAGTATTCGAAGAATTTTCTGTCATTCAATCTTATCTGTGTCATCCAACTTTCCATATGATCAGATCGTTTGTAAGTTGATGTCAAATGGTTGAAAAGTTGTACACAATGAAATTGATGTTTAAATTTTCCAGTTTCTGAATTCTTATGGTGGCTGTATTATTTTTTTGTTGTATATGATTGAACTATTTTCGTCAATCTGCTTTGTTGAATTCGTTCACTCTTCCTTCTAGATTTTGTTAGGTTTAAATTTCACAGTTCGGTGGTTTCCATTCACTGGGAAGATTAAATTATACTGGTGGGTTGTTGATTTAGTTACTGATGTTCCAGGGATCTTTCAATGCACGTTCATCTATATGTGGGTAATACCACAATGGATGAATTTTAATGATCTATGTTGAAAATCATTACGATGACTCATTTACAAATATGGACATTGTAATCTTAAATCTCTGCGACCAGTTACATATTATTTAAAATCACTTTATCCATGAAATATCTTGAAATCTACTTCTATATATAGGGCTGGCTTCTGAATAAATTCCACATGGATAACAGAGTGTACTTTACACCATATTTCCTCAGTGGTGCGGAAAAATTTATACGTTACTGGTCGTAATTTCAGATCATATCTCGTAATTTATATTTATTCTGAAATATCTTGCCGATCTATATTCGTTTTTATTATCATGTGCATAAGTATTGCTTGAAATATTTGCTTTGAACAAGTTCATTCACTAGGCACTATGGGAAAATAGTTTATTCAACTTTAGAATAACGAAAGAAGTTATATCATCGTGCTGCAGTAAATATTTTCATTTCCATTGCAGTGATTGACGCCATAAAGCGCATGTATCATCTCGTGACTATTTAGATTTTGTTTTCTCGATCATGATATTCTTCAATCACGATCAGGTATCAGTCTATTGGTGAAAGGTGAATTCTCAGACCAAAAATAAAATAAACCCACAGTATTAAAAAACATTGAGACATTTTTCATCCTGTATAATCCCAATTCATCTGATTCTTCTTGGTTTCCTTCTCCCTCATTGCAAAGATAATATATCCGTTATTGTTTGGATTATGATTTATTTCCAGGAAAATCAGATTTGAAAATCATTGGATTCCACTCTGAAGAATTTGCAGATAAAAATGATATCCCATCGTTTCTCATACTTTTTCTTTTAGATAAACATCAATTAAATATAATTCATCTTCCCGACATTCAGGAACATCCTATAATTGAAAATGAACATTGCTAATAGGTGAAAACTGTTCTTCAAGAATTATAATGAAGTAAATATTCATTCGCGCATGGAAAACGCATCTAAATAGATTTTCACGATTGAAATAGTTTACTCAATCAAAATGAGACTTTAATATCAAGTTCTAAGTTTGCAATCATCATTTCAAAATGTACGAGATCAAATATATGATACGATAGCGATATTAAACGAGATTAATATACGCAACTCACAATCTGATATAATTAAACAATCCATTCAGCAATAAGCACAACCATTCACCTGCAAACAGTCCATGTCAGAGATCAATGGCCCGAAGTGATTGGATATCAAACATATAACCTCAACATGTTTCCTATTTCACCACAGTTACTTAATATGATGGTTAACCGCTCCCGGATTGATTGGAACGCGCAATAAAAAGTATAAAAGAAAAAAAAAACACAAACGGTAAATCAATACAAACTCGTCAATAGATATTTTGCAATTGTGAAAATGTATACACATTTGCTTTGAAATGAAGCCGTAATAAAGACTGGCAATAAAAAAGCGTCACTACATGTTCTAGAATGTATTATTTCAAGCATGAAATGAAGAAATATAGTAGAAGTATAGTTAGTTTGATAATTATTCCGCACGTACAAGTACCAATTGGTTTTATACTGGATATATAGTCACCCAAACTCACATATATGCTCTCTGCCTGGACTTTCTCTCTATACGTTACTTAATCTTCATGATTTTTATTTATCCTTTCGCTTGCCTGTGGATTTTCATCGTGTTCACTGCCGTGCACAGATTGTGCTCGAGCTTGTGTGATACACCGATTAATTCCACGTTCCTCCTCATGAGACTTGGTATAAATAGAGGGAGGAAAAAAAAAAGAAAATTGTTGATTAGGAGAATAAATATATACAGCTTCTTATTTCTCTCCATTTCCAACTCGATCGCAACAGTCTCATATATAATTCATGTAATGGCCATGCATAAACTCATGTTAGGAAATGTAAAATGCGTACATTCCATAGAAAAGTTTACGCAAAGATATAACAATCGCTCTCTCTCTCTCTTTCTTTTCTCTTTTCTTTCTCAGTTTCTTTCCGTCTTTGTTTATCTTCGTTCCATTCTTTTTCTCTCCTTTCCTTCTTCTCGGCCTCGGTCTTGACTCTGCCGTGACTGAAAGGCCACTCGGATATATCCTACGCGTCCAGCAAAGTCACGGTACAGGTCTGATGGGCCGCCGCGGCGAGAGTCCACCAACTGGATCGTATAAGTGTTCAAGAAACACCGAAGCATATGCTCGAGATATACTGCAGGTAAACTTGAATCATCTTGAGAATGTAACATCGCATCCTGAATTATATTATTATTCATGCATGTGGAAAACTACTTCAATAATATTATATACAGCGTCATTATAATTTTCTACATTCGGCGCCATCTTATCTGATCATTTTTTTCTCGCACATATTTTCAGGTGACAAGAAAAAAAACACAATCGAAGGCGCGTGGCTATAACAGCGATTGTATCTATTGTAATGCGCGGTAGCAAATTACATTTGGCTGTATAATATTTCATGCTGACGATTCAATTACGCAGTCCCGATATAAATATATAAATACTCTGCCAAATCGTTTTGATCACGCGAACATACTTTGTTGAACCTGCAATTTTGTTTGATGTTTATTTTCAATTAGTGCTTGAGTATCAATATTTAGTTCTTTATTTAGTCTCCATTCTTTGAATGAATTTAAAGAGTATTCATATTATGCTTTTTTTTTCTTTTAATATTTTATTTCACACGCTGAGGTATCAGCAAGAAACAAAATGATAATATGAGAATGGAAGAAGAGTAAAAAATACGACTCCTTATCTTTTATTTATATGTACAGTGAATATATCACTTGTCGACATGGCAAAATGACGAAATGGCAAGATGTTTGTTTCGTGTTCCCAGGCACACGCGCAGAAGCTGTGGCAATTGTTTAACGCACAATCAACAATTTGACGAATTAATCTTCTTGAATTTGCCTGCCATTGCGTATGTATGAAAAATATTGTTATTATTAGAACTCAGTAATAATTTCATTGGAATATTACTCACATATTTTTTTTGCATCGACAACTCTTATCGCATGATGGACTTTGATGAGATCATTGGGGAATTTATATTTATATTGACATACTTCATATCATTTCGAGCGTAAAAAAATGGTGAATTTCAAGTACAGGACAATCAGTCGCTGCGGTGTTTGAACTCAATTCATGAACGGTTAATGTGTTATTTCAACGTATCGGTGAAATAGTTTGTATATACCTATATATACTTTCGCTTTTGCTTCAAAGCGTGAATTTAATTATGGATTATGATTGCGCATTGTTTTCACGCAGTTTCCCTTTTGTGTGAGACCGCAACTGCATGAATAGTTAGTTGGTTCGAGTACACGATGAAGCGTATGGAAGATTACAGATATAATATTATGAATATTATGAATGTTATGAAAGAAAAGTGACACGAAGCTTATGCATGAATTTATACAGATGTTAAATGAGAAGAGGAGAAGTGAAAATGCTTCCTCATCAGATAATGAATATCCTTTTTATTGTACTGACTGGATATCAATTGAATATAGTTTGGTTATGTAATTATATATATATGCTTGAGCAAGAATATTTGGATGATTCTGAAATTCTATTCTTTTTTTCTCT
This sequence comes from Meteorus cinctellus, assembly GCA_030523045.1. Classification (NCBI taxonomy): domain Eukaryota; kingdom Metazoa; phylum Arthropoda; class Insecta; order Hymenoptera; family Braconidae; genus Meteorus; species Meteorus cinctellus. Next base: position 161,029 of record JAPYZF010000002.1, on the reverse strand, counting down.
CAACTTTGTGAAGTAAGCGAAGTAAGTGGGAGAAACGTTTTACCAGACAAAATTTCATTTGAAAATATTTTATTTCATTAAGAAATATAACCTTGTAAGACAAATCTTGGAGAATGAAATGATCATTTTTCGACATATTCATAATTTGTAAACATGGCAAAATCCATAATGGAGATGTAGAATTTTTAGGGTGTATAATTTCAATTTCGAGATTCTTTTTTAAATTGAATTATAAAGTTTAATGTAAAACTGTCGTAATTTTTGGACTGTCACAATGATTACAACGAATCAGGTTTTGGTGAGATTAAAACTGTGTTCAATCAGCAATTATTCGTGTTTGTATTCAAGTACAATTTTTATAGGATCATTCATTATTGTGTTCTGAATTTTAATGACGCAGAAAGCGTTCTCGATGAAAAAAATGTTAATTGACGCACCAATAATTCGTATCGTGAGTAATTCCATGCAAAACGAAAAAAATAGAATTCATTTGAATTGCTCGTTTTCTTATTCTTCGAAAAGTTATTCAACAATTGGCAATTAAATGATTTGAAATTGTTTTATTTTTCAGAAAATTCAATCACGGAGTTTAAATCAAATCCAAATATTTCTGACAGCTTTCAGAATTTTAGTTTATCATTTTCACCCAAATATTTTGTTAAAAAATATTATTTTTTGGGACAACACTGATGCATTCGAGTTTCTTCGTGTCCAAAACACTCAGGAATAAAAATGTCTAATTAAATTAAATATTAGACGAATAAACCGACAAAAATGATATATTTTTATAAACAAAAGAATTGTATATTTTTACCTGACACCGCCGTGGATGATGTCAACGGACCAACGTCACATATTACTCCAGAATGGCCTTCATCATTTCTATATCTTTTTCTCTTATTTTCTCAGTTTTTTTTATTCCTTTATCTCGATGCACAGACGTGCTATGTATGTGATGATATATAACGTATTTTGGAGGACAAGCACACGCTATCTCGATTGCGATACGAATTTAATAATATAAACTAAATGAATGTAAAATTAAACACACTAACTATTATTCACTACAGCAGTGTGCTTTGAGCGAGCGAAACTCAACGACTGAATGTTTCAAGCGACCTTTCCATCGGTTGCGGACTCTCGGGCTCCCACTTCGATGTGTTTAAAACTCGTTACTGACACAGTGGAATGCCAGTGGACAATCGTTTACTTCAGTATACTATCAATACGTATGTGTCAAATACTTATACAACTTAGCAATCTATGTGCACTATTATATATCAGTCAATTAACATTTCATTTCATTCCATCAATTTTTTTGTCAATGGAACAATATTTTACTTTCAATTCACAATGTATATTGATTTGATATAAAATGGTTAAACACATCTTTTGAATTTATTATTTTCCATACAATTTATTATTGGTATGTTCATTAATTTTTTTGGAAATGAATTTCAGGTTTTTTTCTTGAGATGGAAATCAATTCAATCAAGAAGTTCTAGACGCCAGTACAATCTCAAATTCCTATAGACATCACACACTAATTAATTTTGTGATGTTTTTATTTTTTCACATCCTCGTTTTGGATTGGTGGTAAATAAAAACTATATATTCACGATCTGAAAAACTAAAACGAATCTCGTCTCTACTGTGTATAAAAACCGAGACTTTTTTCAAGATGCAGATTTAAATCTTTCCTAGAAATCATTACAAAACATGAAACATCTTTGGAGAACTTATGAATTTAAAAAAGAAGAGACTAAAAAAAAGTGTCAGCTGAATTAAAATATTATCATCGCGAAAAAATGTTGCGAAGTGTTTCGATGCTGAATCGAGAGATTATTAACGCAATGGGAATTTGCGATTTTGATTGACAAATAGAATTCACAAGGATAAAATAATCATTTTGATTCATTCATGCTCTATCTCTCTGTGGAATAATCAATGTTTCATTGTTCTTCATTTATTTTTATATGGATTGAATGTACAAATGAGTGATTGAATCAACAAGTTGATATGAACATAATGCGGGTTTTGTTGTAACGCGAGGACAATCTACACTGATACACATATCATATATTTGCAAGTGAATATTATTATGGTGAACGAAAAATTCTCGGGATATGCTCGGATTTTGAGGACACGTACTGATAACTGTAAACATTACGATTGGACTTTTTGTTTTGTGTTGGTGCATGAACGACGGGTAATTTCGTGGTTTATTGCCGATGGCTAATAAAAATTTATCGCTGTAGTTTTAGCATGTCTGATGCATGAGCGTGTACGAATTATGCACTCTATGCTACAAGGGTACGCATATACACAAATATGTTTTCATGTACGTGTGTGCATGCGGATTCCAGAGGAGGATGATGCAAAATGAAATGGAAATAAAACAAAAACTTTAAATGGGCCAGTGATTACAAATTTTTATGATTTTAGTCACGCAAATTAAGTTTATTAAAACGGAAAAGTTGCAAATTTGAAAAATTACTGATTATGTTGAATTAATTACAGGTATTTGTCGTTTTTACTTTATTGAATTGAAACTCAAAAACACTCCTGTAATGAGAATTATTTAAATATATCTAAATGAAATGATGACGGTATGTAATGTGAAGTTGTAATATGACCGTCATTCTATATTATTTCATAAGCAGGATATTTTTCTCAACTTGATATAAATGAAAATTTACATTGAATAATCACATTTACTCTTTTATGTGTAGTTGAGTTCCGTGAGCAATAATGTTCAAATTGCTACACTTTTGTATGGTTGGAAATTTTGGACCATCTAGAGCAGAAGTAACTAAAACCATTTTTTTATATCTCACTGAATATGTTGAGACCGAGTTTCGGTTTATAGAATTTTCCCGTTAACATGTATAACATAACAACGCTTATATTTTTTTGCAATTTTATGATCGCTTTTATAGCTTCTTGTAACGGTATAAAATTTTCTTGCAAGCACACATAAAATGCTCAATGAAGAAGACAAACAAAGTGTGGCAACAGAATTTACGCAAATTATACTTACATTGTTGTATATTTCACATAACGACTGATGTATAAACTGGCATATTATATTATTGTTCAATACAACATCATATAAAAAGATTTCTCGTTAAATGAAAGATGAACAAACGTAAATAGAGGATTTTGATGCGTTCCGATGTCGAGCAGATCATTTCAATAGTTGTAATGACCGATGTTGGATTTTATTGGTCATATAACATTCCAACAAAAAAACAAACATTTTTTGATAAATGCTGACCATTTTCTGAAACAATAGAGCAATGATTAATGCGCAAATTCAATTTCATGTCAAATCGGTTTGCTTTAAATTATATAATATTTCGGAAGAAGTTGTTTATGGTGGATAGATTTTTTGTCCAATTATTTATATGAATCGTCGTTAACGAAACGCAGTTACGAGAACCCATTTCTTAGGTTGTATAGTCAGCTATTTTGCAAAACTGATTGTGAAACCTACGTTTTGGAATAGCGGAATGATGGAAACTGGGAATTGTAATCATACACACACTAAAAAACATGAGTATACAGAATGGAAAGTTATGAGCAGAGCATTGCTGGGAATTGTTCTGAATAACAAAAAAGAATTTGGATGGACTGAGTGATTGTCGTAAAAATGGATTTCGACTCAGGGAATTTACACAGACATGGAATCATAAAACGTTGCAACTTTCGAAAATTATGATTTGAGGGTTCAGTATGGATTGATCGTCTTTCACGACAGTATGATCAGTTGATAATATAGTAACCTCAAACTAAATTTAGGTTATTGTAGGAGAATTATCGACATACTGACCGGTCTAAGCTACAACAAGTAATAACGGATTATGGTAGATCTTTGCATAGGCTCATATCGAAGTATTACTATATTGATTATTTGAGGTTATGATAGGGAAAATACAAGGGTTTAGTCATGTTATTTCTATGAGAATCAGTAATATATCTCCATTTATAAAAATATTTTCTTTTCTTAATATGCGACAGCTTTGCCCAATTTCCATGAAGCACAAAAAAATGAATTACTCAAACGGTAAACGGAATGTTATTTTTCGTTCCTTGCGTCTTGTTCCGTTGTTGGCGCGTCGGTCCCCCTGCCAACATTCCGCTTGTTAGTCATTAGCGAAGACTTTTACGAGCACTTTAAAATTTGATTTCGATCGTAGTTGCAACTTGTACCTATTTGTTGCGAACACGTACGTAAATCAAAACATCAAAATCACCAAAAAAGCCAGGAAATGATTCAGATATGAGTACTTTACCGTTGTATTTTCCCTTTCATTACCTCGAAGAATCAATGCAGTATGAATTAATATTTGAATTCATAGCCATGAAGTGCGCATGCGCGTAATATAAATTATTTAAAATTATAAACAAAAGATTGAAGATGGATATCATAATGAAAATGACTGAACAATGCTGACCTAACGATACAGAATCAGAATATGGTGCGAAAAAATAGTTTATTGATGAATGAGGTGCTAAAATTTTTGTTGTTGCACAGAAAATTTTCAGAAATTATTCAAGAAAAAACTATGTGTGACCCAACAACAAAATGACCACACCTTAACTGGCCTTGTAGTGATCTAACGATTAAACCCATTATCACTTCGAAAATCCTCATACGAGGTGCTGAGCTTGTGCAGGTGTGCCTTAGACATTCGTCAAGCCCCGTTTTGTTTATAATTTCATGTAATTCCGTTTGTTTTTATACCTGCCAACTCCGGCCTAGTTTCCTTTCAATATCCGTCAGATGTCAATTGGATATGTCGTTTTGTTTTTTTGGCTTGCGTGATGGCCATGTGCTCCGCCTGTTGCATGTTGCATCTTGCATTTGTAACAGTTGATGCTGGCTGTGTTATTTGAGGTTAGGATTCTTCGGTAGAATGTTATGATACTGTCTAATATATTCTTACACTACAAGCATTTGTATGTTCTTTGATTACAAAGTAGCATTCAAAATAATTTGATATGAATCTGTTTTTAATGCTACCGGAAACTATCAAAGTAGAATTAGGAATATTTGATATATTCCTAATTCTACTGATATTGGGTCTTCATCATTAAATAAATCGTTTCCAGAGCTACTTCTCAATCAGGGTATCCTTATTACAAAGTAGCAAGCAACGTAATTTGATATAAATTCGTTTTCAATGTTATCAAAAGCTACCGTTAACAGGCTTTGACTATGGAATGAATCGTTCACAACGTGACTTTCGAATAAAGGCTGTGACTCGTTCTCATAAATAATGTATGCATTTCAGTTCAAATTCTCTAAGTATTGCATTTCAATTTCTATATTTCAGTTGCAGGAATATGAAAACTATAAATGAACAATTTTCCGTTTGATATCTGGTGAGATACCGTACAAATCATGTCCAAGAAAATTGATCCTGTATCAGCATCAGTTAAACGAGCGCAGCTTCAATTACATGGAAAGTTGAATCGTTATTTATTAGGACGATATCCTCACCATGTTGTGCCTGGTTTGAATTTGAATAAAACTCCTTGGGTACAGCAATGGGATTTCGAAAATGTTATGAAATTGTATAGAAGATTTCCATATAAAAGTGATTTACCGAAACCATTGTTGCCTCCTGCGAAGTTAACGAAAAGTGGTTGGTAATCTCAACTTTCTTTTATTCTCCAATCATATTTTATATGTGAATAAGTGTGTATGATTATTCCTCGCTTTTTATGTATAGTGATTTCTTATGGAGATCCGGCTACAGATATAATTGCCACAAAAAATTTCATCGAGGAAGATGTCAATAAGATACTGGATAACTTTCAAAAGCATCAAAGTGGTAATTGAAACGAACATGTACATCAATGATTGTGTAGTTGTTGCATTTTCACTTCATAAAATGGTCTGCCATCTTCTTTTCAAGATCACACTGTTCAATTCAAGAAAGATATGCGTTGGACTACAAAGAATAATAAATTGGAAACAGACGTACCAAGATATGTTGCGGATTTAGCAGATATCATTGAGATGGATCCTGACACACATTTCGAGGGGGTAAAGAAGTAATTCTGTTACATCTCAACATAGGGCATGTATTCGATTTATAAACAACGATAATATATCTTTACGAATTTATATTCCAGAAATATAACTGGTACTACAGTGGTGGATCATTAGACACTGTTTCATTCGCCGGCGGGAACTTATTATTTTTCCCCTATGTGGGAGATTTGGGTATAAAACGTTTTAGAAATTGCAATCTGTTGATATCGATACAAATTTTGACCGATGAATTAATATTGTAGTGGCTCTACCGATATGCCCCAGAGATAATTCGATTTGGAAACCGATGTTTGAAAAGGCAGCTAAATGTAAGATTGACGATACACTTTATGAGATAAGACATAATGTGACATCCGAAACTTGTGAGTAATGTATTCAATATGAATTATGAATCATTACGATAATATAAGTCCTCATGATTATGATTCCGCAGGCAGGGTTTTAGCACGATTTAAAAATGAATGTACATTCTTTTCTATCACTGAGTGCGGCGATAGGCTGTATATGTTGGTACTTGATGGCAAAAAATCGAAAGTTCCTTATTTGAGCGCTGATCTGAATTCTTTCGATCTCAATCAGTATTGTACATTAAACATTGGACGGTCGATAGAATTTTGGGATATGGTATCTGGGTACAATTTTTATTAATATTTCCATTTCGTAGCAAATAGTGGCAATGAAGATTTAACTTGCAATTATTTATTTTGTAGAAAGTGCATAAATAAGGGGACAATTAAGTCAACCAAATGCTTCGATGATGAATGGGGAAGCGTTCGATATCAGACATCCAATCCGAATATCGTAGCATTTGCAGATAGATGCTGTTTGCATTTTGTTGATTCACGGGTAAGTGTTATAGGTTTTTATTGAATCTAGTTCTCCATACTTCATCGCAAAATCTTGTCTGCAATGCGTAGGAGGCTTTAGAAACACCGGTATTGTCAATGTGTCCAAAATCCCACATGGAGAGTTGTGATAATATTTCATTATGCATTCAAAGTAATAGAGAGTCGCGTTATTATCTTGGCACGACGCACAATTTATTAATGTGTGATGATCGATCACCTGAAAAATGCGTTCATCAAAAGTGGACACATCAATTCAGAAGCCCTGCAATGCATGGATCAGCTTTTATGCGGTAAGTTTCTTAACGAGAACATAATTTGTGGATCAGAACTAAATTGGTCCACTCGATCCATTCTTCTTTAGTTCTGAAGAGGAAGTTATCACGATATCAAGTCAAATACCTGCAGATTTGGCAATTATATTGAATACTTGGGAAAATTATGACGATCCCCATTCGTATTGTTTGCCTCATAAACCACCGAGCATGATAGACACTTTGAATGAGTGCCAAAGTTTGGGTAAATGTTTAGATCCATCTTTGAGATCTAGATTTGATCTTAGTACAGTTGGTTGCCAAGCATTGATGAATAATTCGCAAGATGTTTTCATATTCTCACAAAATTCAATCGGTGAGTGAAGACAATGCAAAGTTATATGAAATATCTAAATTTTTATTTTTAATTTTCGTTCATGTGTAGGGGACATATTTTATCAGTGTATCACACACAATGAAGAAATGGAAAATCTTCCGTTGATCAATAGTCACGCATACTATGCATTGGAAACTTGGGAACGCCACATGTTGGAACGGAACCAAGATATATCACCACTTGTATTGACGAATCAAGTTAATATGAAACATGTTTTTGACGGTAAATAATCAGAAGGTTGCTACTGCTGTATCATCAATATAAACATAATTCAATTACCAATTGTCCGTTTATAGGTTTCTCAAATGTATCACGTAAATATAAATTAGGGCCTCCGAAGGAAATAGTTCTTGATTCATGGAAACAGTCATTGGATAAATTGACTTGCTACGTTGATATATTGGCCCCGGAATTATTAGCGGCATGGGAAATTTCCGATGAAGGTGTACCTGTACCACAAGCAGCACCACATCAAAAGGTTTTGAGTTGGTTAGAGATGTCGGGTGCGAAATCTCCAGCGACACAATCACAAGAATCACAAGAAGAACCGTTTATATCACTAACACCAATAGAATCTCAAGAGTTAGTCAGTGTTTCTCAACAATATAGAGAAGTAGTGGAAATTGATAAGGAAGAAATTCCCGTAGAGTCAATGATTCTGCCTGTTAAAGTGAAGACAAAACGAAAAGAAGTGAAAAAGAAAACTGATTACGTCGCAGGGTTTTGATTGTTGAAAATATAAAGTTAGATTTAAGATTGTATCAGCATTTTCTATGACCCAACTTATTTTGTATGTGAATTTATAGTTTATTTAAATAAAAAATGGATTTGTACGTAATTTCTATCAACTTGTAACGCAAGATTGGTTTATCATATTTGAATCGTTGCTGTAGGTGACTGAGATGCTGATTAGCATTTTAGGAATTTAATGTACAATGATACACATTTCGAGACCAGTCTCAATGACCCCGCAAAAATGATGGTGACCATTTTGATGTTAATGGTTTACTGACATCTTTCTGCTGTTTTTGACTCTCATCCTCTTGCATTTGGATCTGAAATTGATCATCACATATTAGATGTGATTTGATTAGGATATTTCATTGTGCATGGCGTTGCCTTCATACCAATAATTTTCGTTGATTTTCTCGGAATACTTCTAATGGATTGTCGAATTGTCGATAGTAACTGAGAACATCACGGACATCTTCCACGTTTGTCGAGAGAATCGCTGTAAAAAAATTAATTAATTTTCTGTGTTAGGAAAAGTATGAAACATGTGAATAATTACTCTTTAAAAATGCAGCCAAATCAAAGAGTGTGGTGTCGTCATCGTTACCACTCCATCTAGGTAGTTGGAGGGTATTTTCCGGGTGGAATTGCACACTCTTTGAATTCCAGTCTACGACGATAACCTGCGTTCAATATTTACACAATGTTAATGAAATTGTCTTTATTTGAAGTCATTAATTCGTTGAAAAATATGAATTGTTACTTTTTTAAGATCCCTATTTAATGCGTCGAGGTCCTTGACATGATGACCATCAACGAAACGCGTTGCATCTCTCACTAACCGATACATAATGTATCCATTGGGATCTAAGGAATCTATTATGGGCCATGCAGACTAGAAAAAAATATGAAGTCCAACGTGAAAATTAATTTAACATTCATGATGAATTATTAGATTTATTAGAACTTCTCACTTACCATTCCTGACTCTGCTGTGTAAATAACAATTTCAAATTGTGGCGGTGCTAGAGCCTCTAAGAATTGATCAACACCTGGACGTTTCTTAAATCTCCAGCCAGTTTGATACTGTAAATGAATACGCATATCTAAACCTAGCCATACTCTCCATTTGATACATGAAAATGATTTATAGATTTGAGACTATAGATGTGGCATTATATTCGTGTCTATTGTAATCAAAATAAAGCTCATCATTCATCGCACATCAAGCACAATGGAATGATTGTGTGGAAATTTTTACATATCCAGAATAATTGAAAGATACTTATGTGACAAATTTAATTAGAATTAATTATACTTAACATACCGTCCAATCAGGATGAACTAAGACATCAGTCAGTTCCAATATAAGTGTGTATGGTGGTTGAAGGTAAGGATACTTAAGTGGGTCAGGCAATAAGTGTTCTCTGCTGGGCTCTTGAACGAGCTGAAAAACAACGAGTTATGAATGAAAAATTATGATTTAAATGGCATCTCATGTAATGGCTATAAATAATCTTACTTTTTGGTAGTAATTTAATTCTCTATAAAGTCTTTTCCATATTTGTTGGAAAAACGGTAAATGAGAAAATTCATCTTCAATAAGGTTTCCATTTTCATCGTAATTTGGTCGTGAAATTTCATAAATAAGAAAAGCGCCCGAAGCACTCAAGGAAACACCAAAGATTATCATACTCAATTTCATCATTTTCCACGAATGTTCACGTTGTTTTCGGTCTTCTTCATCTTCATTGTTTGTCTGATGTTGATTCTGTTCAGTTTTTTCATTCGATGTTTGTACAAAGGGTGAAGAGAAAGGTGAAGATGCTGATATGTTGGTCAATCTACCAGAAATTTTGGGCACATCAGCTGAAACATTAGGTCAATTTGTCATTTGACTCACGAAGGAGAGAAAAAGGACAGTGGTTGTTGCATTCTCCTTCTTTTTTATAATCTCTATATTGAATGTATATCTACAATTTTGTATTTTCATTAACAAATGGGGAGAAATGAACAAATTAATAAGAAAGATATGGAAACAAGTGATGATGCTGTCGGTTAATCTACCAGAAACTTCGGAAATATCAGTTGGAGAATGAAACCACTTTATCCTTTGACAAAGAAGAAAAAAAGTACAGGGAAATATTCAAATTCTCGATTATTCCGCAAATGGTTGAGGTTATGTTCGAAATTATTTATCACTTACATTCAGCAGTGGATCTATATTTTTCCGCCGCCTGTACGAAATTATCTCTCGTACTTGACTTTCGCACAATTGCGAATGTTGTACTGCTCTTGCCATTGTGTACTTTTTTACACAAAATTCGTAAACCTCTCACGGCAAACGCCATTATTATTAAAAAAAAATGTGCTCACAGATCCACCATGCAATTCTAGCTACATGTGTATATATGTAAAATCGAAAAACGTTTACATATAAAGAACCTAAAACTAAATGCAAAAAGTCTCAATTGCCGACGTTGGATGGTTAGCACGTAAACTACTTTATCATATCATATCCACAACTCGGTAAAACAGTTCAACTGGAGATGAAATGAATGGATGATTTGTAAAGGACGAAATTCAGGTTTATTTTTTCACTTTTTTATAACAATTCTTTTGTTATTTCAGACTTGAATGCGGGGGATAATAAGACTATAAATCCGTTGTATTAACAATGAGTACCTCTGAATGCTTTTTTGTTTGTTATCCATGTCCTGAGCAGTAATGGTAAAACAATACAACACATTATTTTGGTTCAAACGGAAATATTAGACATCATAATCATGCATATTTACGGGGTGTTTTGTTGATGACAGTATACATTTGAATAAACATTCAATTTAGTAAATAAACACAGAGTAATTTCTTCCTGACGCCCAGTCGGTAAGCACATACGATTGTCGATAACGTAGGAAATATTGAATGTTGGATATTTACTGGTATGAAGAATAATAAATAATTCAATCATCATCGAATTCAAAAGATTTTTATCGTGTCTTAGTTAACGAACTAATACCTAATAACATAAAAAAAAATTGTCGTGGAAGGGTTTCGGTATAGCCAAAGAGAAAACGGCGATGTCTTTATCTAGTAAAAGTTCGTTAGATATAATTGCGCTATGAGAGGTTTTTTTTATAATTTTTTTTTCCACTCTACTTTTTCCACTGCCACTTTTACTTTGTGAGGGGTTTATTTTTTTTTTTTTTTTTCATTTTTTCGTGTCGATTGCAAATGCTGCAGTTGAAATTTGTGACACTTGTACCTCTTCTGGCATTCGTTAGGTAGCACCACCCACCCGGGTCTGCAAATGATGTGAGGACAGAGGGTTGGTTGATAAAGTGTTTGTTCGTCAAATGAATTTGCCTGGGTGAACGCGTCGGTGAAGTTTGTAACATTGCTCATTTTGAATTACATCGCAAAAAACGTGAGGAAAACATAGTTCACTGTTCATATTAGCCATTTTTTATTTTCATCCTTTTTTGTTAGTAAAAATAAGTATGACGTTAAAATACTGGTCGAGGTACTTTGTTTTTCTTTTATTTCTAATTGTACGTGTGTTACAAAATGACACATTAATGAGTCGTTTTACTTGGCGCTTGCAAGATTTATATTGCGGGAAAAATACCATTTTCAATGGAACTCCAAAGCTCGTAGTTTAATCCAACGCATAGGTGCTTTTGGATTAACTTTAATGATAAAGTTGAAAATATATTTTGTATATTTTATTTCACATCCCCACATGAACAAAGAACGCACAAATTTTTTTTTCCTCAACGATACTAAGCCGACAAAATAATTCTATTGAGTCGATAGAAACGAGTTTGTAAAACTTTTTTAATGAATTGGAAATTTAAATCTAAAACGCAAAAAGCTGAATAATAACAAATTAGATTTTTTAAGTATAAAATTATAAAAGAGCATATGAAATTATAATCACTGATTATATTGAGAAGGTTCAATGATTCAATACAAATCAAATTATTCTGTTCATCATGGTGAGTTAAAAATCGAAGGCTATATGAATACGTCATATACTCCTTCACTACTCCCTTGTTAATTCAAGAATGATGATCGCTGTAACACGAAATATTAATGGCACCATTGATTCAAAAATAAGACCACCAGGTCTCATAGATTCATTAAACTTTCTCCATACGAATGTCCAATTAAATCTTTCAATTTTTTATATCTACTCCTCACGTTATTTTAGAAGTACATGAAACAGTAATAATCCTGAATCTCTGGTGCATTCAATATGGACCAGAGCAGATTAAGACCTAGATGAATTTTTTTGTATTCATACGCTAATGTATAAAAGTAAATTTCCATTTTAATACTTCCCTCGAATCGGGTCGTTATCACCCATCTGCCATATTTTCTTCTTCTAAGTAAATATGAGTTTGAGAAATTTTATATTGGCAAATAAAATTCCATTAGAGTTCTTTGTTCAGTGTTTAAACTAACTCAAGTACCGGAAATATCTGAAAATTTTGAATAGATAATTAACTGAAATTCAAATGAGTAGAGAATGTAAAATTATTCAGAAAATGCATTAGATAATTCAGCGACACAGTAAATTTTTTATTAATAAGCACATTTAATATTTTTCAGTAAATTATGACTTTATGATTTCACTTTATTTTAAATAATTTAAAAACAATTTAAGTCATTTCAGTGTTATGCGAATAATATTTTCTATTATATCTAAATATAACAATAAGGAACTACAATAATTCAGTAATAATTATAACCTACAGAAAGATAATCCTTGATGGAATTGAAGAACAAGTAATTTGGTTTTGAAGGACTCTACAGCTGCTATTGCTTTGCACTTTACAGTTTCACTTGCCGCTCACTCTTCAACAATTTTATAGTCATTCCAAGTGGTAGGTTGCTTGATGACTTCAAGTGTTTTCAATTCGAATCGTAGAAAGATTTAAAATTAACTTGTAACCATGAAAATTCTTCATTTCAAGTGATTTCAAAATGATCTGTCATTTCAATATTTCTAAATTTTAATTTCATGACAAGATTCTTGAATAATTTCATCACTGGGTGGTCTCTGGTCTATTTTCTATTTAATAATCATCTTATGAAAGTATCTTCCACTTTTCAAATGTTACTGTTATAATTCCTACGTTCCATTTTTTTTTAACTGAAGAAATACAAAAAATACTTTCCCTACATAAATCATCACATAAAAGATTTTACTGTATACGCTCTATAATTTTTTACATGCGGTTAGTAATTATCTGTTATCCTCTTATTCAAGTTTCTTTTTATTATCTATTTGATGTTTTTAACTCAAACGTTTCCATGACTTATGCGTTTTTATAGAAAAACCCATTCAATAATTCAACAAAAGTATGAAAAAGAGGGAATTACTGTAAAATTACAACTTAATATATTGAAATGATAGTGTAACATTATTTTTTATCAACAATTATTCACTAAATTTTTCAAAAATAATTGACAAACATTTACCGCAAAAAATAAATGTAATTGTAAGAAACATTGAAAATAAATCCACAAATATATAAACAAAAGCTTCTCTCTAAAATCGAATGAATCCAAAATAAATGCATATCATTCATAACATTAAATAATTCGTTATCCACAATCTTGCGTTTTTCATTCCTCGTACTAAAACTCTATTTTTCGTATAACCCATATACAATTTTATCAGCACTGTAAAAAATTCCCTATTTTAACAGTTAAATTCGAATCGAATCAATCTTCAATTTCAAAACAGCAATCACCTCTCTTATCTACAATAAACCTCCCCACATCAACCACCCTAAACGTGACATTCAAACAGTAAAAATTCGTATATTGCTCACTGAATTTTGAGTTATAAAAAAAATATAACGATGAGTCATTTCAACTATAAATATTATTATATACCCATGCACGCATTTGACCACATATGTAATATTAAATGGGTAACATTTCCAGTGGTCGCGTAGATGAGAGTGGATGGCCGTTGCATTTGGTCGTATAATCGAAATATCGCGTGTAAAACGCGCCGCGCTAATTCCATTACGGGTGGGAATAAATTTACGGACTGCATAGTTTTTTATCCGTGAAACAATCTAACATTTCGCTTGTCACGTGTAGCTCGCACATAGGTAAACACTCTAAATATTATATATATATATATATTTAATATATATATATATATACATAAATAAATACATACGACACATAGTGAATAATAAATACAGACAGGCGAATGAGAATTGAACGATGCATATATATTTGTACATATATAAATAAACATACACAAATATAATTTCATTTTCATGTTGTGTGTTTAGTTGCGGGTTGATGGTAAAGTATGCCACATATATATATCCATCGTGAGAGAAAAAATATCTATATATACATATACACATAAATGTATAATAAAATATAAACGCGTATATGTAAAATTAGTTGAGGTCCAATCGTTAACAAACACTGCACGCAGCAAGATGATGAATTATTATTATACATACAAGCGCATGATGTGAAAATAGTCGTGACGAATTGCTTGAAATAATTTGTAAAGTAATTTTGGTACTTGCATAAATGACTTTAACAATATATTCTTCAGTTTTCTAGTTATCTTTTGTATGACATCCAACCCCCTGTCTATTTTGCAGCTCTTGTTATATACTTTACACACCTTTACGTGCGACTAAGAAAGATGGAATAAGACGGAAGATGAAGAAGGAAAATAAAGTGAGAGCTTTTATAGGGATTTTTTTTTATCTGTATTTTTTTTTCTCTTTCTCTCTGCATCTTCTTCTTTTCTACTTTCTCGTGTGGCATCGGAACGACAACGAATAGTCAGAGTAACCGCTTGGTCGTAACGCGCAAATTAAATGTCCTGCGTGTTTACGAGCGGGCGCGAGCATGTTGGAAAAAGTCGTGACGGGTGGTTCGTCGCTGTTGGTGAATGTGAACGACAGTGGAACCCAGGCTGAGCTGAGCTTGTCTTGCTTTATCTTTGTCTGATGCTTGCTCCTGTGCATTTGTGTATTCTTTTAAGTTTACTTGTATTTGCAGCGCTGGTGGCTGACGTTCTCAAATAATGAACGACGTTGAAAGTACCGAGAAGAAACGAGCTTAACATGGTGAATCTGTGGAACTAGTTCGAAAAGATTTTTAATGTTCATTTTATCACGATGACGTTCGGTAACATAAAATGCAGTTATAAAAAAAAAACATATTTATTCCGATATTTGTAGTCACAGATGAACTTATATATATGAACATACACGTAAAACGCGCGCGTTTGCAGAGTTTTATTTGTTTTTCCTTCACCTGTTTGGAACAATTTTTTTTTTCTTTTATATCAATTCTTTTTTTTATGTTTCTTGTTTTATTTTATTTTTTGTTTATTTGTATGTTGGGATACAGATATGAATGAGAACATGCGTGATGAGTTGTGTCTTAAAACCACCCAGGTGTTGGCTGCGTTGCGACAAGCAACACAAGTGCTAAAACTTTGTGAATCCATTTCCTTTTTTTTTTTTTCCATTTTGTTCTTTGTGTATCTTCTACATATTTTCTTGTGGTAATTCAACCACAATTTTTGGTAATTGACGGCGGTTCGAAATGGAAGAATGCGCATGCAAAGATGATTTTAACCGCACGCGCGGTTCTCAGAAATATATAGCTATAGTGACAAATGAATTTTTAGCATCACTTCATATTCACACAACTCAATTATCATAGCTATATATATATATATATAAATATTTTATTTCCGTATTTGAGGTTACATTGGAGTCATGCAAAAATTTATTCGTCACAGTGAAGTTGAATTAAATATAATTTCAGCTTTTCCATTTATATAAATAGTACATTGACATTTCACCTGAATATAAAATTATAGATGTTGAATTCACGGAATAAATTTATTCAAATGCATCAATTCAACTGCATTTATATTTATATTGAAATATTCGTGGCTTTAGCGAGACAAAAAAAATAATTATAAATGCATTTTTTTTTGCTTATCGTGATGGAGTTAATTTAAGAAAAAAGTGTCGAAGAGTCAAAAAATTTATCCATGAATAGATTGTAGGATCTATATATGAGTTCTATCATTATTAGATACGTTGTTATAGGTCACGTACAGTGCTGTCCATATAATCTCACGCTTCAATTCATACATACATACATACATACATACATACATATATGTATATATATTTTGACTCGTGTCCCTGTGGCATATACGGACGGTCCCTTGATATATTATAGTTTTAACATGAAATTGCGGACGTGTCCGGGGTCGATTAATTTAGATTATAATTTTACAGATTAATCGCATTGTACATGAATAGTACACTTCCGCTGCATTTAAATACGTCACATATGAATATGTGTATGGAAAACAATTTAGAGGATTTTTTTTTTCTTTGAGATCTCAGTCCTTCAATGTATTTACACTGATAAGTTTATTGAGTGCAAAAGTTGTTTTAGATGGTGGAAAAGTTAATAGTTGAAAATACAGAAAGGAAAGCTGAGGATTATTGGGCTTGAAAAGTAAATTGAATATTCAGAATGATTTCTATAATGATTAATATTAATGAAACGGATTTCTACTAATGAAATTCCATTTCTTAATTTTAATTATAATGGAAAGAGAAGGCTGGAAACTTTGTTATCTTAATGAGAAGAAAATGAACGAGTTGTTGATGTTTTAATCAATTTACTTCAGCTATCTCTAACTAATTTCTAAATATGAAGTAAGAAGTATACATGCAGACAGCAGGTTGGAAACAGAATGCCGAATATAATAATTGTTCACTACATGCAGAGAACATCACAAAATATTTGTTAATAGTTTTTCTGTTTTGTATAAAATTTGTTGTGTTAGTATAGTTATTTATTTTGATAGTCAGTTGCAGGAGTGAATGTTAAGAAACTATTTAATCAACGTGGCAATCGATATTATAATTTTCATGAGTGATGTTTTTATGCTTTTTTATTATTTTGCTATTGTAGGAAGATAATAGTTGAAGAGTTTGATTCACTTAGAAGGATAGAAATAGAAAAAAGTGATTGAAAAATTGGATTTTAGATTGGAGTTATTTTGATACTCATCACAAGTTCTTTCTTTAAATATTCATGAGTTTTCTCGCGAGGGAAAAAATTCATCTGGTATTTTATTCTCAATTTTTCTGCATTATTAGATCATTCATTTTATATTGTTAATTAATGCTTTATTCGTGCTTGTATATATAGAAGTGAAATAGAAGTTTCCAACATTATTGAACTGCAATGGCAACTTGTGATAATTTTATGATCAGACCATTTTGCTTTATGAATTTAAAATGTTCTTTCTAAAATAGTAATCTATTTATGTGAATTATGATAGATAAAATCAATTGAAGAGATAAAATATCAACGAGTAAATATATCCATGCGAATGACTTATGAAATGGACTGGTCGTGTAATTTTATCAAACATTTTTCTTTCCCATAAATAAAGCGGCGGTTCAGAAAGATAAGAATTAATCATCGAAATGAACTCTTTGTGCTATCTTCGAATGTTTTTCTAGTCGTCACTTACTTTCTTTCCAATTTTTCATCAACTGATGGCATAAACCTCAAAAGAAATGAAAGGAAATCAAAATTGTAACCAAGAAAAAAACTCAATTTTGTAAACAACTTTACGAACAAATAAAAATCTATTTCGATATTTCAAAATGTACTGTTGGAAAAAAGAAAAATTGTGAATTTTATTGTTTGGTACACGACAAAACATTTTATAAAATCAAAAATAACGAAATTGAAAGTTCATTTCATGTTTACTATTGTACATGAATGATTAAAATGACCATTCAAACGGACCAAGTAAACCTTCTAGACCTCATTTTATCTTATACATTCTCCAATTTATTACCAACTGTTGGGTACTATATATTTGTTTATTCACCCCACGTTTGTGTATCACTAAGAACAGAAAAACCCTATGAGAAATAACTCATTAACATTCAACTTCTCCATTGGATTTATTCAACCCAGTATTCCAATACCTTCATCAAAGAATACAAAGAAGAAAAACAATTAATTATCCCAACTGTCTTACATTACAAAGTTGCTAATCAACATTTACACCATAAAAGTACGCAACAAATACTTTTTGTTTACATATTTAAATAAACTTTAAACGTGTCTGAAGATCCAATGGTAAAAGCATCGTGCAGATGGTGACAGTATTAAACGCCTTCAAGCTACGTTCATTCTACACTCAGCGAATTCATGTAAAATCGCTTTCGTCTCTTGTCAACCGTTTGTTCACGGTGTCTTAAGTCCTTTGGCGTGTGCATCGCAATCGCATGTCTGCCTCAACGTGTCTGATGAAACGATATATATATATACATATACATAGTGCAGAGAAAGATAGAAGAGGATGCAGGGATTTGTGTAAAAGCTGTAGGAGAGAGCTTTCGTTAAAAGATATTCGACGGAGTCTTCATCGGTGCGCGCAACGACATGCTTGATGTGAGAGAGGGTTGCTTTTCTATATATACCTTCTGCAGCATCAGACGCCCTTCGTCTCCATCCGCTCATATCCATTTCTTTGCTTTACGCTTCCATAACGTCGCACGAATTCATATTTACATCATCTTCATGCAGTACTTTATTTTTTAATCGTTGAAAAAAAATATTTTTCTTTGTCATGATCATTATAACTGTGGTGGAATAAAACATTGTCGTTGGTTGTTAGAAAAAAATTATATATCATATAAAAGATGATGAACATGATTTAATGATTATTATTCGCATAATGAATTATATTGATGATAAAATATGCTTACAGTTACCTTTTAAAAATTATTACAAATGCGAAGTAAATACTTATGGTATTATAAAGCGCACTGGTATTATACACCAGACAGTTTACAATAATAATCCTTTGCGCGTAATATAATATGCGTGGCCATATCCAACGCGGCATATGGCTTAACATGCGGGCTCTTGTGAATATTGGGAGAACACTTTTGGCCGGAAAGTACACTAGCTAACTGCTTAACTAAGCTTGCTTGATTGTGTATATATATATACTCATAAAAGCACGTAGAATGGCTTTGTATATATATATATATATATACATATGCAATAAAGATGATGCAATGACTTTTTTAATTATCATTACTGAATTTGAAATATATATTTTAATTAAATTGATGAAATTTTGTCTTATTTATTGTTAAATGAGTGTTTGAATTTTTATGATGAACAAAAAGTGAATTGATGCGGTGATAATATATTTAGTGATGTTAACAGTTTGACAGATTGTAATTTGAAAATGATCAGTTCCCACACAATAAATAATTAAATTGATACTTCATTGAATCTTATAACCAAGATATAGATAATGCAAAACAATTTAAACGATTTCCCAATCGTTATAACAGGGGTCAACGGGGTGATTCACGTTGTAGTCATTTAACCTCGTCTCTATACAGTAGGTATAGCGCGACAATATCGATCTTAGCGTATATCGAACGCTATATATACATATATAAAAGCGAGCATAAAGTTTCTCAGAAGCCGGATCCGATTGAATCGGCGAAATGGCACTTTGGTAATGAAGGCGAACGGCACGCCGCGCACAAGTACACGTAATTAGATGTACTATCTTTTGGCTAATTAAGTGAGTTTTAAGTTGACTAATTAGACCATCGAGGCAGAGAGTGGAGTGTTCTGTGATGTCGCGCGCGACCGCAAGTTCCGGTGGACGACCTCGTTGCAATGATCTCGATAAATATCTTATATGTTTGTGTTTGTCCGCAATATTGCAAACTTTGCTGCATGTTCCCGCCAAATAAATATATATTTATAGATATATATGTAACAGTTGTAGATGATGATAATGATTTTTGTGTCTTCAGTAATCGAACAATAAATCTGGGTCAGTTAATATTGGAGTGCGGTTGCGCAGGGATTATATAGGATAAGAATATGGTTAACAATAAACTGCAGTGCAACCACTTCCGTTCCTTTATAGTTGTACATATATTTGGAGGAGAATTGTGTTGAGGAGGTATATAGTCACTTGGCAATACCAAAGACGTTAAAAATGCAAATTGTCATGTGTGTATAGATATATTACGTAGACGGTTCATTTGAGATCAAGAGAGTGAACTCAATGGTATATAAGGAGTGAGTAAATGTGTCGCGCACTTGTCTCTTGCCAAGTCGCTGCCTCGTTAGCAACACTTACAATTTCATACATGACATTCATACATATATAACTTGACCCGAATATCCATTAGCTTGATGAATGGAGATTAACTATAAATTATTGTGCAGTTAAATTATTTCACATGTTAAGTGGATTGATAAAATTTAATCGTTCATGTATTTCAAAGATATAATTCCGTTTGAATTTTGATATCTAATTATTGAAATAAATTTTATTATCAATTAATGTTGACATTTAGTTGTAATATAATTGTACTTTAATTGATTTTACATTTATGTTCTATGAGGAATAATCGTTGACAATTCACAATTTTTCTCTGAACATTTTAATGTCAATTATTTTATTCAGATTGTCGCATTGTCATTTCAATTTTATGCTATTCATAAATTTGATGAGTACGTGGAAACAATTGAGGAGGAGATAAAGAGAAAAATTACTCGAATAAAGAGAAAGAGGGAAAAAATTGTACATTGGGAGCTAGGAAATATTGACTGTTTTTTTCTTGAAAGTTTTTGGTTTTTGTTAGATGTTTTTTCTTGCTATTAGTGTACAAAAGTATATATTCCTTGCAAGCGATACGACGAGACGAGTAGTATTTCTATTGGGGTGTAAGAGTGCCCACGATGTCTGTACGTGAGAGTCGTTCTTCTTAACAACATATAGTAGGGTACTTCATCGTCGCTGCGGTCGTTACCCGGCTTTTTGCCGCAACAGAAATGAGCCGTCAAATGACTAGGGCTGTGCTGCGTCCATAGCAGACTTTGCCCATTTGTTGCCGCCAAGTTTCTTTCCACAGTTCAATCGTGCCCGCCCTCTCACTCTTTATCAGCTCTGTGTGCAGAGCTTTTCGCTATTACGTCTCTTCTTATCTGCAATAAGACTTTTTTTTATTTATTTATTTATTCCCACTTCTATTCATTTAGTGAATACAAAGAGGGAATTGAATTTTAATGAGACAAATAAGTAGATAAACAATTATGGTTTGAGTTTTATTTATCAGTTGTTTGTTTTGTCAATTGGTGCGTAAGAATGAATCGATATTTCATAATTTCACTTTATTCTGTGTTGTTACCTGTAAAAATGTCAATTTATTTTCTGTTAACGAGTTATCGCTTCGATAAACATTTATAGTGTAAATTGTATGACGTTACGGAGCTTTCTAACACACAGTCTCGATAAGTTCACTGCAGACTCTTGTTGATGAAGCAACGCGAAGCATGAAGGTGTGAAGAGACAATATCATGAAGAAGAAAATGCGCGCTATTGTTTTGTCAATGCTAAATGCAATTGAAGTTGGCGTTGGTGCAATGAGTATGCAGTTGTATTTCGTTAATAATAATTATGTACAACGTACTCAACGAGTTTCCTAATTTGCACTCATGTATATAGATATGCACAAATTCTGTTTTATCAAGTGAAATTAATTTGTTAACGTCAAAATGCTGCTCCAATTTGATTATCTCGTTGTCACGGACAATTTTTTATTTCATTACTTTTTTTTTTAATTAAAAATATTTTATTAGTCACTGTCATATAAAATAGAAAAGTTTTTGGTGTTTTGTTGATTCTTCAACGTTGTGAAAGTAAGGCAAAAGACACGGCGTGTTCACCTTCAACTTACTTCTGACTTTAACCGTCTAAATTAATGGATGAGATGCATTCTGTTGCGTTGGAGTGACATTGCACTCGTGTATATTCTTTGTCGTCTATTTTGTTTAAGATTAATTCAAGCTGCAACAGTACGTGGCTGAGTATTTTGTGAGATATTTTGATATGATTGTTTTAATGACACATTTTATGATGAAAATAAAATTATAAAAGATTCATTATCATTGTCAGTACACCTTTGAAAAATTGAATTATTGGAATTATTTTTTTTTGGTAAAAATGAGGCCTGAAACATTTTGAAGAGATTCCAATTTTTTATTTAGTTCGTTTCTTGTCCAAATATATTTTTAATGTTGGTATTGTTCCAAGTGTCAGAGAGATTTTCTGTTGACAATCGAATTTTGGCATTGAAAAAAAAAACATTGGAGGAATACGACGGTCATTGAACTGATGTCAGGAGAATTCACGGATTCATTTGTTTAATTTTTGTTTCGTCGTGTCGCCGTCGCGTAGGAGTCTGTCACACAACTTGTTATTATTGTAATATTTAATATATTTCTAGCACAGTAGTTCACTTCATAATCATTTCATACAAAAGAATAGTAATGGATCGTCATAGGAATTGGTATTTGGACTTTCTAAAATGTGATCGTGTGCAACAAGATTTTACTTTGTGGATGTGTCGGACTATTCTCACGTATTCAACACTGCGACTTATTATTTCGGTTATATACATTATATATTATCATGCATCGTTATTAATTATTTGTTCACAATAATTCAACGATGATTCGCTGTAAGTTGAATTAAAATTACAGTTATTTGTTATTTATCATTTTACACATTGCGTCTGTGTCTTTTGCAAGAGTTTGCTCCAAAATTTCTCTGTTCATATTTTGTAACCTTTAAAGGGACGTTGATACCACAATTCACTGTCAAGTATTTTTGGAGCAATATCCATTTCAGTGATCAATAATTTAAGATTCCAACGCTTCAGTAGCTTCACATCTCCTTATTTGAAAGTGATTTATTTCTTTTCAAAACTTTTTTTATCGGTTGCATTGATGTTGACATTGGATATATAATGGAGTACTCAGTAGTCCGCAAGTGTGGGTTCTTTGTGGTACGCCATAACCTCTGTTAAAAAATTTCATCACTGACCAATTAGTGCTCTCTTTTGTCATTCATCTTTCTGGATGTTGACATACAGAATTGGCGCATCACCATCAATTTATTTACAATCTCATCGGTCTGTTTCTTATAAAAAAATTGATGATGCAAATGGAATTATAACTGAACAGTTAGGAATGCCTTGGAAATATTCCTGATGGAGATTGATAATCTTTGAAAAAAAAACTGTCGCTTCCTTGTACTCAAAAAATTAATATTATAGATTGATAATCTTTAATTTGTGATACTTATCTAAAAATGTCACCATTTCAATCAGCTTCAATATTCGAATTATTTAAATACCAAAAAATACTTGGCAATTTATAAAAATTGTCGAAAAGATTGTCGGTTAAATAAAAACGTTCAAAAATTTACAACAGCGCGTTATAAACAATTAAAATCTATTCACATAAATAACAAAAAAATCCATAACTCTATTTTTTCTCTATACAGATTTGTGCGTTTGACCTCTTTACCACTGACATCAGTCCCACCTCCAACAACCCACCATTCCCAATATGCTGAAAAGGAACACTGAAGTGCGCATGCAGAATAGATATAATTACTCACAATTATCCTTCAATGAAAATAAAAAAAGGCAAGAGAAAAATAACACGAAAATAATAATACAAACTGCAACATTAAATGAGTAAATATCCGGCGAATAATCCAATTTCCACCCTCAAATACATCCCAAAATAAATAACCCTGACACTAAAACCATGCAGTAAAGAATAAATATTCCAATTTCTCACGTTTCATCATTCGTTTACCTACACATCCTATCTCAACTGTAATAATATCTATTTAATCAAACCAAATACAGATTCTCCCTCACGATCGTCAGTTTTATTTCTACCGGCAACATCCGTCTTTGTACAAATAAAATTATCAGATATGTATAAACATAGAGATGCATTGAAATTCCAGTAAATATTTTAGGTAACGGTCAATATCAAAAGGATAAAGTAAACGGCAAATATTAATATGAGTTTATTGGCGAATGGCATGTGAGAACCATTTGCAATTATACCTGAGGGATGCAATGACCGGTAGATGTACCGAATGTATATGTAAACGTATAGGATAACTCTGGATAATTATTTCCGTGTCCGCTCGGGCGTCCTATTTAGCCCATAGAATTTACATATCCAACGCGAGTTGTGCCACCCACTGCCATCTATAGTACATGCTATCCGACTATCCTCGGTTTAGCGTGTTTAAAAAGACATTACCCCGTTGGCCCCGTTGTTTGCCTCGGTAGCATCCTGCGGCAAAATAACGCTCCTCATTTGTCCTGTAACTTTGGTGAACATTTTCTTTACACAATTGCAACACAAGTTGGCTTGGCTATATTCTCATTATCATTATTCTTCCTTCCGCTGTTATATTTTGATTTTTTTTTATTGTGTTTTTTCACTTTATAGTTTCTTTTATTTCATTGCTGTGTATTTTTATACGTTCAAAGTTTAAAAATACGTTTATGTGTTGTTTTCTCGAGTTTTCACTCTTTCAATTCGCTACGAAAATATATTGTTTAGATGGGAAAATTTAGGTTCAATCAGTGGGTAATTTAATCGATGTCATTTGCAATGTACAACGGAGGTGAAACTCTTGACGACACTGTCGCTAAAATACGCTTCACCCTTTTACTCTTCCAATCTTACTTTATTGTATTTGTATACATCAACATTATCGTTCACTCTGTGTCGATGTCGCTTGTTGTTGAGATTGAACTTTATCTTTCGTATACACATACATACTTGTGTGTATTTATATACACCATGGAATCCATTGAAGTTTATCCGCCGCGTCAACTTTGGTGACGTGTATATATTGCTTTGTCGATTTTATACTGTCTGTACTATTCAAATACGCTCTTCCGATTGGGCAATTTGTGCAATCGTTTAAAAGCACTTTCACATCTGTAGAGTTTTGAATTTTGTTACAAACAGATGTGCATTCATATATGGATGAATTTTAAATATTATTTTTTATTTATTTGTGTTGAAATAACCAATTATTGTCTGGCTCAAATTTATCGTTGGAAAAAAATTTCTAACCATTGGGTATGAATTTATATGAGTAGTTGTTATATTTTTATCATGTAAAACAAAATTACATCAATAAAGAAATTTTGTTTGTTTATTTGTTTTATTCTTCATTTTTTCAGTGTAAGAAGTAAATGGAAAACTTAAAAGTTTGAAAAATATGTTTAAAATATTATAAAATGCATTCATGACATCGTTACTAATTCTTAATTTTTTATTTGAATTCTTCTTTGAGTTTATTCCTTGTTGTTATAGAATAGTCGAAATTACATTCAAATATTCCATGTACTCACTTATGTTGAAAGGAAACTGGAATTGAGAGCATTTTTTTCTCAAATGAAGTCTGGAAATCTGCACATGAAATTAAGGATGCAATTTATTCTCATTTCCATTGCTAGAACATTCTTTTGATCGAGATCCTTTTTTTCTGAGCTGTCTGGAGACTTCAATGGAAAACTATTCTACGGTTTCAAGTCAATCACCACAAAAGAATGCATTATTGATTTCGATTTACCTTTTTTATTTTATTATCGACTTTATATCTGACACTGTCGATCAATAAAGTGGACCAAATAGAATTTTCGCTGGAGAACAGCATGAAATATAAATTGTAATGATTTTTCTTGTTAGTATAACCATTCGATTTGTCCTTTACTTCTAATTCTGCTGCCTCTGCTCTGGATGTCTCAAGATTTATAGAAAAAAAATATAATCGATTTGGACATGATTTAATAATATCCAGTCGCGACATTTTTATTATTCATTTCACTAGTTTGTGTCAGTGTCTTTTGTGATTTTTTCTTAATAGAATTGAAACATAAATTATTTGTAATCAATCAATTCTACAAAATTTCTATCATGAAACTTCTCAATTATTAAGACATAATTGACAATACAGAGATAAAAAATCTGGTTATAATACTGTTCATTACTTATTATGGTCAATGATTCCAATATTGCATATCGTCCGAATTTTGTCTATAATTGGTTTAGTTCACCAATAGTAGAATATTCACGATGAAAATGTCAATCTGATTGTCGTAAATCCGATAATATTTCCGAATATGTCAATCTCTTAGTAAGAAGATGGTTTGACATTTTGATTTATGTTCAGATGAACGATGTACTGTCAATTACATAGCAATTAGATGTATGTAGGAATTAAAATAGAAGAAATTTTGTGAGTGGAATAATTTGGTGTCGTCAATTTCATGTCAATTAATCATATTCTTGCACATGATTAATTCAGATAAGCCAAAATTAAATTCAATCAAGAATAAAACTATAGAACACATTTTATTTCTTTTTCTTTAAAATGTGAAGGTATGAAAGTGCATAAAATTATTTTTATTTTACTAATTAAATACAATTTAGTTAATCATGAGAGGAGTTATTTTGTTATTTCGTCAAGTTACACAAATTGTGTTAATTTAAAATTGAAAAATTCTCATAATCATATCCAGAAATTGATTAAAATTATTTATTTTCCAGATATCTCATCAAATAAATCTACATCGAGCGAATTATATTACGATAATAATAATTCCACCTGTGATTGATATTGAAACTGCAGTTCAATTCATAATGATAATAATAATTATTAAGTAATTATCAAAAACACTCTGTACAATCGACCGTTGAAATGGAATTGATTTCCCCCAATTGAATTTACCCTTAAATTGTTTTCGCTCGACAGTTTCAAATTAGTGTTTGGATTCACCTCATCACTTTGACGGATTCCCCTATAAAATCATCATTATTAAACTCGTAATTCGGTGTAATAAACAATACTAAATTTCTTAGTAATTTGCATATGTTTCAATAACACTTTGATATTTATTTCAATTACCGGTCAAGTAGATTAAATTGTCAGTTTAAGTTCATCACAATTTCCTCTCCAGACATCCTAAATTAAAATAAACGTCACTCCACATACCAACAATGATTGCAACAACAACAAAAGGAATAAACAATTTATCAAACAAAAAAAAAAACAATAATTAATAAATAAATAAAAACGGAACCTCTTTTAAATTGTACACAAAAATTTTTACTAAAACATATTCGATATGAAAAAAATCAATTTGTCACTAACATTAAATTCTTTTCTACCCTTATTAAAATACCTTTGAATCAAATTTATCACATTCGATTGAAATAACCCCACCATGTACATGTTGTCGAGTAAAACAAGAATGGGTGGCACAAGTGGGAGTTGAAAACGTCAGTGGCGTGATATCAACGTTAATTATAAAGGCTTGTAGTTGAATATGAGAGAGGTAACGTGGGCAATGTCGAGGCGAGGCAATGGTGAAGTGAGGGGTGGTATAATTGAGAGACGGTTGGTATAGGTATTATTGAAGGTTTCCCGGGGCAGTATATACAACGGGAGAGTGACGCGAAGGGACGCTAAAACGTTGACACTGACATGCACTCGGTCGATTCGCGCTCGCTCTCTCGTGCTCTTCCACCGATCGTTTCACTATTGCCCACGGCTGGTCAGTCACGTTGGTCGACATTGCCCCCTTCGTCGCATATATATACAGGGATGTTTTCATGCATATGCTAATCGGCCATCTCTGCATGGCGGAGCATAGGTGGCCATGGCAATCTCCAAGCTTCTGAGCTACAGATGCTCTGCAATTCCACTACCGTCATTCCTTGAATTCTCAACTACTACCCTCCTGCCCCTCCGTCTATTTCTCCTACTTTCATTCCACAAATATATGTATACATATGTATATAGACATCTCTTCAATATACAGAAATATTCTTGCATTAGACGATTCAATTTTTCAACGTGAACGTTTAAAGTGGTCGAATATTTCTTCTCGAGTGAATGCGTAAATTGTGAATATTTTCACGATTTTTATTCACATTTTTTTTTCTCTTCTCAATCCTCCTTGAGGCAGTTACTCGTTGTCGTGTTGTCATCAACTTTTGTCAGTATACATGTATATATATAGTGAAGTGATGTGTGCGCGCGCGGATGGCTCGTTTGAATGCGTCTCGAATGCGAAGCGAAAACGTCAACGATTCTTTTGTTTCGCAAATGTCGAGGCCGCGCAACCGATTCAGGAGTCTATAGCGCGACGACGAGTCAGTCAAGACTTGCGTAAAACAGAATGTTAGAGTGGGACAGAGCGAGAGGGTGTAAGTCAGAAAAAGAGAGAAAAAACGAGAAGGAAAAGCGAGTAAAGAAGAGAGGTAGTTGATTTAAAGCCAGGACGATATCTCGGGCGAATCGCACTGGGGCTTAACGAGCACTACCCCACGTGTACGCATGTCGTTCGTTACGGCTTCACTTTATTTCCCTCTTTCAAAATGTATTTGTGTAGTGCACACATACAATGTATAGATAGTGTATAAGTTTATGTACATGAGAAATAAATGCTCCAAATGCACAGTGAGAGAGCCTAGTTTATGCGAATGTCGGTCATCAGTGCTATGCCATTTACCCACATTTTTTTTCTTTTTTTTCTTTGAATTAGAACAGAACTGGTTCCATCTAGGGATTGAGTGTTTATTGCTATTGTTTATTGGATTTATATTGTTTGTGGGATTTAAATAGAATTTGTATGAAGTATATGTGAGACAATTCCTTCATTGATAGAAAATAAAAAAATTGATAGGGAGTTGGTCAGCATCTTGAAGAAATAAACATTTTTATTTATACAGAATTGAATAATGATTGATCATCATTCATTTGTCAACTTATTTCTGTTGTAGAAATGAATACATTGAAAAAAAATTCATATGTAGATTTTTCTTTTTTATATTCGAACTTAGAATGAATTTTACTTCTACTGTAAGTTTAAATTTTAGCACGTTCAATATTAAAATATGGAAAATTGAAGTTGACCGGTCAATTGTTTGACTGAGTCGTTTGCTCAATATGCGAAGAGGTTTGGGTACGATTTCCGATGAAAACTGGATAGGAATTTTCTTGGGGAAAATAAATTATCTTTTGTGGTTGGAGTGTGAGCAAAGAATAAATAACGGAAAATGTGAAATGAGCACAAAGAGAAAATTGAAATAAAATGGCGGAAATTGTTGATATAACAAACGGAATGTGTGCGCATTATTATTACCCTTTCAGAATAAAAACTAAGGGATTTAAATAATATAGCACACGCGGTCCAGTTAAATATGAAAAAAAAGACTTTAAACACAAACATAAAATAGACACCATAAATGAGAATTACAATGAGCAAAAAACTCGAGTTAAATATAAATTTATTTGTTAGAAATTTGTTTTAAATATTCAATAATAGTTAAAGGCATTTTGTAGATAGTTACGTAAACATGAACTGTCATTGATTTATATTTATTCATTCATTCATTCACAATTTTACACACGTTCAACACATCTTCACTAATATTTAATGAACTCTGTTGGGGGATGAATGAGATGTTTTTTTCGCTTGATGTAGGCATCAGTGTTTTTTCCCCCAGTTGCTTTTAGGAGCATGAACAACAGGTGATCTTTCTTGTTTACTATTTCTCCGATAATATAAATTATCACAAAATGCTTTTAAATAAATGTTGATTCTTTATAATTATTATTAGTTAAAAAAAAGGGAAAATGAATTTTAATATAATACCACAATTGATATACATTAATTGACACAAATAAGTAATTTATTAACTAAAGTCAAATACTTCATTGACAAATATTTAACATTGCACTTTTATTTTTAAAATATATACACAAATTATGCCAACAGTATTTTTTAACTACAAATAAAAGCATTTAGTTGGTAGAATAAACATCAATGTAAAGCGACGAATGGTTCAACAAATTGCTGAAAAAAAACAATCACTGATTAAATGAATGTAAACAATTCATTTGAATTCTGTGTTGCAATAAACTCTAATTAAAGTCCAATTGATTTCTTCAATACTGAATAAATTTTCCTTTTAATGTAAACAATATGTCCAAGAATTAAACCGATTCAATGTAAATTTCGTACAATTAAGAAATCAAACATAAATTTTATTCACTAAATACATATTATTATTACCGAATTCGTATTCTAATTTGTAATTGACATTTCAAATGAGTAGTTAAAGTCTTTTTTTAATAGCAACGATATTTTAATTCTCAACGAACATATCACCGGCAGAAATTTATTATAATTCCGGAATGTTCAAGTTAGTGAGTGCTGTATAAATTTCAGTAAAAGCTGCATTAGTGTTTGTAATTGCTGTTGTATCACTGATACAAACAAGTGAAATTTGCATAAATGTTTGTAACGATTCCAAACACGCTCGCAACTTTCACTAAAATTCATCTTACCTTTACTAACATGACTGTAATCCCCATCGTTATTCGAGTTTACATAAAAATTATAATAAACTGTACTTAGATGATTAAATTTAAAAATACTTTCTGATATAACTGAGACTTAACAATCAATAAATTATTATTACAATCGATACAGCAATCGGGTGTGAAAGAATAAGACATTATTATTGCCGATATGTATCGATAAAAAATATATGCAGTCTGTTAAGGAGGAGAACGTGAGAATGGAATAGAAGGAAACTTTTCTGTAAGTTATAATGGGGTAAGTTAAACCGACAGATAAATCGGATCTCGTTGATTTTTTATAGCTAAATGGCAATTATTCCGATTGGTTAACAAGCATCCTAAGGATTTCTTTTAATTTATGCACAAGTTAAGTTAGGTGAGTCTTATTCAATAACACATATCATGATGCCCATAAAACTTCCATTGTTAGTGTCTATCGTTATAACCATAACGTCAAGGAGAATTTTGTTGAGCTCCAGTACTTTGTACTGATATAAATTCTGCAAATTGGACTCGTTAGATTAGTGAATAGATTATAAATACTTCGTTGTCCAATAGCTTTGATGTCTTCAAGGAGAAATTATGGGAATGGACTGAAATGAATTCAACAAGGGTATTTTATACTTAAACTAGAGAACAATGAAACTTAACTAGTACCTTCGAGTTTCTACAATTCCTATGCTTCCTTTGATGAGTGACGTAAAAAAACGAGATAAACAACGTGATTTATGGAAATAACATTGCAAATTTTATAATTTAATAACATTATATATAGTAATGATAATTTTTTGATTAATCTAAATTTATCATTCTAAAATAATGTTGAAAATGATGTCGTTAATTAATTTCATTCCACACTCCATTGACCAGTAGCTGCATAATAAAATACCAGCTCGAAAATTCCACCAAAGTATCTTCAAATAAATCAATAGTTTACAATTTGAAAAATACCAGTTTTAACACTACAATAATTCATCACAAAGTTCTGTCAGTACTTGAGTTACAAAATTAATTTGTTCTCTAAAATACAAGGGGAAACAATTGATCGTCATCAACCAGACGTCTAACCTCAATCAACTGGACAGCTCCAGAATAAATATAAGACATTTACAAATGGTCGGGTATTGAAATTCAAAGTTTCTAACTAACAGTTCACCCAATCCGCAGCTTCAATTAACCTTAACATGCCCAAAAATAATCTGCATAAAACTTTTGTGTATATATTTATTAAAATTACAGTTTAAAAATTGGCAATCAAAATCCTATCGATGAGAATCTGAGCACTCTAGCTAACACACACACACACATATATATATATATATCTACTTATCGGTAACTGTCGTCTCTTGATATGTCATCACACTATACACATACACATCTATTGGCGCGTTATCACAGGGGACTTGAACGGATAATCCAATTGACCTAAGCAGGGGCGCGAGAATATCTCCTCCGGTATGTTCATTCATGTTTCCATCTACCGCATTGCCGTTGTCATTCCGAATATATCTCGTCACTTGGGCGTCGTCCGTTGACTACACTAACATTGTCGATGAGAGCGGATGTATATGACAGCCACGATCATGTTATTGTTATGAACGATAAAAAAGAATAAAACGAGAAGAAGAGATGATAGAGTTGCTGTGAGAGAAAAGTTAGACACAATATGTATATACATATATATATATAAATTTGTGACATAAATGGAAGAAATAGAATAAAGAAGAAAAAAATGAAAAAAAAACTACCCATAAAAAACACGGAAGATAAATAACTGAGGGTGAGTTTTGTTCACATTGGAGGGAGGATAAAACAAGAAAGGAAAGTTTAAATACGAAAAAGGGATGAAACTACCCGTACCCTCTTGTATTTTTGTATACATATGCTTTTATATATATATATGTGTCTATGTTTTTACCGCGGGGCTTAAACATATTTTCGCGGTTCGTTTATTATTCGTTCTGTGACAATCATGTGCTGTAGTAAATTCCTGTGGGATTACGTTGGTATTCGCGTGGAAATAATGTGGTTAAAGGCATTGCCACTATGAAACATTATGACTAATGAAATCTGCACGGCTTTACTTTTTTATTTCATCTCATGACATTTTTGTTTTTATTTCATCGTTTATTTCGCGAATCACATGCGATAATCAGCAGTAGTGTATAAAGAGAATGAATCTGGCTATCATGTGATTGCAATCAATTGTGTGACATTTGTGGAATGTCACGTGTGCAATTTCATGTCCGCATTTTCCGTTAAACTGATGATATTGCGGAAGCTGTTGGCGCTGTTGTGAAAGTACGCGTGTGCACATGAAATCACAGAGACGCATTGCTCATTTTGGAAAAGCCTTTTAATGCAATCTTTTGCTGAGAATCAAAGAAAATAGTTTGCTTGCGGCGTATTGAGCGAGAGAATGACACGAAATGGGAAGTTGCTACTGCCTTTTCTCTTGAAAGATACTGCGGTAAAGAGCGCGCTGAAAATGTTTAGTTGGGTATATAACCCTCAATATATAGATTGTGTGTGCATGCAGTTGACTCGATGGGACCCATCTCGTTCCTCGCCACTGAACGAGCCACTCGTCGTTCTCGTCGTTTGACGGAAGCCGATGCATTCCGCGAGACATCACGACTGTCTCACCGATCTCTGGTCACCCTTATTTATTGCCACGAGAAGCGAGCGGTAGACGAGCGACGATCCGAGGATCAACAGCGGGTGCTGTTCCTCAGAGTAGAGTGTGCGAGAGGACAGTTAAAGGAGCAGTGGTGAAACAGAGATAGAGAACGAGAGAGATGTGAAGAGATGTGAAGACGAGCGAACGTGAACCGGATCGATGTGAGCGCGCGCGCGCTTATGCTACAACGAAGACGGGCCCGCGCCAACATTTGGCATGTGCGTATTCAAATTCGTCTTTGGTTCGTCTCTTTTACTGACTGCATGGACTGATATCGCTATTCGAAGCCATTGGTCGCGTTCGGTACGACAGTTGTTTCATGAAAATTTATGTTAAATATGTGAATGTATTTTTGTTTTTCATTTTGTTTCTTCTTTTTTGGCAGAAAGAAAAAATAAATATTTTATCGGAATAAATATTTGAATTGATATTACTTTATTCTCTCTTTTTTTTTTTGAGTCAATACTACTAACGATTCTCTATATAATACGAATGGAAACTTTTTATCGAAGGTTTATTCCAATTACGCTGAGAAGAGAATTGATTCGCATAAAATCTATTAAATCTGATTGGATATCATTCTTGTATTTGCAGGAGTGAAGAAAACTTATTTTAATCAAAAGTGATAATTCGTAGATTTAATTTAAGTCTTGGTATATTCTATACCTAGATTAAATACATATATATATATATACATATTGCATTAATTAGATCAATTATACAAATAATATTCAAGCTTAATTGATCACGTATTTGTGAAGAACAAATGTACATTGAATAACATAATTTAACTGTATTATTTTTTTTATGTAACAACAAACTAATAAATATGATAAATCCAATAATTTTGTTCGATGATAATATTTGTCATTATTACAAATTAGCAATTTTAATTAAAACTCAATAATTTTATTGATCCATGCAACAATTTTTCTAGACATCAAATAAATTTTATTTGGGTTTATGCTGAATAATAAAAAGCTTTTGCATTTCTAGTCGTATCTATACTTATATATATACTTTATTGAAGAAAAGTCAAATGGCGCGCATATGACAATGGACGACGTGTGAATCGATGAATGAGTATATATTTTAGAAGATGCTGAGGTATGAAAATCCTCCATACGTTCTTCTATTTTCGGCATATAGTGATGGAGTATATTTCTTTTTGATGGAGAGAATAGTGAAGAAGCGACGACTCCGACGACAACGACGTTTGAAGGGTCGATCGGCGTATATAAAATGGCGCAAGACGGGCTTATGATGGGTTGTACGAGTATATACATATAGAGAAGAAACGATGTCGGCCAATAGTTCATATGCCGGGTGTCGCTCCGATGTATACGTGACCCGCTCGACAATGGGACCCTCGCGTGCTCGAAAATTCGAAGGCGTGTGCATTTATTTTCGCGGCCCACCTACGAGATTGCACCCTATATATACATATACGTATGAATTTCGCGTCCGTTTTTCTCCTGTCACGTGACACCCGCATTGAAGATTGAAGAAAATTCACCATTATTCGAAATCATGTTATTTATTCTGACTTGGGACACCATTTTCCGATTGGAGCATATCGACGAACGGTTGAAGAGGGAAGAAAAAAAAAATTATAATGAAAGAAATTTTTTCTATAACTTCTCTCGACTGAATTCAAAACGTGGAAGATTCAATCCAACATCACTCATCGCTCTGTGCTTTTTGTTGCTATGCAAATACATATAAGTTTATGTGTGTATATATATATATATATATATATATATATAATGTGTATAACATTGTCGAAAGGGATGATATTGCTGTTAGTCGCATGCGCGACGAGAAAATCCGATTAGAACTTAATTTGTGAATAGTACTTGCTGCGGAAATTACAGAAGCTCCGCAGACTACGGGAAGGAAAGGACACCCCCATGTCGGTGCGTCGTAGCATGTTTGATAATCCAATAATCATTGGGTTTGTGGGGCCGCGCGCGGGGTTGCAGACGGAGAGAGAGAGAGAACCTTTGATTTACTGTTATTCCCATCTAGTTGGTATACGAGAATTTGACGTTGTGTATGCGAGCACGCACATCACAAGGTAAACGTTCAAGGGTTACGCAGCTTCCATTAATTTGCTTGGGACTATTACCAATGAAGGTATACATATATGTTAACTGGAGATGGAGCTTTTGTTAGTGTGCTGTTAGCACAATCTCAATAGATAGGAAACGTATTGCTGGAATTTTCCGGTCCTCCACATCAATTACATTGAAAAAGTTATGAAGAACTTTTCCTGTAAATTATCATTCGCATTTCATTTCTGCAATGTTGGATTAATTAATGCATTTAGAATTTACAGTTGCATCAGATATTAAATTCCATTTTGATGTTGGTATGTTTGTTTTTCTACTTGTTTAACTGTTTATTTGGAATTCTTTCGCTTTATAGGGATGAATATGGGGATGTGAGTAGTCATATATAAAAATGTTTTTGATTGAATGAAAAGCTGCTTTTTATTTAGAGATGGAAAATATGTTTGATATAAATGAAATTTTACAGTAGATCGTGATGATTAATTTTGGAATTGGAAAAATATTGAAATATGTCAGTTATTCAATGAATTTAAAAAATTTTAATTTTTTTGACGTTCTACAGTTTCCAATTTATTTTCGTTTTCATGACGTTCATGGTCCAATTTTATATCATTTTGTATGTGTCCGAAATTTATTTTTCATGAATGATGAAATTGTATAGCATATCAATTATCAACGAATGATTTTTTGTTTATATTCAGCTTCATTGAATGTTTGATGTGAAAATGAATACGATTGTTGTTTTTTGTTCTTTGTTGTGTATAAAATTCGAGGAAAACATCAATACAATGACAATGAATTTGATATAGCGAATTATTGTTAAAAAATATTATTTATAAATTTACAAATATTGAAATTTCTAGTTTTAAAATTGTTATGAAGGTAAAAATACTTTGAAAAAAAACCTGGAGCGACAGGTGATTTGAATAAACAGAATTTCAATTGAAAAACAATAAAGAAATTTAACAAAGAATTACTCGAATCAAATCGAATAATTCTTTTAGAATAAATACGGCTTATAGTCGACTAGCGATTTGTTCACTCTTATGGATTTTGGATTATGTTGCCATCTGTTCGTATAAAATTCACAATTCAGTTCAACTTATCACTAGCACAAAATCTCCTCTATTCGTCGCTACGCAACAATGCCTCATATATATTGATCTCGATAAACGAACATGGAGCTTAGAAATAGTAAAAAAAATCTTTTAAATAAGCAAAATATTTGTTTGATGATTTCAATTGTAAAATTTTCATTCCTAAGTTCTCAATGAATCGCAATATATCCACTGAACAATTTTGCAATAAATATATCCAACAACAAATTAACAAAAACTCTTGCAAATTTCATTTCACAGGACTTTTTTTAACCACCAGATGTCCTAAACAAAATCAACCCTCCTCATTATCCATCCATATCAAATTTATACCATCTCAAATTCTCACAAAGCAAAATACTCAATCCAAAGCTCTACAATAACTCTACAATATAACGGCTAAAATTCCAACACCAGATTTAGTTCCATAACAAAAGATCCATCTTAAATAATATCATCAAAAGTATTTATTCGCATTGAGATTTTATCATCAAATAACAAAATTTCATCAAACTTCGAAATTATTCCATCTCTCACTGCAACCACAAAAAAACCTTCACAAAAAAATAAATTCACTTATTTCTAAACCTTTTTTTTTCATGGCCATCAATAATTAAACTGATTTCACCACAGAATTAAAATAAAAATACATCTGTATATAAATTTTGATGCGCAATTGTACAAACTGCCACACACGAGTGAACGTGTATAGACAGGATTACTTTATGAGAATAGCGTCGATCCGATTTTCTCTTGTAATACCAACCATTTGATTATTTTGATCACGGATCTTTCGGTTATGTAGCTTCTGAGAGTTGTTTTCACATATATATATACATATATGTATGCATTGCGAATTGATAATTCAGTTAGTTGGTTCACACAGTTGATTTAACTGCCGCTCTCTTTCTCTTCCTCTGTATATATCCCATCCAGCATGCGGCCATTATTGGGATTCGCGATTCAATTACAAGTTAAACGCTCTGCAGATCTGCACGAGGTATATCGTAAGTATTACCCTCGGCTATCCATTGCTTTTCTCCCTGCTTCTCCCTTGATGCAGTCTATATACGCCATTGGCTGTCTCGCATATTCTCTCTCATCGCACAAACCTTTCTCTTGTTTCCCTTCGTATTATCCTTGCGTTTCTCACTTTTATTTCTGATGCTGGGTCCTTTCCACCAGCACCAACACCAACATTACTACTACCCTCGCATCGTCGCGTCGGTCGATCTCATAATCTCGCGCGTTCTCTGCTCCCTAGTCCTAATAAACTATGCAACCTGAATAACAACGAGGTATATATACAGCGTGTGTCACACGCGCTCTCGCGTCCACAGGGAACTTTGGATGTTTAATATTATGTTGCTTCACATTGGATCCCCTCTCGTAGATAGTCACTTTGTCTCTCGATATATCTTGCCTTTTGCGCACACACCAAATCCTCACGTCGTATTTCTTTCTAACGCTTGAATGCATATGTGACGCCATGTGATTGGCGAGAAGAAATATATATTCTTTTATGTGTATATCCAAACGAGAGAAAAATTTATATTGGGAAAATATATACTAAAATATATTCAACATACATATCTGGATACTCGATGAATATGTTTGCATATATATATAAACTCGACGCTCATGGAATATCGAGATATGATTGAAAATATTATCTATGAATATTGATGTATATTTTGATATGAAAGGAAAAAAGAATTCGACTTTTCAATCCTGTTAATGAAACAGTTGGAAAAACTATTTGATCATTGAAACTCATCTGTTAATTTAAGTAATTAATTTGAAATGTTTTTTTTTTTTCCTTTATTCACATCATTGTGGTCACTTTGGAAATGCAGATGAGCATTTAAAATACACAGAAAGGATCATGCATGATTTAATGAATAGAATTAATGTACCAAAATGAATATTTTGATTTTGCAGTGGTTTTATATGGTGGTAATGTGATTACTCTTTAGATTAAAATTGAAATGTTGCAATGAGCGATTGATGGATGAAACATTTCGAAATGTTCAAAGAGTGACGATAAAATAAAATACTTTGATTGGTAAATATATATTGAAATGTATATTTAAACTATTTGGATGAGTGTATTGATAAATATATCACGGGATATGAATGAATTGTATAAATGAATAAATTAATCGAGTTTGGGTATTGGATTGAGAGGGATGCATATAACATCTCCTTCATTATTCATGCACACTCAAGATATGGCCAAAGCCTTTTATCATAATTCAAGGACACATTGTCGACACATTCTGCCATGCCCTCCTACGTTTCATTTTAATGTATGCAAATCTTCGCTCCGCTTAGCGTCTACATCGCCCGACTTATTTTAGAAGTATTCGCATTTACATCAGGGTGTGACGGAACTCTAGAAAATCTACACTAAACACTGGCGGCAAAATGACGATGGTTCTTTTGCTTGATAGGTGCTGCCACCAAGTTAGCCACCAATAATACCATCAGCATATTTAGCTTTTACTGACCAGAAGTAAATTTTTATTTTTACGAGAACAAAATTCACATGTTAATTCATCGTTGATCGAGACCTGGGCCGCCCACGTGCTAAGCAAACGTCTCAGCCACACGACCGACTCAGCATTAATTGAATTATATATTTTAAAAGCATATGTTGAACATGGATAAAGGAATTTCTTATTTTTTACCATTCAAATATTTACCTATATTTAACGTGTTTGAGAAATACATTTAATATATCTTTTTTTCCCTTTTTTTTTCGCTCGTGTAGAAAGAATATTTATTTTTTTTAACTCGTCTTTTTGTTTTGGTGTCAATTCCACTTTTTTTTCTTTTTTTTTCCATTCCTGGGCCATGATGTATTTTGTCAATTTTAATTTAATCAGAATGTCTACGTGTGGGTTTCGCAATTGAATTTTATTGAATACCTATCTCGATGTTATACACAAATTTTCTAAATTTTTTTTTCTCGTCAACGAACAAATTCTTTTACCTTTTTATTTTTCGTTCATCATATCGCTATATCAGGTTTGGTGATTGGAATTTGTTTTGATATGTATTTCAATTAAGTCTTATGTAACGATGTAGTTCATCATGGTTTTTCCGGAATAAATGTCTGTATGTACAGAACGATAAATTCGATTAATTTGATGAGGGAGTGGAATCTATATCCAGTCGTGTATTGAATCAATCCTGCGTGCTCGAAAAAATTGCTCGAAAAGTTTGTGAAATTCACCGCGGCAGTATATTTTTCTTCGAAGGGGAGCTACATCTCGTATACGTATAGCAAGCGCGTAATCGAAAGAGTATATTCCATCTCATTCCCTTTCCGTTTTCTTCTTTCTTTTTTTCTTCTTATTCTCATGGAGCAAATGAGACTTATAAAAACCACTTTTTTTTTCTAGACGAGCGCGATCGAGGGAGACGAATACGATTGGATGTACTCAAAGGAGGGATTGAAATTGTACGACGACATTTTTCCACTCTGGAATCGATATAGTTTGAAGGGGGAAAAAAATAACGGAAAAGCAGAGGAGAAATACGAAAGAAAAAAAAAAAGAAAAACCCCCCAAGTATATCACCATCTATATAATACAATTGTAATTTAGAAGAATATAAAAACCATTTGCTTAATTCCCGCGTGAATAAAATGGCAAAAAAGAAAAAAAGAAATGAAAGGATTTTTTATTTATGAGTTTTTTTCATCCGTTTTATTTTTCATATATATTTTTTTTCCTTATCCCTGAAAATTGTACTGTTTTTCAGGTGTGTAAATAAATTGGCTCTGTGCAAAAGGATCTCGTGTAAATCAGATAATTCTTTTTTGGCGCACAATGCCCGACATAGAACTGAATGGGCGAATCTCGAGAGCGACGAGTTATATCTCATGGGTTCGCTCTCGGTGCGCGGAACGTAAATCAGCGTGGCGCCTCTCGCGCGTGCGAGCCCAGAAAAAACTGTTGGCTAAACTAATCCGCTTTGGGTGCGTGCGTCCATCAACAGCTCTGTATACATATACATGTTAAATGGTGAATAAATATATATATACATATATATATCTATATACGAATGTCAGTGTGTATATCTGTATAAACAAAAGTGTGAAACGTGTACAAAATTGGGTATCAGCATTGTAAAAAAATGTTGCCTTGGTGTTCTTTCTATTTCCAACCACAGTCGCTATGACGATATCATGGCTATTGTATGTATAACCTTGTTGTTGTAACGACGCCACGAGCCGGGAGCATTTCGATAACGAAGGTAGGAGTGATCCATAGGGTGTTTGCGGGGGGCCATAGGTGGATATATACTATTGTCGAGTGGCAGAGAAAAGAGAACGAGGGTATAGAACCAGCCGAAAGCACCGTGACAAAGTGTGACAAGTGAAAGCCGGCAGTAGCGATAAACGTACGCGGTGAAAAACCAGGAAACAGGATATCGTTATGGCATGACATTGCTACAGTTCCATCAATAATTTTCTCTATATCCGAATTTTCTCCAATTTATACACACATATATATATATATATATATTTATATCTGGATATTGTGTATGTTTTTTTATGTACACAGCAGATACTGAAATGTTCGACAATTTTCAATTTCATTTGATAGTGTTTCTCTTTCTTTTATTTCAGTGTATTATCTAGTTCATGGCCCAGTTCTGAATGAAATCGAGTGTGGCTGTATCTGTTGGAGAATTCGAAACAAATTTAAATGATAATGTTATTTTTTTTATTTCGTAGCAAAAATTGAAGATTTTCTAAATTAATTTTCATTATACATTTATATGTAACAAACAAATATATAAAATTGTCAATTATATAACGTTCACTCGAATGTAAAATCTTCTGAAACTAAATGTCATCATCACATTAATTAACATGTACCTACTTATATAGAAATTACAGAAAATTGTTTCCTACGTATATTATTGATTATGTATGATGAAGCATTTTTGTCGGCTAATTTAATTGAGCCCTTTTCATACATCTATAAAATACGGTCCTTCGTGTTGGGACTACTTTAAATATATACTCTTTTCATGAAGGTATATATAATATATATATATATATATATATATATATTGATGTATGTTGACCTACTCGAGAATCTTTTGTCGCTACAACGCACGTGAACCATTTCGTTTCGAAACCTGATCATTATATATATACTAAAGAATGAAGATACCTCTTGATCAAAGTCGATTTGCCGCGCTCGCTTGTCCGCATACACAATATAAATACATATATATATATATATTTATCGTTTCAAATGAATTTTTGCGAGTTTATTGTACATACGATGAGGAAATAAAATGAAATTATGAATGATTTTATATATTGGTTATTTGCGCGGTTAAACTCATAATCATGAGCATGGTGAATTTATGCGAGAGAGCTTTCTTGTATAAAGCTTTACTACTCGCACAAATTTAAACGAAGCGAAGTTGGTATGTATTTTATTAGCAATAAAAGAAAATCCGCGTCAAGCCGGTGAATTATATATTTCGGCACTAAAAGTCTCAGAGCTTGGGGCATGGGGCCATGGTTTCTCGCACTATGTGTACACCAGGCCCAAAGATATTTTGCCCCCTCGACATTTACTTTCTCCTCTCCTCTTTCTCTCTTTTCATATTGTTCCTTTTATTCTTCTCTTATTCATGGGGGTTCTTTTTTTTTTCTCTGTAAAACCGCAGACATTAACGTGGATATTTGTTGCAAACGTATCTCGTAAATTGCGGTGTAAATTTTTGGACTTCTCATTTTGCAGAGCACAACAGAGTTCTGTTAGAAGACTTTTGCGGAAGACATTTTGCACTATTAATACACAAATATATATTTTGTATTCGTGTTGAGTTGCGGTAAAAAATATTTGGATATGAATTTTTAATTATTTATTATTTAATATTTGCTCTGGTTTTTTCATATTTTTGCGTTAGCCACGCGCGGCAATTTTGCATGAGAGTAATATTTGGTTTAGCATTGAGAAGTTTTTGAATGAAAGTTCATGAGGTTTTCTTTTCACAATTTTTTTAATTACATTTTAATATTTGTTTGGAAAATACTGCGAAAGCTTTCTCACATTTAGCTTTTTTCGTTATTCGCTTAGTGAAAATCATGACAAACTCTCTTCTTCTAATCGAATATTAATTTTCTACATACATTTGTATTTTTTACGTCTGCAGTTTCATATATTGCACAAGACTGAATCAAAATTTTTGCAGTAATCGAGACAAGCTCAAACGACCAGTCAAACTTTCGTGGGCTACAGAATTTATTTAATACAGTGAAAAAACGATAAAAATTTGTTATCATCCAAATCCAACCGATACAGAACGTCTATATAAAATATAATATCATGTGAATTGTAAAAAAAAAAAAATCCAACTCCATAATTGATTTTCCAAAATACATATGAACGCAGTTTAATATTAAAAATTCTCATCACACATTTTCTATCGTCCCATTTCCAATAATTTTTTTTGGTTATTCATGCAGAAAATAATCCATTGTTGCACGTTGCATTGGGTTTGATAATGAAGCGATAGAATGCGAAATATTTGCTAGCACGACAAGCCGCGCGTTGTGCGTTCGCGTTTTCGATGGAATTATAAAAAGTTGGCGCGAGAGAGACAACTTGGCGTAACAGCGGCAATGAGAGAATATCGCCCAGTGAGAAAAGCATACATATACAGTGTGTGAGAAGTGGATGAAGAAGATGAAGAAGACGAAAGAGAAATATAAAACCGAAGGAGGTGGTGAAGAGAAGAATAGAAAAAGAAAGCGCATAAGTCCCATATGATGGTGGTGGTGATGTTATATAGATGACGGTGGGGGCAAAGAGAATATACACGAGGGTGCAGAAATGCGGACAGGCTTGGGAGCCGCGCGCCAATACTATCCATATATATATATATGCGTGTAGAAACCAATGGAATATAACAACAATAGTGATAGGAAGATGGAGAAGCAGAGAAAAAAAAAGCGAGAGGAAGATGAAGCGGCCAATGAAGAGAGTGAGCGAAATGAGGGACATTCATAGAAGACGATTTGCAGACTGTGGGCATTCTCTATCTTTCTCTCTCCCTCTCTCTTTCGTGAATCTTTGGGACCTTTTTGCCCTTTTCGTTGGCTTGGCCGTCGGCAAGAGCGCGCGTATATATACGCGCGGAAAGAAGGAGGGGGTGAGAGAGAGAAGGGAGTGTTATTAGCGGAGTCGGGCCTGGCGGCTGCCACGACGGACCACACACATCGTTTGAGCGAGTGGTGGAGCAAACTTATACCAGTGTGTAACCAATGAACTTGGTTCACTATTGCTTCTCCTCTTCACCTCTATTTTCATCTCACTCATTTCCTTCGTTTTGCAACCATCACGCACACTACTGTGTCATGGTCATAGTATATATATGTATATTTTTCTATCTATGTCCGTTGTCTTCCTCACTCAATGTCGCTCTTCTCTAACACACCCGTTACATTTTATGTCTTTATTCGCTCTTTCAACTGGAATGAAATACCACGTCTCCATGGATGCGAATCTAATGAAGCGTCTTGTCGCGTCGTGCGATCGATGCACAACATCCGTTGACGCCTTGGGCTTCAATTTTCAACCAATTCCCCACTTGGCGAGTAAAATTTATCTCACTATTTCTTCTTGCTGTATATTTTTTTTCTTTTTTCCCCTGATTTTTCATCATTATTTTTATTTATTTCCTGACGATTTATTCTGATAAAGTTACGGAATATGCGGTCACATTGAGAAGAGAGATTACTTGCAGGCAACGAGATACATTTCACATGAATAAATCACTGGTTTGATTAGGGAAGGAGAAGGCGAATAGATGTTTATTTTTGGTTGAGAATTTGCAGTTTTTTTATATTTGATGGAAGGAAGAAAAAAAAAATGGAATTTTTTTGCTGTTTATTTTTTAATATGTTTGACAATAATTTGTAAAAAGTGAAATTGATTTAGAAAAATTTTGGTGACATTTTGAGTAATGACAAATTAGTGCAAGGAATTTCTTGCAGTGATTTTGATATTGAATTGACGAGACATAAAATATTCTTATGATAGTTAAATATGAATATGAATGTAATAGAAAGTTTTATTGTATTTTACGCAATTGTAATGGTCCAAACCCCAACTGATCATAGGAAAATATCAAACAATTATGATCCTTCCACTTTAATACACAGCATTTCGTTCTTGGAAACAGATGCAATAATTTTTTTATTAGTTGATCATCATTTTAGACAGCTGAATGTAACGCAGTATTGTTTGCAATTTTTTTT
Organism: Meteorus cinctellus; assembly: GCA_030523045.1. NCBI lineage: Eukaryota > Metazoa > Arthropoda > Insecta > Hymenoptera > Braconidae > Meteorus > Meteorus cinctellus. The sequence goes on along the minus strand of JAPYZF010000002.1, from coordinate 116,235 downwards.
CTACAAGTGTGATTGGTAGTTGGTGTCAGTTAAATGCAAGAATTTCTGCTTTGTTTGAAGTTTGACATTTGAAAAAAGGTTAATTATGGTTAGAAAATATTTCTTCGGATCGCCGTAGGCGCTCGAACGCCCACCTACAGTAACATAAAAAGATCGGTTATAAACTCGAGATTAAAATCAGGTGTAATAATAAAGCAAATCATTATCCATATTATACTACATGAGAATAAATTTACTACATTGTGATTGGCACAATAAGAAAAATAAAATAAATAAGGCGAATAATACTGGCTATATAATCTCAAGAAACAGAGTAATAACTTTAAATAAAAATTTCATGTTTATGAGAAATTTTATATTCACACAAAGTTGTATTTAATCGCTACAATGGTAACTGCATTTCAACTCAAATAGAATAAACAACAAAGATATCGTTTGTGAATAATAATATACCAAACTAGATATATAAAATTATTCATAGATAGACTCCAGAATTTTTCCATTGTCTTATCACTATAAATACAAAGGCCAGTCGTGATAAAATTCTGATATTACAAATATAAAAAATAACAGAACAAAAACAATATTAAATGACAATTATTCAATATTTTTTTAATAAATATAGGCGACTAAACAGTTTATTATTATAAAATCCATTAAAATCTGTGAAAACTTCACGCATTTAATCCAAAAAATGATCTCTCAATATTGTTTTACAAACAAACTTTGTGTTGATAAAAATTTGTCATTTTCCTCAAACTTTTAAAATGAAATCTATTTCGAATAAAATTTTCTTGTGATGTACCATCTGGTAATTTTTTTCTCAAATTCTCCATCAAAACGTAACACAATATCTATCCTTCCACAATTCAATATATTTCTTATAGACTGCCTGAAAAAAAAACCGCTTCAACTACTCAAGAAAAAAGAAAATTAATGTATTTTCAATATATCACATCTCCCATAGATATCGCTACAACATTACATTTTTTCCTCTTAACATTCCCACGATATTTCTCACTACCACTCTCACATCTCAAAAGTCCCCAGAAACATATATCATATATACATATAGTATTTACAAAAGAACATAAATATATATCGCATATAATACACGAAGATTCGTCTTATGACGGCAAACGCGTTCGTGCATTCCACCGACATGATCGAGGAGCTGTAATAACTGTCGCAGCAGTATCGGCATTGGTACCAATATATCCACGCAAATATAACACGTAGAAAGGGCACAGCGAAACATTGTAAAAAAAAAAAAATAAATAAAGAAGGTCGAAACATTTATATCAAATGCAACAATTCGTTTTCGAACTTACAACAGTCCATAAGATGTACTTTAAGTATATGAACATTCTATGTATATAAATATATCACATATATACATATTGTGCGAATGAGTCGGCAAGTGCAAGAATATAACACATTATATTGTCGACTGCGTGTGTGTATGAGCCACGTCACCAAGCAAATGTTTAACTGCGAAACACAATTTATTGTAGATGAGGCAGTGCATCGAATCCGTTCCACGAACTGGACTTTTGTCACACATTCACGAGAATATTCGCGACGGGCGACGGTCGTCTTCTCTCACCTCGTCCAGTTATATTATTATATATATTCAGTCGGCAAATACTGTTACACACATATAAACATTTGTGGGCATATATTTCTCAGTATAATAATACAAGTGAACCTCTAGTTGGCGAATGCAAGAATAGAAGTAATACAATATGTGTGTATGTGTACGTCGTAGTGTTATACACATACTGACAGATGTCAAGGTAATATTTTATAATTAACTCCAAGTATTGCCGGTCCATTATTGGCATTTACGCGCATATAATATATATTTGTTGCACAATATTTTATTTCCTTTCACGTTGTTGTGTTGTTGTCATTGGAGCTATACACATTTGCGATTAAATGCCGCATTAAACTTGTGGTGCCAGTGTGTAAAAGGTGTCCCTGTTAAAGCGCGCAACATTCAGGCCCCGCAACATCTTTTCCCCGTCATATTTCAAATGGACATTCAACATTCGCATATGAGGGCCCCCGAATGTGTATCTCGCACGCGTGCGCGTGAGCGAACCGAGTGAACAAAAAACCAATGGCGAAATGGAGGGTTGGGATGAGGTTGAATGTTGGGGGAGAGAAAAATAAAATAAAGTGAGAGAGAAAAAGGAAAGAAGTAGAGGAGAGGCAAAAGGCATCGTCGAGTGATTTACGCGCACGAACGTGGCGTATAGGTACGGTAATTAAGCGAGTCTCGAGAGAGAGGAGAGCTCCGGGACCCATATATGTTCTTCAAGTCCTGAGGCCGGTCAACCTTTCTCTATATATATATATAAATGTATTTCTATCTTGCTCATTCTCTAACAAACTTCGCCTCTACTTGACTTACTCGCGCCTTCACCTCGCCAAAATTTCCTTCTCGCCCGGTTACGTGGGCGGTCTTTAGTTCACGTCCGTGAATTTGACATGCGTATCACGAGACCCTTCCGACTTGGCGGTATACAAAATTAATCCATATGCTATGTATGTATGTATATAAATGATTCCCTAAATTTCTCAACCTTTATTTTCAATTATTCCACTGTCAAAGTGATTGTCAGTGAGAAATTTTAATTCTTCTATCAGCTTTCATATATAGATTAGCGAAATTCTCATTATAATTTTATCCGTTGGATTTTGTTTCTTATGGATTTGGAAGTTTTTTTTCTGATTTTTTTTTGGTTTTTTTTTCGTATGACAAGGAAAGAATTTGGTTACGGGTCAAATTATTTCAATTTATAATGAGAGAAATACTGATGGAATTTATGGGAGGCACCAATGATTCATGGCAGGGTTTGAATTCGAATATTTTTCTTTTTTTACTTGCAATGAATTTACAATTATTTTTTACTGTGTTTGTATTGTTTTGGGAATTTAATATTGATTTAAAATTAAATAATTTTTCAACTGAAATATGTGGGTTGACCTTTATTTGTTTTCGATGAAGATTTTGAATTGGATCAAATCAATAATATATAAATGGAAAATAAACTACGCCGCAGGCTTCATTCTTCGCCAATGTCGAATGTTTGTAATTTTCTTTTTGCGTTCTATATATTTATTAGAGATTATGAATCCACTATGAACTCTGGGTAATGTAACGATTGTTTATCATTAATATTTTCCGTATAAATAGATATTTAAACAATTATTATTCTGGATAAACAAATATGAACAAAAGACTTTAAAATACGAAAAGAAAATAATTTCGTGTAAGATCCAAATCAAAGTTTGAAATAAAATATTTTCTCTTCACGATTTTTGACTTATAAACTTGATGGTCTTTATTATTTTACTATCGTCATTATGAACTGTGTCATCAAAGTATTATTGGGATGCCCAAAGATTTAATTAATTAATAATCATCACAATGAGAGCTTTTATTCGATTAAGAAAGAAACAATATTGAAACTTCCTACAGTCATCCAATAATCCAAAGTTGACTTCACTTCAACATGGAATTTTTGTGACAGTTGTTGTTACATTGATTGCATTATTTTCTTGCTGTTTTATAAAATATAATCCTCAATCGTAACATTGAAAATAACTAAACCCTATTTTTCCATGGAAATTGTTAATAAGTAATCAAGAATTGGGACAATAAAAAATTCTTCATCCACGATGAGAATGACATATTTTCAATCCAACAAAAGAATTCTCATGACCATCCATTCCAATCGGTATAAATGTCCCCATCAAGACAAAATTTTTTTCAACGTTCTCACGTTTACTGCCCCATAATTCCCATACCCTCAAATATTTTCGAATGACATTTTGATCAAAATTTCCACCACAAAATAACAAAATTCTCGTATCTACAATTATATCATTATCTCTAACAATTCCACTAGAATGAATTTTTTTTTTCATTTCCAACTATTCTGATGATGTTGGTGTTTAGCGTCGATAAAAAATAGAACTAACCAACAAAATTCATCTTCTTCACTAACAACCAATCACAAATCGCAATAACATGTCCTCCTTTCTAAATGGCAAAACAGATATTAACTTTTACCATAATATTTGTTCTAGTCCGTTACTAATACATGAACATAGTTACTTCTAAAATGTATACTTTTGCGTGTACATAATTTCAGAAGTTTCCACATAATAGTCAAACATAATATGCATACATGATAAACTGGCTTCAGTGGTGCACAGCATTGGCATCCTAAGTAATATATAACCCTAAATATATGAACATAATTGAGATATTCCACATTGCCACGAACCTTCTCAAACTGCCAACAGCATAAAGAAATAGTTTCTTCAAAAAACTAATATCGGTGTGATTGATTCACGAGAAAAGAAATAAAATAAAACAAAAATCAACGACACGTAGTGAGAGAGTCATATATAAAAATATGGGAAATTGATGTGGTCGAATTTAAAATCGCATAGGGTGGTCTTGTGTCAAGTGTATCTCATACTTTTTACAATCCCTCGAGTTCGCATCACGAAGTGTATACAGTATATATAGCAAGAGAGTGGATCAAGCGCGCGGTTGACACAAGCGCCGATACAAGGGCTAGGAATTCGCGAAATTCGAATGCAACTGGCAAATTGCCCGACGGGAATCCGGCAATGGAATTCCGTTCGGCGAGATGCCACCAGCCTGTTCTTACTTGTCGCGAGGAATGGCTCCGACCAAAGTTTCCTTGATCCCTCTTTATTTGTCCCTTTCTGGTCCCTTTCAATTCACTCTGCGTCTTCGTGTTGTCATACAACGTTTCAGCCTCTTGTTTTCGTACAAGTGTCATTGCACACACATACATTTATATATATATGAATTTATTCCTATAGAATATATACAAAAATGCATCTGTTCAACAAATCGACAAAGTCCTCGACCTTCATCGTCTCCATCAGTACATCTGTGCTCTATTATTTTCTTCCCTCAACGCAGGCGTTTGCTACGACCAAAGGCTTCATGATAACAAGGATTGCAGCATTAGGACAATAGAAAGTTCGTCAACGTCGAGCGTGATATATTTTACCAGGAAATTTATATATATATATATATATACGTAACGTCCACAAGGGCCTTTTGCATACAGTGTAAAATTCTCCACTTGACAATTTCAAATGCTTGGGTGAAAGTGCTCGAAACATCTGACGAGCTGTCGTGGAAATTCTGTGAGTACTTGACGAGAGGCAAAAGCGATGGCGCACCATTGAGAGGGAAATAGTTGAGACTTACTGTGGCTCACAGCTTCTCTCGTTTGGTCAAATTGGAATGGTGATTAAACAAATTCATTAATGAATCACCAATCCATACGATTCTTGGAATCAACAAGAATACTTGTGAGCACTTTCTTCCTTCGTAACTGCACTCAATATTTTTTTTCTATTATACTTTTCATTGATTTTCCCATTCTCGCATTTCTCGTCTGACTATCGAATTCACCCCTCGTTCACAGTCACGGGTTTTCTTTTAAATTTATTTACCTCAGCTTCGATATTTCCTTCCATTCATTATTCGAATATTGGCAAGCTTTCATTGCGCATGCTCACATTTTCAAGTGGAGTTGAAGTGGGCAGATTTTTTAGCATAATGGTCATTCTCAATTCGAGTGTGCTCTTTGTTTCTTCCACTATCGACGATAAATACTAATGAGTGTATGAAAACCAATGTGAATGGGTTGCTCTTGTACTTTTTTTTTGTTTTATCATACGGGGCCCGGATGTATTCATCTATCATATATAGGTATTTTGATATTATATTTGTTGAATGAATATTTCTCTCGTAAAAAATTGATATGAAAATAATTATTGACAACTACATTGTGCTTTCATACTTCCAATAATCCAATGTTTAGTTTGAAACGTAAAAAAAAACCTCACAGTACATTTTTTATTCAATCATAAAATACTTCGATGTATATATAAATGCTATTCATTATTCGGGATTCAGCTTCCATCTACATATCATTGTGCTCTTTTATGTTTGCACAAATTTTATTCGGCGATTTTTTTTTTCTTTCCCATTCATCAAATACTACTGAACACACATTCTCTCGTCGGATTTTTTTATCACATTATGTGAAATACCTTTTATTGGATACCATTGAATCAGTTATTTGTGTATTTGAAAATGAAATATCCATGGACATACCGAGTTTGTTCATCAAACTTTTAATAAATGGAAGAAAAATATAATAGTCGATACATTCGTTACATTTTTTCATTAAAATCCGATCAAAAATATTCATTTACTGACATTCAACAATGGAATATTACAAAATGATGAAAAATTGAACAAAAGCAAAATGTATTTTATATCAAGGAAAAAAATTGAAAATACAAAAGCTTCACAATTTGGAAAACAAAGTGACACATCTCATGCTATTGTTCAACAAATGTACAGGACATAGGTTTGCACCTATAGAGACATTGTTTTACTCATGCATATATATATACAGACAAACTTTCCCTCTCTTTCTGTTCACGTCTCGTCGTGTTTCGCCTATAAATCAGCATTGTCCTTGTTGGTTGGACATTCGCGTGGTCGGTGCGGTACATCGCGTCCATGTTGCGCACCTGTTACCTTTTTCAGGGGACATGCCGTGTGCGCGGTGCTTTAACACGAGAAGTGAGGCCGGTGACGTTAGGGAAGAAGTGGTCAAGCACATTGCACCGTCTGTCAGCTCTAGAATATGTATATACTTTTGGTATATACATGAAACAGAGAGAGAATAAAGGAAAATAACTGGATGTGAATCGATTCAACACTACTATATGCGCGTTGTGACTTAATCCCAACGCTGCGAAATGGGGTAAAGCCAGTGGTCCGACCACACAATGCCCCGAGTGGCCACCCGGCTTCCGCTCTAGTTAGTGCGTAGAAACCGTAAACAGAATGACAGGCTTTACCAGCTTCGTTCGGGTTGCTGGCCGTTGCATATACTCGTTAACTCTGGCTACTCGCGTCTACAGAGGCCAAAGTCACCCATTTCCCTCATGTTTTGTTGCCATTTTGGTGAGAAATGTTTGCGTATGCCGTTATAACAACCTTTGCTATTTGTTTCTTATTTATCTTCGCATTTCTCTGTCCATTACTATTGAGTAAGGCTTGGAATCTCGTTTTTCCTGTTTATATCTTCGCATTTGCGATACTATCATGTTTAATATACTTTAGAGGAAATATTTGTATACAGTGTCATTGAAATTCAACGAATGTTTATCCAAAGAATTAATATTTTTATTAAATTATGTTGCTACAGCAGAGTGGGAGAGAATTGAATGAGGTGAATGTTCAAGCGATCAATTCAATCTGGTTTGGTTGAGGGATTAAAATAATCTTTCAATTATTTTTCTAATAAGATTTGTATTCATGAGGGACGTTGTAATTTTTATTATAATACCATACAAATTTTGAGATACAGTTGTGGCAATGCGATTTACATATATGAGGGTGAATTTGACCAGAAAGATTTTTTACTTCAATTGAGTGTATTAGTAGCAATATCCATGTTATGAATTTAAATGTTGATTCTAATTTAATTTGAATGGATGCAAAATTGTAAATAAATTATAACGTTGCTAATTTTGTTTTGAAAAATTGAGTATGAAAGTACATGAAATGTTCACATGTGGGTTGGAAATAATTGCCCAGAGAGTATGAAAAGAAAACGGGGTAGTTCAATTGGTGATATTTTATTTATTATTCGATTTTATGTCGATATTGCGGTGGGTATGTAATACTGTACGTCACGTATTATTATCAGAAATTGCCAGTGACAATCATTCGGAAATATTTTGATAAAGGAAATAGTTTTGTGTTGAGGAAAGTGGTGATGAGATTACCGTTGGAACATAGGAATATTGACAGAAAAGTATTTTATTGAGAGTTGTGGATATTTGTCCAACCAGATCTCGTGGGAAAAACTCGATTTATTCAATTACATGTAAATCGTACGTGATGTTTTCACTTCTTGCACAAATTCTATTTCAGTGAATTGTGTAAGATCGAATATTGACGGATTTTCTTTAAATAAAAGAATAAAAATGAATTCAATGGGGAGGTCAAATAAGGTCAGGTTATTTCAAAATTGATACTTATCTGAGCGAATGCGATTGTTCAGCAGTTAGAGATATTTCCTGCGATGTAGAGAAAGTATTTTTAATTCTGGAATGAATATCACACGAGCTGAAAATGCTCCATTTAATGTCACGATTTTATAGCGAATATCCTTCTATCATTCATGTTGATTCTGTTAATCCGTCCGATTTTTTACAGTGTTAAAACTTAATTGAATGTTTTATTTTTTTTTTTTTATAAGTGTTTTTACTGTTCAAAGAGAAATTTCCCAGTTATTTACAAAAACTTCATGGCTTCCTATGGCAAAATTTATATTAAACTTGATGCAAAAATGAAAGAGAAATGATAAAAATAAAAAATTGTATGATAAAGCAGAAGATTTATAGAGATTTTCTCGTTCTATAGTTCTCAAGATTTTCGAAAAAATTTCTTGACCATTCCACATTTCATGCAGTTGATTCATAAATTATCATCAATTGAACGCCAATTTAATTGATATTTTTTTCATATGTTAATTCATTTCAAGGGTTGAAAATTGCGAGCATTATTTTATAATGACCCGAAGAAAACTCTCAATGTGCTTCGTTTTTTTACCAATATAATGCAATAAAAAACAACCGCAAAGGTTTCTGTAAATAATGAACATTTAAAAAAACACTGAAATGGCAAAAGTAATTTCATAATTCTGCCTAACATTTTCTATTTCTGTAAAAACCAATGTTATCATAATTTTTTTCTCCCCCTTAGGGGCTTGCAAACATCTCAACTTTTCCCCATAAATATTATAATGATATCAGCATATTTGAGTATCGAACTGCTTCGTAGAAAAAAAATAATTTTTTTATTTTTTTGTTTACAGTTTTCACTTTTTCTACAATTTTTCCATTGCAATATTTCACATTTGATTTATTATCTTTGATACATCATTATAACTCAATTGTTTTATTGATTTTTTGTGCATCATTATTTTTCGCTCGTTGGAAAATCTTTATTTTGCCTTCTTTCTAGAGCAGAGTTTGCAATGCATCGTTCAACAAGCATAGCAAAGTTTATATAAGGCAGGAAGCGTGTAGTCACGTCGTCGTAGACGTTATAGACAGTGTATAAAGCGTTTTTCCCATACATACTCAACACATATATATTTACAGTGCAAAAAGGATGAAAAAAAAGAAAAAGAAAATAAATAAACGCAGTGTGAAACAAAAATTAAATGGATAAATAGAATAAAATAAATATTAACCAAAAGATAAACAAAAGAACAAAGTTTATAAATTAACAGCACGAATGAAAGGTTAAATATTTATTCACCACATTAGACTTTACATTAAATAAAACTCAATACTTTATAAATTCATAAATACATCGTTGAACAGACACGTACAGATACCATTAAAATTGCACCAATTGCTGTATAATTTGTAATCAATAAATCTAAAGAAACCACCGCCCAGCAAACGGTGATTTCTTTCACAGCAAAACTTTTTCAATTTTCCAAAAGATTTACACAAAACCATTTGCGTTCACTTCATAGTATAATTCATCCTTACTCTTATTTTCTTTTTTCGATTTTCAATATAACAGAGCTGAGATTCCTCATCGACGCACGTTTATATACATGATATTACCGAGTGGATCATTTCCGAGTGGGAAAATTTATAGGGCTTGATTAAAAATGATTGGCCGCATGTGTCCGAACGATGAGAGTCACGTGAGGGCGCAGAATATATATGTATATATTTAATAATAATATACATATATATGTAATCATATATACATATATTGGTTGGGCCGTCGTGCGACGTAAGGTCGATACTCACGAACTCGCATATATATACACAATGTATGGTATAGAGAGACCAGGTCATCGTATTCGAGTCGTGAGCGGGCTAGAGGCACCGACACGGCATTGGAATTTCTCGACAAATAGGCGAATATGCACATAAATACATAACAAAGGGTCAGCGCGAGAGGAGCGTTCCCGCAGCGTTTTGCAACGTGGTGCATACCGCGCCAACAGAGAGAACTTGCTCTATCGTCGGCGGATTTCCGAGAGAGATGACCGCAAACCCGACCGCGTTACATTCACTGTATGTAGGTACTTCACTTTATTGCTCGATACGTCGTTTGAACGAATTATCATAGTGCCTTGGTAAGGACCCTACGAGAAAACATATAGAGACACTGCAACATTTATAATATAATCGTTATGAAGGATTATTAAATTTATATGTGTTTGTGTGAATTGGGATTGTTTTTTTTTAATTGCAAATTTTTGTGCATGTGAAAGTGTGGTAATTTTTATTGTAATTGTGAATTGGGAAATTTATTTTGGTTGGATGATATTTTTTTGTTAAATTGAATATCGAAATGCGAATGTGATTTAAAAATTTTTTTGTGCGTTCTTGCGTTACATTTTTAAATTATTTATCGGATTTTTATTGATGTGGAAGAGGACTTTATTCATATAGGATTAATAAACAAGAGTGGAAGGATTGTTTTGGATAAAAAATATTTGTCTTATAATTATTTTGAAAATTGTAATTTTCATTGTAATTTTTATATTTCCAAGTGTTGACTCAGAAAAGAATTTTATTTATATTCATGGTGTAAATTTTGAGGTTATTAAGTAAGAATAATTAAATCAACGAGAATATCGATGAAATTTATTGTAATATGATGTAAATATGAGATTCATATTACAACTGATGACTGTGGAGATGAATGCGCGCGCGCTATTCCCTTTATTGTCGGCGAACAGGAGGTCGTAGGTTCGATTCGCGGCTCGAAGCAGTGCGGATTTTTTTTTTTTAAGTTTACCAATGAATTATCATTTTATATTTATGTGTAGATTCGCTCACGATCCTACCCGTAGGCGGATGTTGGTGAACAGGAGAAATAATTCTATAAATTCACCTAAAAGAAAAACGATGAAATGAGAAGTAGATGAAGAATTCTAATCATTAGTTTATCTTATTAATTATCCTTCAATGATATTTCATTTAATCCCAAATTTATTATCCACCTGGTTATAAGAATTGTTCTGATAGTATAAATATAAAATTAAAAAAAGAATACACAACAAATCTGTATCACTGCTCATTTTTTATTTTGTCATCGCAATTTATCAAATTGATATCGCTTTAATCTACTGATTTCAACACTGCATTTCACAACATTTTTATACCGATTCGGATCAACTATAAAAAAAAAATCTCACTTTATGTCAGGCGTTAAAAAAATTCACTTTTACATGATGATGATGATAAAAAAAATTGAGTAATAACTCTACATAAATAATATTTTCATCAAAATATACTCGAGATGAAATCATAAATTATTCAAAACTATTATCCCACAATCGAGATAACTTGTAAATACCTCTGCCCTTTGTGTGAGTGTTCTTAGTGATGTACTAATCAATCGACTGCCACAACTTGTCCTACTTACATCCAACTATGTACATAACATCGTCTTCTGAATGACAGATAGTTTAGCGCCGATAAAATATTGAAAATGTTCTCTAATGAAAAAATTTATTGATATTCAAGCGCAGTACAGAGCTCGTGCGTTCGTGATCGACAAGAATGACACGCGTATGTATATAGTATCGTATGACGATCACGTATCGAGCATAATCAATTGCATATACGCCCATCACCTTTAGAGGTGTATACATAAACTCAATAAAATTTGTGAGAAAAAAAACTTTATCGTTCACATCATTTGCATATATAACAATGTTTATATACTGATGATGAAAAAGAAGAAAACTAAATTCATCGTGAATAAAACACAAAGGAAAAATAAACCATAAAAAAATTGAATATTTACTATTTTTAAAATTAAAAAAATAAAATGCGAAATGATGCGCCCGCGGAAATTTTCGTATGCCGCAGAGTGACAAATGTGCAACTCGTGCGACCCTTAACGTATTACGATCGCGATTATTATTATATTTCTTTTTATATCGCCAAAGTATACACACGGCCGGCGGTGGTCGGGTCTGGTTATTAATACCGAAGAAAGCATGGACACCCCGCTGTGGTCCTCACGATACCTTAGACACGGAGCCGACCCTGGCGCCCCGCGCATAGTTACAATGTGAAGAAGAAATCTTTGCGAACGAGGAATCGATCAAATAGATTACCTTCTCGTTGACGTTTGCAATGAATACTAGTATTCATTTTATAATAATGCCATTCATAATTGTACATCGCATTCATTCATTTGAATATAAATGTCTTGGAGAAGACAAAAAAAATTTTCTATACTCTGTTTTGTTATTTTATTTTATAATATCAAAGAAAGATCACAATAACGTGATGATGACTCATTCGTTATTCAGAGAATCGATGTTGATTTGACGTAAATATTAATACACCATGATCCAAACTCTACATTTAACATGTAATAAGATACTAATTGAGATAATATATAGTTAATGTGTTTTTTTCCAGATGAATTTTATTACTGGTCGTCGAACCGGTAAGCCAAGTGGCAAACATTTTTCGCAACATTCAAACAGGAATTTTATTGAAGTGTTTTACACTTCAAACGTGTAATGCTGATGTAGGATAAAAATATAAAAAATTAAATATTCTGCATTTCATGATGTGCATATAATCATAAGCTTCATTGAAACAAAACAAAAAAAAATAAAAAGAACAAAAATAATCAAGAAAAATATATAATGCAATTAAACCATTTCTTTTTCTCGTATTTTATTTTAAATAAAATTGGCAGTGCATTGTCAATTGGTGTACAATTTTGTGAGATGAGAGTTCATGATTCGTTTTTTTTTTTCTTCATTTCCATCGTGTATTGGAAATGTATTTTTGGTTATAAAACATTCGAGTACAATTGATCAATCAGTGTATTGGAAATATCGTGAGAGCAACATATGCATGAATATACAAATATGTATGTATATATATGAATATTATATATATATATATAAATACAGCCTGGAATCACATTCGTAAGCACGTAGTTCGGATATTGAACTACCAAACGAGTTGGCAATTGTAACAGTAGAGCCGAAGTATTGAATATGATAACACGTGTGTATTAAAATTCAATTATTCAAGAATTGTTTGTAGATTGAAAATAAATGCACATGTTATGTGTATGAATAAAGGGAACAATTGAAGAATATATATTTTAGCAGTATTTTGTCACCTGCGACTAATCCGTTTATTTATGCAATAGCAAATGAAAATAAAAATAAAATGTGAACAACTCAACCAAGCTATCGCTTTATTTTTATCTATGTACAAAAGCACAACTGAAGCATGATGGCTGGTTTTCCATAAGAGCGACGAGGATATACTGCGGCATATGTGGAGGAAAAGACCCAACCATTGTTTATCGCGACGAAGGCAGCGGTTTATACGAGAGCTCGTGCTATTTCGTGGGCAATTTTTCAAACTCACAGAAGCGCGGTGGCTTGTCATAAAGCCGGTAGAGTTTTCTCACTTGCTTATGCTTCAAGCAAATAGCATACGCGACGTGGATATTTTATCCGAATCGCTGAATTGCCTTGTGTTATAAACTATTTTTCTTTTCTCCCTTAACATATTTTAAATGGAGAAATAAAAGAAAAGAAAGGGATAAAATTGAGGCGGGAAAAATATAAAAAGCATTGCTGGTGCAAAAAAATATTTTTCTAGAATTTTTTTAAAAATTATTCTCATCTGTTTAATCGTCATTAAATTTTTATTTCATCAACGTTGTTGTTAATTATATTGTAGCAGTGTTTTATGCTACTCGTTATAATTAATTCAACTGACTGGTATAAAAGCAGAGGGCGTGACGCGAAGAATAAAAAAATGAGAAAGGAAAAAAAGAAAACTAAAAAAAAGGTAGCACAGAAAACGTAACGAAACATTTTATCCGTCCAAGGGTTAAAAGGAAAATGGAGAGGGTTACATGGTAACGAACAGGGGTAGTGGCGTCTGGTGCACCAGTGCAATTTATAAACCGAGCATTATTTCCCACCCCGTTATACTCTCACCCCGTAGAGTAGGCAAATAACTCGGCAACGGACGAAAAATAGAGTCATATTTTCCACCCAGGCAGCTGTTCCGTCGTCCCCGCAGAGATTCTAATAAGAACCGCGTAAAGCTTAGAAATTAATGTCCGTTTTCTTCTCTACATTACCATCATCTGCTTTACTTTTCACCCTATCTCCCATATTTTTTCCCACAATATTACAATTGTCATACTATCTCGACAGTGCACATATAACTCACCCCTACAGATTTTTTTTTCATCGCTCATTTTTACAATTGTATCATTTTAATACGTACACATTATTTATATTTTTTTACATTATGAATAAATGGTGTTTAAAATAAATGAAAAAAGAAAAAAAACGAAATTAAACGTGCTTGGTCTGCAACCAAGTGAAGATGTGTTGTAGACATTTTTAAAAAGCTTTTATATCATCACTTCCAAAAGAAAAGTTGGTCATTCAACACACCATTGATACTTTTTTTACAACCCTGATTCTTTATCGAAAGTGACAGCTCCAGTTTACTTTGATCTGAAGTTGCTTTGCGGTTCTACTTGTAACATCTATTTATGGTCAGTAAACCAATACTCTTGAAGACGTGCTCAGTGCACGTGCTTCTATTCAGTCTTCTGTCTCCAAAGGGAGATCACCTGGTAGTTTCGAACTGAAAGGTTTATATTGTTGTTGCTTTCCCTTGGTTGTCATTGGATGTCAATGTTATCAACTGAAGTTTGAGAAGATGTAAACATTCGCTTGATTTAATATTCAACGATTTTGGTAATAGTAACTGTAATAGTAAATTTACAATTATATTAAATTTAAAAATAAAGAAAGATATCGAATGAATATTTGCGCCATTTTCATTTGCACATTTAATATTTCGACTGTTACTTTGGTAGAATTGATCATTATAAATTTATCTGAGTAATTAAATAATATTAATCGAACATTATTTAATTCTCAATGAATCGCTAAGCTCCTTGAAAGCCATAAAGGGTAAAAAAAAAATGAGAAACTTTTAGCTCTTAAATAAAAATTCGATTTAGAGTCGAAAATGATATTCTTCAATAACGTAAAATGGAAAATAATCTTGAGATAAATAAAAATCATTCTATTACGTAAATATATTTTTTCACTGTATATTGAAAGTGGTTTTAGGGGTAGTTTGATTATATTCCCAGACATTGAGCTATGGTAAACTAGAATGAATTCACCCCTCATGGATAAAACAGGACCGACACTTGACGAATCGCGCGGTAGCATCCCTAAAACCCATTGCCTGTAGGACGATAAATCAAACATGAAATGGTGTAATGACCTACACGATCACCGCAGCTTTCCAAAAGTGTCATTGGACATTAAATTAAATTTTGTTTGGTTAAATTATATCAACCACCATAAGCAATAAAATTTGAATGGAACACATGAGAAACATATCAATGTGACACACCAAATTCTATTTATCGTCATAATATGACATTTCTTTCTTTGAAAAGTGTGATCGGTCGCGTGGCCCACATGATAAAAATTGCATGTTTGACTTTGATCGAAATAAATGTTTCTCATAGCATTATATATATACAAATTTATCAGTAACAAATTTAATATTGTATTCACTTCTACATCGTCTTCGACATTATATAGATAAATCAACAGATGTGTTGTGAGTTTATCTACAAAAATATATGCGCAGACTTTTGAAACTGCAGTAGTAATTTCTACACAGCTGAACTATCACGTGTACTTCAGGTTTTATGGGATCGTCATGGGACACTAGATCTGCGCTCGAGTTCTTTTTCAAAGCAGTAAAATCCATAAAATGTTCGTGCTTCGGATCATGTGAATTTTTAAAGTTTTCCAACCTTGTCGACATGGTTTTTAAACGTATATACGACTTGAAACAGAGTCTTTGTTTATTTTTATCGACCATTTTATGTGTCATTTTTTCTTTGCCACAAGTGTCCGTTAACTCTAACAACAATTGCGTCATGAAATTCATTTTAGCAACATCTTATCAGCCATATAAAGATTGTAGACTTTGTAAAGTCTTTGCAATTTTTATGTTTTTATTCAATGGCTGTATCGTATATTTTCAACATGATATTAAATGACATATAAATATAATAGATTCAATATCATCAAAGGAAAGAGCAATCGCTTGCACGAATATTGTTTTGGACAGTTCATTATTGCCCTGCTGTGCCAGGAAATGATGTTAGGATAACATCAAAAGCTGATGGAAATGGCAATATTGACATCACAATAATTATTTCATTTGATATTTGTCCATTTCAAACCAATAAATGTAGTCGTATCGTGATTAAAACCAAATAATTCTGATATTCAATAGTCAAAGGAATTTCTGTGTGATTTGTAAATATAAAGGAATTACTGAAAGGTGAATTGTTATTCGTCAAATACCTCCTGGCATTTTACTCTTGTTTGAAATGTGTCATAAATTCTGATTCTTTGCTTTATATGTCATGACAGAAATCGTATTTCATGCGTATTGTGCGAATGGCGCTAGTTTTCTCAGTATTTTCCTTCACAGCATCTCGACGCAACTGTGTGCGACGTAATGCCCACACTTATCGAATTTACGCAGCATAAAAGCAAATTTATTGTCGCGAGACCATCTCACATTTATATCTGTATGTGTATATATATACATGAGTGCAAAATTCATTCACGAATGTAGTCGTAGGTGAACTTGATTTATTTGGGATGTATAATGTTTATACTGTACAAATATTAATTCAAATCTATTCGAGTGATTTTCTTTTTTTTACGATTGATAATGACCGTAAAATGCATTATAACGTGACGCTGTTTCTTATTTTGTCTAATTTCAATTTCTTATTATTTTTTTTTTGTTTCTCTTGAAGCGCGATGCGACGTTTTCATGAGCCGAAGAAATTTTATTGCGTTGCGAGGAACACTGATCAAATCTTTTTATCTATGCGAAACAATCGAATGAGAAATATCCGCATTTGACATTTTTATTGTGCAAGTCGTAAAAAAAAATGTTAACCCAAAGTGAACCAACAGCTTGTCCGAAATTTTTATTGCATCATATTTTTTTCGGTAGACAAAATATACAATTCATAAACACACATAAACATTTATGTATATATATATATATATATAATGAATATATATAGGGAATATATGTGACTTTGAAGGGTCTATTTGATGCAGTTATAATTTTTTTTCAAGTATACTTTTAATAATTGTTTTAACTCTTTTGTCTTTGTGTTCGTTTTGAAATTTTCCAAGAAGTTGAATTAAAGAGAATATTATTTTGAAGAGCGAATCATTTTAGTACAGACTTTACACACATATGCACACGCACCATTTTTCTTTGGCCAGCCCTCTTCAAATAACCCATTTGAAGCTTCTTTTTTTTGCGCACGAGACAGAAGAGACCCTTCACCGAAATGTCCCGACCCCTTGTGACGTTTTTTTCACAGCCCCTCTTGTTTGCACGCATCGTCCAACTACACTAATACTTATGCTTTTGCCTTTATTTCTATACTGAGTATATGTCACTCTTAGCCTCGTTGACTTCTACCAAAGTTAATTGCCTCAATTAAATCTTCGCTACGAACAATTTAGGACGAAAACGTTGAGGACTGCGATCGCGGTTGAAAATGCACTGAAGAGGGTTAGAGATTCAATCGCGTTTCCTGATTCCTTCATTTTCTCTCTTCGTTGTGTTGATTTTTTTTGTCGCCTTTTTTTTTGTGAACGACCCCTCTCGATAGATCGTTGACTGGGGACGGACGCAATTTCGAGCGTACATGGAGAATCAATTGGTGGGATTGACGTGAATTGCGATGGAATTAACATTCTTCCGTGAGCACCACATGCAATTTTGTCTGGTGCTCTTATCCGTCACATTGGACGTATTTTTTTTCTTGTTTATTTTTTTTCTTTGATGAATATCAAAGGTTTGATAGAAATACAACCAAAAAACAGTATGGCGACATTTAAATTTCGATTAATCATCGATGCAGAGTGTGGCGTCACTTTCAAAATTAACTTCCTACTGTACTGTGATTAACAAATTTGTCCGACCAAAATTACGTACTTTAATGATGCGCGCATAAAAAGCCTGTAGATTACGCAACACGCGGAACGCCTCGCTCGCACCACTGGACCGTTGATTCCTATGGAGCTAATTGCAATTTTGCGAGCGGTGCTTGTTTGTTCATAATAATGTAATGGAGAAATAATTTATAAATTTATGATCTTTTGAATTACAAGAATTTTTACATGTAACATTTATTGCCTATGTTGCAATTTGATTTTTTGTTGAAATTTTTGAATGGTAAACAACGTCTGGTGATTGATTACTGTACATGTATAAAAATCTCGGATTGTTGGCGGTGGCGGTTTTAATTAATTGCGGGATGTTAACGCAACACGCACTGCAAAATAATTTAATAGTTTGTCGACCGAAAATTCGTGGCTGGCAATTATCCGCATGGTAATAGAGTACTTATGCATCGTAGCATAAATTCCCTGCGGTCAACACGGAGATTATTTAATAACATATATAAATAAAATCATTTAATTCATACAAATTAGTTGTTTCATATACAACTGTTTTGAATATTCTATAATTAACTTAACATAATAACAAAAATTCCGTTGATATTGTGTACGATTTATTTGCTCTGTGATAAAGTTTGAATTCCATGAAACATTTCTATACCTGGTAAAATTCTTTGAACGTTTTGTAAAGTTTCAGAGAGTAACTATGGCGCAAACGGTGCTCATTATTGTCCAGTTTTAATTAAATATTTGATATTGTCATCTCCGGTACTGCAATATCAACTAAGTGACGTTATATTTTAATTTGCATTATACTAAAATTTTTAAAAAGTAATTTTCAACCTAACATTTTTCATTATTCCTGAGCATTTATCCATGAATATTTTTTTTCTTTCGTTGCATCACAATTTTATCCGTTCAATTATTTTAAAAATTTTACATAAAAAAACTTTAGAATGGTCTGCCTCACTTCGAACTCTCATTGGGGCACTCATCAATTGTCTGGTGGGAGCTGCGCTTCGTGGATTGTTGTCAGCGATTTTTGGCTGGTAGAGAGACCGTGGTCAAACATGCTGACTAAGTTTAAAAGAAAAAAGAATGGTGAAATAAAAAAAAATTGGCGAGTTGCGGAAATAAAAGTATAATCTAGGAGTATGTACGCAGCAGCATGCAGGTTATTTCGTGTAAAAAATCAACCTCTGCATCTGAGTTGACGATAATCATGAAATTTTATGAGTTGTGACGTTCAAAATGACATGATGCAAAACACATTCGATCGATTGACGTTATATTATCTGTACATTATGAAAAGAGTTGGAAAATGGCCAATAAAATCAGCATGTTTATGACTGGATCGTGATACTGTCACAGCTGGACGGATAATAATGACTGTGAATTTCTGCAGCAAACCTTATTAAAAAAAAAAACATACAAACAAAACAAAACGAAAATAAAATGAATTCTCACAACATCGTTATGAGAAAAAATTTTTTTAATATTTACTGTCTGTATACTAAAATTTATTTGTCTCCTTTTCATCACGTAAAGTAAAAAAAAAAAGAAACGAAAAAAAAATGATTGGAAAAAAAGTACCCAGTACAAAATTGAAAAACAAAGAATATTTTCCCAATTTTAATTGATGATGACGATGTGGAATTTTAATTGATACTGCTAATTACTCTTTTGATAGTATTGCCTACGTGGGGCGTGGCAATTCTGACCTGCTTCAAGCTACTCGATGAGGATAAAAGTAAAAAAATTCTATTACTCTTTCGAAAAACGAAGGAAAAAAAAGTAGATCAAAAAAAAAATTCCATTAAACATATATTTCTAATTTTTTCAAATCGACATTTGCGTAACAAAATTTCTCCTGTTGATGTTTGATATATCATACAAATTTCCTTCTTTTTCATCCTATTTTTTGTCTTCCTTCTTTTTTTTCTGTAATTCTTACATGAAGTGGGGTTAGTGTGAGAAGGGCGGAGCGATAACGGTTCGTAGTGGGAGAGTGGCGAGGGGCGGGAAAGAGGCGTCAGAAGCAAGAGGGATCAGAGGGATACATGAAATAATAATGGTATGTATAAAGTGTAATTTAGCTAAACGTATGCAGCGTTGTATTGAAGCTTGGCTCCAGAATCCAGGAGCGTACCAACAATCTTATAAACATTGAAATCATTCAACAATTTTATTTGCTAAAATTTTTCCCACAACATCAAATTTTCTTCCACCAACTGCAACAAAAATAAATAACACCCAAATGTTCATCTTCTATTTCAACATTACAATAATAATTTAATAATAATCAACTTAAATTTAATTCACAACGAAATACAACAACAAAAGTTGGGCCCCCCCACCCGCTTAAAGTGACAGTATTTTGCGAGTTCGATGGACACGTACCTGAGTTATGCCACAGGATGGATAGCTCGAGGCTCGCGGTGAGTAAATTACAAGGTAAGACAGAACGCCGACTCCCTCTTCCCACCGTAGCATTTTCTTTCTCCCTTACTATATCCCCCTCTCACTCATTCATTCTCATTCTGTTGTGCACTCTCTTCCTCACTGTGTAGTTGTTCAGATGCCTTTCGTCTCGCGTTCACTCCCTTTTTCCTCTCTTCCACGGCGGCATATTCTGATCCTCGTCGTTCATTCTTCGGCTACGAATCTTCTACCTCTTATATATCTGTTTATGTATATATACTCGTGTGTGTATGTGTATCATCGAGTACGACCGCTCGATTCTTCTCTCTCCTCATCCAGAGTATTTCATGGGCAAATCCCAAGACTTTGCTTCATGATAGTTGCTCATGCTGCTCTCTTTCTCCTTTTCTTTCCGGCACTTGCGCCTTTCTCACTCATGTTGCTACCGTAAAGTCGTCGCGTATAACTTGTCGACCTCGTCCGCGGTCGACTGCACCGATTCAGTGCTTCTCCATGTCTGCTTTTACTTCGATTTTCATGAGCGCGCGCAATGAGATGCACCGCTGATCCTATGATCCGTGAGTATGCCTTGTCATATTCGTCTACTGGTTGGCTTCTTCGGCTTCTTTATTATTACACTCACTTTACAATATGTCATTTTGTATGGATGAAATTACTTGCTTCTTCAGCATGAAGGATAATCTTGATTGAAAGGGATTATCGTAGTAATGTTGAAATTTCTTTCCTTTTTCCCCTGTTTTTTTCTTTCCATATTCAGAATTGATATGGGCAATGGAGTGTAGTTGATCGCGTTGCTTCAGGGGATGGAAAAGAGAAACAATGTGTGAAACATCATCATGTGTTTATATACTCGTCGAGGACATATGCGTAAAGAATTGTCCCCAAATATGCGGAGAAATACAACATCTGTTGGCGGATAGGATCAATCTCTCAATCGTATAATTTTGGCAGCCGTATAAAAGAAATATCTCAATTCTTCAACAGTCACCCTTGGTAAATTTATACGTAGATATTCACAATTTTTTTTCCCCTCATTTATTTTTTTTCCCGCATTTTCCTCTGTTCTTTATCACTTTGTTACAAAGCTTATTTGTCGCGCTTGAGTCCGACCTTATTTTCATAATGCACAGTCGATCGATACAAGCAGGAGATCGAGAGGTATAAAGAAAAAGGAAAAAAAACGAAATCATGAAGAGACGTTGCCGGAAGAAAATGTCGATAAGCACCATTCCCGGTAACTGTTTCCGTCACGATCACTTTCCGCAGGAAATCGTCCAGAGATGTATAGAAAGGAAGGGCGAAGAAGAAGAGTACAAGAAAAAAAAGGAAAAAAAAAAGAAAATAAATAATAAAAAATAAAGAAATGAAAAAAAAAGTGGTTGACGGGTTGCATTGCCGTCGTCTCTTCTTACTTTCCGGAAAATTGTCTGCCATTTTGATAAGGGCAGCAATAACCGCTTTGGACTGAAATGTAAAATGTTCTGGGTGTTGGAGTATACAGACTACAAGCGAATACGACCACAGACGATGGGTGCGAGGTTAGAGTGTGGAAGAAAACCGTGTGGAACGCTTGGGGCGAGGCCATGACGAATCGCTCGACGTGCTGTATGGAAATACGGAAAATTTTAAATTGGCACTGAGAACTGCCATAATTCTCATCCACCGTGTCAACTTTTGACCATTTATTTAGTCTCGTCGGCAGTTTATTGTTGTAATACCTAAGCATTATTGAAGGTTTGAGGGTGTATTTAAATAATAATGTTTGAATATGACGATCATTTGGTCTTGATGCATGAAATTGGAATTGTACCGGTGATGAATGGTATATAGAAGAGTAACAGAAACAAAATTATAATCCTTCATGACATTCGTTTTCTTTCACTTCTACTTCTTCCTTTTTTTTTCCTCTTTCATACGACACACTCGCACTAACATAGAGTCCGGGTTCACGGACGAGAGTCAGTGGTTGTATCATAAATTCATCAGTATTACGTCCGATTAGCATACCAACTGGACTCACAAGTACATTGTCACACCGGTGCGCGCCTATCATCCCTTCTACACGGATTTACTGATCTTTGTTCGTGCCACATGTCTGTACAGTGTTTTCACAGTGGTCGTGTGCGTACACGAGCAACTGTCACACATTTGTATACGATTTGGTTACGCGCGAGGAATGCGTCGTAAACATCGAGCTTGAAAAGTTTAAGCATGATAAATTGCATACTTAACAAAT
Organism: Meteorus cinctellus; assembly: GCA_030523045.1. NCBI lineage: Eukaryota > Metazoa > Arthropoda > Insecta > Hymenoptera > Braconidae > Meteorus > Meteorus cinctellus. Next base: position 93,381 of record JAPYZF010000002.1, on the reverse strand, counting down.
TGAGCGTGACGCTCGATGCTGTGAGTGTGTGGCTTAACCGCCAATATTTTCAAGTTTTGTCGTCTCTAACGCAAATTTGATTTTGCAATTCAAAATACAAATCGAGTGTTGATATCAACGTTATAATATTATTCAGAGTGTGACGGCTTAATCTTAAAAAAAATATTTAGATACAATAAATTACATCATATAAAATTTATTTTCAAACACACATCTATGTGAATTTTTTTTTCATAATTAATTCCATATTACGTATTAAATAATACTTTATACATGACAAATTCGAATAGATTATGAGGATCAATATAAAATTTATACATACAAATATACATAGAGCAAAAGTTGGAATAAAAATAGAAATGTGAAAGGAAAAGAGAAAGGACAAGGGAAATGTTCACATGTATGTATATATAGATTGGGAAACGAGGGGAAATGGTGGGTGTAGAGGTTGAAAAGACATCAGAAGCGAATGTATAGGAACTCGAGAGGACATTTTACCAAGGGGTTTGTCGGGCTTCCCATTATCGGGAAATTAAAGCCCGTAACTCATCTCGACTTGACTTCTATTAGACTTTCCCTCGGTTACCCATGGTCGATATTACTTTCGATATGAAGCAGCTACTAAATTAATATCCACAATGCACTGGCAATTATGGAAGGCCTTTATTCGCCCAAACTCGTTGAATGTGTGTGTATATACACATCATAACGTCGAATAGCCCTCGCATCTGTGGATATTAACCGATGCTCATATATGCACCCGAGAACGATAGCAAAGCGTAAATGGCGCTTTGGCCCCAACGAGAGTATAGCGTGCGTCTTTGTAATCGTCCACTGACTGTGCGTGACTTTCCATTTGCCTTAACCCGACAGGGAGAACAATGCGAACTCAGTGGTTGCAAATCGCACCCTCTGACATCACAGGCATATTTCATATCGTTAATCACTTTTTCGAATGTTCTACGACGAGCTTTGCACTGAACTTTGGATTGTAATCACCAGATAATGCTTCATGTGTTGTGTTTTACTATACATCAACCGTGCAATATATTTCATATTTTCAAATGCATTTCAACTCATTTCACAAAAGATTAAAGAAAAAAAAAAAAAAAAACAAATCACGTAGACTTTTATTTTATCTTTACAAAACATTTGTTTATGTAAATTCATTATGTTAAAAGGTCTCACACCCAAAAACTGTTTTATCTCGTCAACAGGATTTAATTGTTTTAAGGGTAAAATGACATTCATGTGTGTTTGTATATGCACTCTTGACTGTCACACTAATTATTAGACTTGAACTAATGGCCATTTTCAGACTCCAATCCAATTGGTTGAAAATATATTTTCGAATTTTAACGACAAGCCAATTATGCATAATTTGATTTCATGTGGAGTTGCCACACGGACGTAGAAGCATTTGCGTTCTCTTTCATTCTCAAACCCATTCTCCTAATCGCTTTACGTTGCGCAACCCCTGCAAAAGTTACAGCGCAAAAGTCATGCGAGAGATTGTGAGGTGAACAGTGAGAGAGGAGAAAAGCAGCAAGGAGAAGAGTAATGCTCGTTTGCTTGCCATCGTCTGCACACTACTGTTACCCCTAGAATCCATTAAACCGAGTGTCGAGTCGTTAATTTTCGTTGTCCGAAACTCCAAACTCCTTGCAAGTTCGTTTTTGCCCAGTGTAAAGTGGCAACGTACGACGAAATATCGTCCACTCAATGTTAAAAAAAAAACAACTACAAACAAAAACAAAATAAATGAACAAGATAAATAAAACCTAAAGAAAAGTCATTATAACAATATTAGAAATATACTTTCAACGTTATGAGAACTCAACAAATGCCACTGACAATTATTAATGAGTCGATTTTTATTGTGTATCATCATTGTCAATTTTATAACATAAAAGAATATTATACATAACCTATAATTGAATTTCTATTATTACAACCACATGTGAGAACACACATTCTTAAAATCCAACAAACTATTCAGCTATTATTACACTGTTTTGGTTCGCATGGATGCATATGTCGGATCTCAACAATTTGTCATACATGAGATGAGGTCAGTATATACAGGGGTGATGTGATGATACATACCGGAATGTATATACGTCCAAGCACATATGTAACGAATTAGAGAGAAACAATAGAGGGTTCATCATTATTATTATTATTACTATTACTATAGAGCAATATATCATCTCTGAATATACCAGTAATAGATAAACTCAATTTGATTGATCGCAATAAATTCCCAAAAGCAATATATATCACATAAATTTAGGAATGATGAGCATGCATTACATTAGTTTAATAAGATGCGTGAATTTGAATAATGCCGTTGTCAGAGTACCTAAGGGATGCGCCATTGAGCATCAGAGATGGTGGAAGATATATATTGCTTGATGGAGATAGCAGTGTAGTTTCAACTGATGCTGTTATATGTACGACTATGGAATGTCAGTGGCTTCATTCCGAGGTCAGAGAAACCAAATATAGGGAATTGCTGTTATAGAGCTGCAGGCTAAACTGGCTATTCAGATATACAATTGTAATTCTATCCGACATCTTTGGATGTAATGCATATATTCGTGTAATTGATAGGTTATGATATGGATGCATCAATCGATTTCACACAGAACTCAATGTTCTATGGTGTAATCAAATCAAGTGAATGCCGTTTTTAAAATGTCAATTATTCATTGGATAAAGATGTATATAGAAATGAAGACGAGTTTACTATCGGATCATTATTCACCGCTGTATATTGATTTCCATTTTAAAATACGTTGGTAAATATATTTCTTGGATAATGTTATTAGAATTATTCAAATAGATATTTAAAATATTGAACAGAATTAATTTTGGTATTCAAAAATTGTTACTCATCTCTATTACTATTTGTTTTTGTTTTTGTTTTTAATTAAACAGATCGTCTCTTCAACATGTAAGTTCCCTTGTTCCGTCTATATATTCCGATGACAACAGGGGGAGATAATGCTGAAGAGCAATACATCATACTTGACAGAAAACCCTAAATCACTCAGTATACACACCTGCGGCACAGTAATTCAATATAACGTACAAAGCAATTTATAGTGTTCAGCTAAGAATACAAGAGAATGAAAAAAAAAGGAATAAGCAAATAAAATCAATCTTACATTTCAATTAAAACAAAGATATTACGAATGTGTTTATATATATCTACATGGACTTTGTGTACGGATTTGGTAAGCTTAATATATTCGAAGGGATTGTAATTTACACAGACGTATAAGTACATACGAATAATCAGTTGCAGATTCTGGTTGTTAGGGTTGGTATCTTCGAATCTATATATCTAACCAACGCAACCGCGCTTTTGCCTTGGGGATGTAGTCTTGGGTGCGCTCAGTTGCTTGGCCCGCGAGCTACGTACGCAATTATCATCCTTGATTGGATTATACGGTGTGTTGATTTGGCGAGGATGCATCGATAGTATTTGGAATTGTACCGCAAGTTAAGTGAGAAATATTCATGTTAATATGTGTTGTGTAATATGTCAAAGTGAAATTTAATTATGACATTGTCGTTAATATATTTGGATGTGTATGAAATTTTTATTTTATATTAAACTATGAGATCTACATTATAATAATGAATCGGAGTTAATAAATATTGATGGGATAAAATAATCAATTTGAAATAGGATGATGGATTCATTTATATTAACGTAATTGTTGATGATAAATTATCCAACCAGTTGACCCGTGATATAGATTGTGGGATTTTAGCCCAGGGGCATCCTAGCAACGGATGGGGTTTAGTCATAACTGCGAAAATCAATGAAAGCACGTTGACCTGAAAAACAGTTCATAAGGTTGAATATAGAATACCAATTGTTATCGAGATAGACTGCGCAGGGACAATAAACTTTTATGTTTTGTTCGGTTTTGTTATGTAGTACGGGGTAGTTTCCGCTATTTCTTTTATTCTATATCCGGTTAGCGGGACAACCAATTTTATGTATATCTTGGATTATGGATTTTATAGAGACGATGATAATCAATTATTTATTTATATTCATAATGACAGGTATTGAAGTATTTGATGCAGTGAAATACGAGAATATGACATGTGATCGATATTGCTCTGTGTCATTTCCTCTTGAATATTTAATACAAACGCCATTAAACTCAATGATAATTATTTCATTTTGTATGATTAATAATAAAAAGTTTAATTCATTTGTAATGTATTTCAACGCTTCAACAACCACACGCTGTTTTATTCAATAAATGCAATTCGTTATTGCGCTTCAATATTAATTAATATTGATTAAAAATTCGTTGGAACTTTGTGTTAATTTTATATCAACTTTTACAGTTAAATATAAATTTGATATTATTTCTGTTTGAAATAAATGAAAAAACTTCAATTGAGTTCTTCGAGCTTTGCATTTGGCATTGATTACCATAAAATAATGAAAAATTGGAATCATTTTCAAGATCTACGAACTCATTAAGCGACCACTGCCTTTTTTTCTCTTTTTTTCGAATACGACGTACTTCCATTTGTCGTAACTTACGGGACGGACAAACGAATAGTCCAGTGATGACAGAGCAAAATTCTCTCCCCTGGTGTTCCTTCGTGCCCACAAGGGACGAAAGTGCCACCGAGTATAATACACAAATACTCATAGTATGTTCACATATGTGTTCTATATGTGAATGAGCTTGAAGCTTTCGAGGGTTGGTGCTACATATTCGAATGGCAATCGTGGCCACATCTTGTTTCAAACCAAGTATGTTCAAACTAATCCAATCGGATTTGCTTCATGTCATTCATGGACAAATGAGATCGCCTGTGGTCGATGACGTGAGAAAACATCCCTAACATACCATTAAATACCAGATGTTACGAAATATCTACACACTGTGTAACATGGCATCACATCACATCATATTCATATACATTCATCCAAAAACATTTTCTCTCAGTTATATATTTTACTTTTCTAACATTTTTTACCCCTCCAACTTCATTGGAGTAGACTTTTCTTGCATTTGTTTTATTCGATACACTTTTCTTTAACTTACCACGTCTTCAAGTAGATAATTCAACCCCCTTACAATTCACCTACTTTGTGAAACAAGTTGGTATTAGCGAAAAGTTGGACGTAGTAAGTACCCAATGTCTGAGAAAAGTTGAACGAACTAAAAGAGACTGGTTTTTAGCGTTCAGAATATGTTTGTCGATGGAGTTTCTGCAATTGTGCAATATGAAAAGTTTAAATAGATAGGTAAACAGTTTTTATTATAAATATTATTAGATATCGATAATAGATAAAAAATAACGATCTTTCTTTTATTTATTTTTTCATTATTCTTCTCTCACTTTCGTATTATAAAAGTGTTGTCAGTGGAATTTCCACGAGTTCTTAAGCGTGGCGGGTAAAATGTACAATATGGAAAGAGAGTAAAAAAGACACAGGATATGTACGATGAAAGGACGTTGGATGAAGGTACGTTGAATGTAAGATACCAAACTTCTCATCACCGGGGATTAAAGCGTTATTGCAAAGCCTCGCGCACGTTGGGTGGCATGGCGTGTTCATCGCCGTCGTCATATTGGACGCGCTTTCATACGTTGAAATAAAAAATATTCAAGTGAAGTTTACACGTGGGATAATGCGCGCGCTTATACTTTTGCGCGTCAATATTGGGATATTCTAAAAGCAACGGTGCGAAATGCAACCGAAATTACTCTCATGCATATACAGACACTAATAGAAAATATATTATCATTTTTTTTTTATTTTTTTCGCTTTTATTTTCAATGTTCAAATTTCGCTAATGTTTTTCCATGTGTGTTGCGACGAGAGCTTCTGTATATGAATGAATTATTGGACCAGCATGAAATAAAAATTATGTGAGAATTATGTGTTGAAATTTGAGTTGAAAATTTATAAATTAAATCCATATGAATTATATTTATATTATAAATAATTCATAATGATTTACATCATTTTTATATTATGTTCATAAATGACTAAATAAAATTAATGGACTAAATCATCATTTTTAATTATAAAGATTGACTGTTAAATTATTTTTCATTTAATGATTCCATCAAAAGATGAAATCGAAAAAAATTGATTAAGAATAGACACAACAATAGAATTATCATCCATTCAACAATTTTCAAATTGTGAGGACATTCGTCAATTCTGTTAGACATTCCAAAAAAAAAAAGAATTAACTGTCAAAAAATTCTTGCGATTTATATTTTCAACTAAAGCGTCAATAACATGATGAATACTTTTTTAAATTGTCACTTAAAGCATATTCCCAAGTTACAATCAGAGAACTAATAAAAACAAACACAACCCAAGTAAGAAAAATAATAAAAAGGTGTTAAACTATTCAAAGTCGTGTAAGAATATTAAAAAATAAATACCATCAACTAAATTCCATATTAATTGCACTAGTTATTACTACACAATCACACAGAAAGTCAAATCACATTGAATTACGAGAAATAAAACCATTTGTCATTCCGATACTGGAAATAGAGCGGATATTCAGATTAAACTAATGACTACACTGAAATATATATGTCAAGATACAGTTGAATTGTATGTTTTGTTAATTCCCATATTGGATATACATCCAAACATATTCATTTCCTTTTCGCACATATATCAACCCCCATCTGATTATATTTCAGGGTATCTGTTTAACATATCTTTTTTCCCTGGGGGGGCTCGCGATTATCCGGCAGCCAAAGATATGGCTAATAAACGTTTCTTCGATCAGTCACGATTGGATGTTTGAGGGCAAGAAAAATAAAAGAAGAGAATAGAAGAAACTCAAACACACACACACACATATATATATACATCTTGAAGAAGTACTGCGGCGTGAAGGAGGAATAAAAGAATTGGCGAGTAACTTGAGTCAGTTCGAGCAAAAGTTCTCGCTCTTTCAAACACGCTTTGATGGGTTCGGCTAATGGAAGGTGCCGAAGGGGTCGAAAGGTCGCGACGGAAGTTTGTGGAGGGTGCGCTCAACGACGTTCTCTCCCTCTCTTCTTCCCTCTATATATACATCTATGTACATGCATATATACGAAAACTCGTGCGGTCGTGTCACCTCTTTCTCCACAGAGTGTTCGCCTTCGTTGTATATCTCTTTTTACCCAATTCACTCACTCGTTCTCACCCTCGTATTCGCTCTCGTTTTCATCGACAATTCCAAACGCGCGGTCTCGTCGTAGGTACATATTTATGTATGAGGTTCTAGCACTCGCCCGCGTCCCCATATAGTTGAAAACGGCGTTCACCCGTGAATCTCAGTGGTAAAGCCCTCTCGTAACGCGACCTCGACCAAGAATCGAAGAGAACGTATATATATATACCTCTCTATACAGCTTTTCGTTTTGGACCCTCTGTTTACGTATGCAAATAGAGTCGGATCAATGCCGTTAATTAGGATTTGCTTTTCCTATACTATCGTCGCACAACCATCGACGTGATGGTCCACCACAGTGCAATCATCAACCAATATAATCACTATGAGTATACATGGTGGTACACGATAGTGCAGATGATGGTGTATGATGGTAGATGCCAGACTCACGTGTTCGTCACTGTTCGCGTTCTTTGGCTCTCATCGCCATTGCCCTTTTTCTCGTTCACATATACACATACTTATATGCTTTGTGCGCATACATTCAAACCTGATTACACGGCCTCGTGTGTATGATGACCATACGACGCCCACGATAAGCTTGCAACGTGGCATCTTTGAGTCGCCACGGTTTGCGCGCCATAATCGCACGCGATGGCGTATAATCATATATGCGTCGAGCCAAGCCCCATCTATATACGCCCTTTTCATTTTCTTTTTTTTTTTTTATTATTTTTCCTATACTTTTTATATACAAGTACTTTTGTAACGTTACGTATGTGTTCATGGTGCAAATATCAGTATAGAAATTTTCTGTTATATGAATACCCTTTTACATCATTTCCTATCTCTTCACAATGTGTTTGATCCTCTTGGTAGCACGACAACCCACGTTTCTCCAAACAAAGACATTATGTATACGTTTACCTTACGCGTGCCTTTCTGATTATCATTATTAACCCTTTGTCCTCGCTCACTTCCTGTATCTCTTTCATTCTTGGCTTTGTTTACTTGTGAATTCAGTGATTTGAAACGTTTTGTTTATTGCTCTGTTCTCTTGGATATTTGTGCATGACATGGATTATATTTGAAAAAGAGTTATGAATGAATTGATGTGCATACTTTTGCTGAGTTTTCTCACTTTGGAATATTCTAGACTTACTGTCGCGAACGTTTAAGCTTTCAATTTGCATTTTCTTGGATATATATACAGAGTATATACGTTTGGAATCGATATTGGGGCTGTGAAGAATCATTGAGACTTTGAAATGCTGATGAGTGCAAATGATTCTCTTTTTCTTCTTCCTTTTTTAATGCAAGCTCAATATTTCGTGGTTTATTTTCAGAAGAAATTCATCTCATTCTTGTTTAAAAGCGAGCAAAAAGGAAGTGATATGCATTCATTATATTCTGTTTGTCCCATATTTCATCATTATTTTAAGTTACCTACGCTGTGTATGTTCATGTGTACGTTTCGCTAGTATTCATCGCGAAGATATACTTCTAATTGCAAGTGCATCAAAGCCTGGTGAGAATGAGAAACGAGGTCAACTTGACAGCGATTTCATGATTCTCCACGTTCTGTGTTTTCATTTTTATTATGTCTGCTTTTTTTTTCTTTCTTTTTTTTTCAACGTTTCTTCTGCTATTATTATTTCTCATTTTTCATTTTTTGTTTGGCTTTGTAAATTAGACGCATCGCCCATTGTTTTCTCAGATATTTACGCTAGACTACAAAAGTTTTTTCACGCTCATCTTTCTTTGTTTTCGTTATATTCTTTTCTCTTCCATCTTTATTTATTTTTTCTTTTTTTTTTTTCTTTCCCCCTCTCTCTCTCGCTCTTTCACTTATACGTTGATTAACAGAAGTCTCGCGTCGAGTGTCGGTGGAAAACCTCAGCTGTGTATAGTTTTATATCTATACAAGTTTATATATGTGAGTTACGTTCACGGAATTGAAAAAAGCAAATGAGGCAAGGGAATAAAATACGGAGAGGATAATAATGAAGAGAAAAAAAATAGACAAAAAGTTTACGGACCGGTGTAATATGATACGTCATATTCATCATAAAGCAGTATTGCATTCAACGCTTCAAAACATTGACGGCACATCAAAATTCCTCAAAGAAACTTTCTCACAAGCGCGGTTGTGCGCGGAAGTGTATGCACGTTCAAAAGCTACGGGATAAATTCAACATTATTATTTAGCGGTGTGTTTCAACACAACGTTTTCATATACATATATATATATATATGTATATGTACATCAGAATCTAATATGAGAACTGAAAATTATGAGTGGAGTTTATATAGAGCCATGACCGGATATCTATTCGAGGGAAATCCGATCCTTTTGCTAGTATATATTCCTATGTACGCTTTTACCTCTCCTACATCATCGCTGATATTTCATCCATAATGAGAATAAACTTTAGTGTAGTCCGCTTTATGAATTTAATAGCTACATGACGTATTTCTACCTCACCATATGCAACTCCATTCTATTATTGAGAGACTTCATCGTTAAATTTTGTGACTGAATTAAAGATTTATGTTGTTTTCATTTGAATCCTTCTGTTGAAATGGTTATGATGCATGAAATATTCTGGGCAATTATTGATTTTTCATGGAAACAAAAGAAAAACGATACTGGAAATATGAGAATGGAAAGTATAGGTATAATGGTGGTTCAATTTATTTATAAATCAGTTTGGGATGATGCGATATTTGTTTATGAGGCTACTTACGACTTCTGTCAATTTGTTGACTAATCATTTGGCTATGTCGAGTGAATTTAATTGGAGAAATTCAAAAATATGAGGATAATTTAAGAATATAAATACAGTGAAGTCATATATACATTAATTATGAGGTCATTGTTGTCAAAATAAACTACAGGTTATGAAAAGTGAATGAATAATTTGTGATGATGGCAATTTGAAAAATTAATGAACGGAAACAGGAAATTTTTAAGAATTTTAAGCTTTAAATTCGTCATTCATATGAATATTTGTAGAACGAATAAATAAAATAGTTTTCTTCAGTAATAATTCAAGTCATTTTGTAATTATGAATAATATAATATTCATTTTGATGTCTTGGTCGTTAATGAAGACAATTCCTGGTTCTTGGAGATGATAATGTCAATGAAAGTATTTAGTTTACTTTCATTAGAAATTCACAGAATAATTAACGTGCTTTATAATGACACTGCGATCTAGAAATTGAATAAAAATACGAAATTATTGAATATAATATCTGACTCATTTTTAATTTATTTTGAAATTCATATTTGGTATTTCCAATAAATAATTTGGACATTCCGATCTCATTGAGAACTCGTCATGCGTATTGATAATGAAACATCCAGACAAATTATTGGGTGTATATGAAAATCATTTTGATCAGAATAATTATTCCGTTGATGTTTAATATTTGAGTGAACGCATCATAAATATCTGGAATTTCTATTTCTCTTTTTCTATTAATTTATCAATAATAAAAATTGTCATCATTCTCATATTTTCTTATGTTAAATTATCAAATTTTTTACAAATACATTTAATTATTCTTTTGTTTCATTTCTCGTACTTTTATTTACATGAACATTTGGACTTCTTTTCTAAATAAATATTTGTTCAAGGAAAATTATAACAAGGAATTTACTTTCTTCTAGTCTTGCTCCAGATAATCGAACTACTTCAAGTCCCACAACTTCACACAATGATTTTCAATTAATTCTGAATATGGAAATAATTATACAAAGTAAAATATACAACTTGATATTTCACCAAGAAGTTTCTGAAATTAGCACCAAAACTCACTGACAAAGGTCAATCAAGCTGTCACTGCTCATTAAGAAATGAAAGCTCTGAAGTATCATACGAACTCTAATGTGAATAGAGATGTAATATATTCAATGATTGAATCTCTTAAGTGACATTAACATAGTGAACTTTAAACATTTCACCAATCATTGATGTCTCTTAGCTAATCAATTGAAAATAGTTTGTCTATTTCTGCAATGTAAACGTCACTCAACTTCATCTGACACATAATAATTATATTCAAATTAAATTAAAACTGGTTGACCATAAAAAATGTTGGAGCAAGAAAATAAATTTATTTTGATACTGCAGTTAAGTGTGAAAATTTTATGCAATCGTCACCGTCATGAAGTTATCTCTAGCATTACGTGTAGGAGTAAATGAAACTCAGCATAAAGATATGAATTAATTGAGATAATTCATTTTGTGAGATGTCGAATATTTAAAAGTATCATTTTTCTCTACAAAGAGTTTTCTAGTATTGCAAATATCTCGTTCTCATTTTACAGATGATAATCAGTAAGATGAGATTACATACCCGCATTAAAATGGATGATATTAATATTTGATTGAAGAAAACGACAGAGAAAGTAATTATTTCCAATTGAACAGAATATTTTTTTAAACTGTAAATACAATTATATATGTGATCGCGTAATATCAAAGATGTAGTAAAGTGTGGGATTTGTAATTTCGTAGATTTAATTAACCAATTTGTACCCGTCAGGAATTTTGCCTCGAAGCAGGAGAGTCACGTAAACAAACGGGGGGTCCTCCTGGATTTCTCGGATGGCCGATTAAACCGCGTCTGAGGTGTATGTACATACACACGCTATCGTTCCGCACTCAGGGAGCGAAGAAAAGGGAGAAATGCAAGAGGTAACGGGGGGATTTGAAATTGCGTTAACCCCACTACACACTTGCCCTCTTTCTCAAACATAAACTCGAGATCCGTTTTGGCGAGAAATTGCCCCGCTTGAGACTTTGCTGCTGGCGTGCATTCAGATACGTTTCCCGACGAATCTTGTAATGAATATTCGGAATTTCCATTAATTCACACATACATTTAGATATAAATTTATATTCAAATACATATGTACGTTAAAATATTTTACAACTTGTTTCATGTAAATATTTATTGGAGAATTGATACGAAATAAAAATGTGTACATTTTAAATTAGAATATGTTCTCTTTAAACGTGCAGTGACACGTAAATTTAGATCAATATTGTAATGCAATGTATTCAATCACATTGAAAACATGACAAGAATTATTTTGGATTAAAATTAATTATACTTTCGTCATACGCGCAATGTATAAACTCGTTTTGAACGATTTACACATTTTTAGATTCACTAAAAACACGTTTTCACGAGAAATAAATATATATGTTGATGATATATCGTTTAATATATTTAAATGAGAGTAAATATTTATATGGAGAAAAATGGTAGATATGCTCGAATGTTTATCCGATATAAACTTTCGAAATATATATTATCCAATTATATCCGGAGATAAATGTACCAGTAAACTCATTAATATGATCTGAATATATGTTTTTCAATGGCAAGACGGGTTTGATTTTTTTTATTGTATGTAAATGTATATGTCGATTTACATACATTATATATTTTATTATACATTCCTCTTCATATAATTCCTGATATATTGGAGGAGAAAAGAAAATTCAAATTTGTCAATTTATCTATTAAATTGTGAGGTAGAAAACTGGAGCAGAAAATTTCTTTCTCTCTAATTTAATTGCAATAAAACCGTCACGTATTTCAGGCAATACCTGGTACACCATATCATTAAAATCGCGCATTTTTGTGTTCTATTTTCTTGTAAACAAAAATTAATATTCCCTCGTTTCGATGTTTCAGATTATTTAATGCCATTACAGCAAAAAGAAATCGTAGCATTTTGCAAAGTATTTAAGTCGGATCATTAAGAAAATATTTTATTTTCTTAAATTTTTTAAACTGAATAAATAAATAAATTCTGTTGATCACATTAGCTCAAGTATATGAAAAAAAAGTACTGGGAAAATTGACATCACACAGGAAATTATAAATTCAAATGCCATTGCAATATGTGAATTATCAGAAATTTCTAAATTACAATTACGCTGCTCAAAATAACTCTAAACATTGACGCCATTTTAATATCCATCTTCAATATATGACAATCATAACAAAACATATTCAAAATGAACTTTAAATTCCAACGATCTAGTTAAAACGAAAGCAACAAATATAACTTTCACTAAATAAATATTATTCTCATATTCACTCGCGCTTGAGTGAAGAACACAAAAAAAAATATTCTCTAAGTAAACTCATACGCATCGCCAGTGTATCATCTGTTAAAACACCACAGTCACACGGTGAGATTCTCAGCATATAGAATATACTTATGGAAATAATAAATAACGATGCACGCACCTGTGTAAAATACATGTATTTCAATACTATAAATCAAACAATCTTCTTTGAAATAGTGTATATATGTACACTTGGACCTGGCTCTCAGGCATTCATACGAAAAATTATGCCAAAAGAATAAAATTTATCGTCTTTAAATGTGAACGCCCATGGCAGTTGCGCGCGATTTTCCAAGTGGCGGCAATGCAATTAGATTTGGCCTGCAAGCGATATGTGAGTGTATTATATGCGAACCGAGGCAGATTGCTACAGGGTGAACAGTTTTGCTTTTATATATAGGCTGGGCTTTCACATACAGACACATACATTTGCATTTGTACAAGTAGTGTGCAGTACGCGCGCGCGGCTGCGAGATCGCAGTGCTGATTCAAGGTATAGATAAAACCGTTGCGCCGGATAAGTCGCATTACCGTAACCATCGGGTTTGTTTGGGCCTCCCGGCTAAATCAACGATACCATCCACTGCTCTGTACAATTCATCTATACAAAATAGAATTCTATTCACATTCCGTTGTCTCCACTTGTTCATATTATCCTCACCATTGATTAATTTCTGTATGACTCTTTAGTCATTATCTATATACGCCAAATCCGGATTCTGTTTCATTCCTAATTAATGACGTCAATTATTCACATATGTTACACGCGGGATTGAAGTAAAATTAGCTCAATTATGGATGAATCACTGTTGAATTTCATCCCCTGTATCGTGTGAATTTGTGTGATTTCTGCATGTGCAATAGTATCTATATGTATATAGGTGAAATCATTGCAGAGAGTTTCATTAGATCTGTTGAATGATACGATGATGTACGAGAGATATGATACCATAATGGTGATCTGCTTATAAATTATTGCAAATGATCACGAGAAGAATGGAATTAATAATGCATTGAATATATGGACGTTAATTTTGTAATATATGATAAAATAATTTACAACATCCTGTGATAAATCAGACAATTTATAAAACGTTGATGTTGTTTAAATGATTTTTTATTATATGATGATGATTAGATAATCAATAAGTCAAGGAGAAACTCATGCGATTGTGATCCTGCTTCATTCATAGGGTCAGAACATTATTTTACATGCATGCATGTGATGTTTATATCTTGGATTTTCTTGTTGCTTTCACTTTCTCTTTGTAATAAACGTAGACAAAACTTCTTAGTGATGGCAACAGCGCGTATGTGATCATGGAAAATCTCTAGTTTGAGATTTACAATGATTATTGATTACTCTTTCACTTCCGGGGAAGAGTTCAATGTATTGGAAATGAAAGTCTGTGTTGCAGTAGCGAATGAAGCAAATGATAATGAATTATGTAAATTGGCAATTCGTGTAAGATTGATGAACGGAATTATGCAAACATTGCGAATTTAAATGTGAACATTTTTCAATAATTATTGGCAAATCTAAATTCTGTTGATAATAAAAATTTTTGTGTTATGATAGTTTAATTCATGTTGTTACTGTTGTTTTTTTTTCTACATAAAACTATTGGAATATTTGCTCTATATAATTTACTTCCTTTTTTTATTCTGCTACATTGAAGAAAAGAAAAAAATGTTCATTTCCTTTTATACGTGACATGAAATATTTCTTTTTTATTTTTCATTTATATTGTAATGCCTTTGTATACAAGGTAGGAATATTCATTGAATAGAACACCAATCATCGATAGTGCCACACAAAGTGTACATCGCATATGACAATGTTTACGTGATTATTGGGTTAAATGAATAAGCAATAAGGGAAAAAAGAAAATCATGTTTAGCCAGGCATACGTATTGGTAACTATAAATATAACGATGACAAACTACAATGTGGGTATGGTTCATTGAAAAATTTTCTTACGCCACGATAAACTTACAAAGCTTTTGTTATCTCCAATAACAGTTTTCATCTCGGCAATTCAAGTCTTTTTTTCTTTATTTCATTATTCAATATTACAAAAGAATCAACTTCGTATGTATATATCTAAATATTTGCCTACATAATAGTTACACAATGACATAAATAAATAAAAATAAATCATTAATGCAAAAGAAAAAAAGAATTTGTGAATATCTTGCAAAAAGAGTTGTATTTACAAGTTGTAGGTAAATAGGCTGAGGCAGAACTATGCCAGTTCGTGATTTCCACTTGAAATATAAAAGTCGAGTTGATTCTCTCGCACAAACGCCAACTGGATATATACAGAGTATCGTGTTTCCCATTACAGGCAAACTTTGCAATGTAAGCGCTTTCGTCGTATCTCGAATACGAATCGTTCAAATGCTGTCCAACGTCGAGGAGGCTCTCTCGGGTCAGCAGTAAAAAATCATGACATCAGTAGAGTTGAGCAGCGGCACTACGGTCTGGAGACGAAGGTAAAGTTTGATACGACTCACTCTATCTTACTTTCTTTCTCTTTTTCCATTCTCGACATATGTATATTAACCATCATGGCCAAAGTACGAGCGCATAACCCATAAATTTCACGATATACATCTTGAATACGCTGGTACTTTGCGTAACGTTACCCCCCCAATATCATTTCATGAGTACTTTTGCGTACCGAAATATATATAATATATACCTGACGTTCTATTAAACCACCCACGTGGCCTCAAGGCCTCACTCGTAAATAATATCATTCCGATATCGTTTACGTATATGATAATATTTAGATATAGTACCATGGATCCCACTAAACCCTTCACAAATATAAGCTTATTATCATTTCAACTTTTGTTTGCTATTTCAGTTGGTAATTTAATATCAGTGACGTGATGATGGCGAACGAATACAAACTGAGAGAATTGAACAAATGTGAATGGGTTCTTCAATTTAATGTTATATACATCAGAGTGAATATTCTGAAAAAAACGTTCTCGAATTTTATTAAATCTACACCATAAAATACTCCAATTTCCCAAAAAATACTACAGAAATTCATATCTTTAAAAATTCTAATTGTACAAACAACTATGAGAAATGCAGATGAATAAAAAATGTTCTTCAATAAAAAACATTGATAGTTAATAAACTATCAATCATTCTTATAAAACATAAAAATAAAATTTATAATATCATTAACCACACGTCAGTATCATCTGAAAAAATTTCTATTACATCAAAGTATTTAATTGGCAAAAATAACATCTGATTGTCTCTTTCTCACAACTTCATTTTTATATCCTTTCATTTATTATTAAATCTTTTTTTGTTTTTTGTTTTTTTACAGTATTTTTCTTTGGCCGATAATAAATCACGACAACATATATACATGGATTTACATTGGTCGGCGCGCAACGTCGAGATAAGTTCGACCCACGTATAAATATACTTCAACTGCATGTATATATCTTTTTGCATCCGATAAATAATTGAAGGCTGATTTTGCTCACAGTGAGTGCCCGCGCATGGGCCCGACCTTACGCAATGGCCACATTATATATATACACACATATATATATATATATTTATATATATTTTGCTAGTGAGACACGTCGAATGTTCGCTTACATATCCCATATAAGTATACGTATACATATATTATACGATAAACCGGAGTGTGTATACGCTCATATCCTCTTGAGGCCCAGTACGCGATCAGCACACAGCTCTAAAGCGATACTCTCACTTGAATTGTGAATCGAGCTTTGAATCGCTGGTCGTTTAGCCACGGATGCGCGCAAAACCAACGATGGAATAAAAAGTGGCCCGAACGCGTGTATCGCTCGAGTTTCCATTCGAACTTGGCCCTGTCGTTATCGTTGATTTTGACTCTTATTCCTACCGCGTGTAAAAACGGCCACTTCGTGCCCTGCAGTCACGAGCGCTTTCAAATGATAAAAAAATATAAAAAAATAGGAAAACAAGAAAGAAAAAGCTCTTTATTTTCTTTCATTTCGTTTTTCTTCACTTGTGCCCTCCCTCACTTCTCATCTCCTTTTTCATTTCGCTCTTATTTCCATTCATTCATTCCCTTCTTCTAACATTTTTTTTTTGTTGCTTCTTTCATGGTCACTGTACTGGTTGCACTAGTGAGCACTTTAACGTTCGACTATTCTACTACCGGCAGAACAATCGGAGAAAAGTTAAAGGGAGCCCGGGCGCACGGTTCGCAGCTTCCCATAAAGGTTCGAGGTCCTCCGCCTTAGCTTGGTATATTGTGCCCCATCGTCCTCACGCTCGCGTACTCCCTTTTATCGTTTTTCTTTTTGTGGCGGAACTGGGAAGTGAGACGGGAGCTGGTATGCAGTGGGTATCTGTGTGTGTGTGTATATACACATGGTGAACTATGTGGTATATATAAGAACGCGCACGTTTAACTGTGAAGCACATTAAGAGTCGTAGCTAGTTCAATACTTTGCAGAGTACATTGGAGAATGAAGGTTATTTAGCTAATGGATGGATAAATACTTGTAGTATACAAGCTACGAGTAGAATATCTCAATAAAATATTTCAATGTTAGTTCAATGTTTTTAACAATGATAAATTATTTGGCGATACTTGGAGAATTTTATCAGAAGAATTTTCTTTGATATCGAAGTTAGAAATTTTTTAGTGAACATGTTTGTATCGAGAAATTGTATTGGGGGTAGTTTAAGTTTTTATTGTGTTCCTCATTGGAGAAAAGAGTTGCAATATATTGCGATACGAAATACAACTTACACGTGCAAGTGCGGATTCTTATTGTAGCAGTCACTAATGGATATGTTGCAATTCAATAAAACTTGATGTTACATTTTTATGTATTTTGTAGGTTTTTTTTTACCATAGCGGATGAGGAAATATCATTGAGAAATGTTGGTACATAGTCGTGAAAAAATTAATACGAAATCAATTGATATTATGTTGAAAGTGATCTGCATTATTTACAGTAATAAGTACTGTTGAATAACTCGGATCAATAATGGAAGTAAATTTATTCATCGTCTTATAAAATTGGTATAAAGACAAAGTAATGCAGACAAAACGAAATAATTTATTGGGAATTATAAATTTATGTTTGGATAATTATTTTGAATTATTAGAAAGTTGAAATTTGTCAATAAAACATTTTAGGTTATTGCAATTTAAATTTCCAGTGTAATATTTTGTCAAATTCTTTTGAAATATATCAGATTTTAATACCAAAAAAACTGAATCAATTCAATGCTGTGAAAGAAATTGCAAAGAATAGAAACACATTCGATAGGATTGGAATGATATAATGTGGAAATTTAATCCATCTCAGTGAAGTAGGGGATAGGAGAACAGAATTGGAAAGACGAGAATGTCCAGTATTATCTACCATTGAAAAGGGGGAGATAAAAAGCAACGAGTGGAAGTATTGTAGTAGATGTGGCATTTTGATCAGGGATCACAATGATAAAGGAATTATTTCAATATATGAATAGAGTTGATCAGTGAGCTTTAGAACATTGAGTATAAGCAAATGAATCAATATTCATTCGTGGTTCGTTGGAAATATAAATTTATTCATTCATTGTACAATGAAATTCAGTGATACAGAATGTTCTTTCATTTACTGAAATAATTTACGCTACTGTAGAAAGGTGGAATTATTTCAAATATGAATACATTTATTCAATATTTAATAACCACAGAAATATTCTCATAAACAATTAATGACAGTTTGATCAAATGACAAATTTCTGTCATGAATGGTTCACTTTTGCATGATATTCTAATAGAATATCAAATAAATTATTGATCCAGAGTTTCATTGTACTGAAAATTGTTTTTAATATGTTTTTTATTATAAAATTATAAATAAAACTCCTCGACAAGTCATCAAAATAAATTCCAAACAATAATTAATTTAATTACAAAATGACACAATAAAAAAAGGTAACGTTATAAACAAATTCCCTTATTTATTTTAAGACACCCAAGTAAAGTTCACTCATTTCAAATATAAATCAAAAATAATCTCTTCCCCTTTTCCTTTTATACAACCCCAACAACTGCAATTACTATCTGAAAAATTTGTTTGAAATCCTTCTCATACCCTTCACATAATCCGCCATTCCATATCCAATATATTCCATTGGTAAATTTCACTCAGACAGTAATTTTTATGCAGGATTTTTCCCATGTACACATAACGATGAAAATGAAAATTACGATAAAACTGAATGCGAAAGTACACGAATAATCCTCAGGTATATCCAAGCTTTCTCAATAGCTCTTATATTGACTCGCGTTATATTCAACTTCCTGGACCGCCTGTTCTGCGTTTACTCAATGAAAAACACAGACAGGAGTAAAACCTCACTGTGCACTAATACCGATAAAACAATTTATCTCTCTACCCCTTCACATACATTATCAATGTTTCATTTAATTTCCGCAGAGAGGAACAAAAAAGTATTCGAAAAATAAAAACCTCTACAAATAAAATTGTTAAGAGCTTCCCCATCATCATATCAAGTTTAATTAAACGAGAAAAACACAGATGAATAATCACACAGATAAATGCAATACTAATGCAAAACCATTTATTATTCACATATAAACATCCATCTATATATAATAATCTTTCACAATTGCGCACACGCTGTAACGTGAATCAGCTCACGTGTCGTGATGAATTTAGCACAAGGCGTCAATCCTCCAACCAAATAACACATCTCTATATATATTTATATACATAGAAATGCTCGGGCAGACAAGTAGTGCGACGAAGCTGCAGAGAAAACCATCGTGCAACCGTGACAGCCGTTGGAAAACGACGATGGCGAAGGTGGATGCCAACCAAAGTAGAAGGATTGAACGAGTGAGAAAATGGAGAATGAACGAGAAGTGCAGAGAGATGTAATGTGTGCGGACATACGATGGAATGAGAGGAAACGAGAGAGCTAGAGAGGGAGATGAAGAAAAGATGAGAGAAAGGGAGAGAGAGAGATGAGAGGGACGGATACGATGGGCATGCACGATGCACGTAGCGAGATAACTGGTTTCGCGGAGCCTGCTATCATGGCACTCTAATTACCAGCCATTACACTCGGTGAACGAACGAACCCTCGCTGAATTGTTGCGCCCTCTCTGTGTATACCAACCTGCATATATATATATATATCGACACTGAACCATGTGCGCCAAACGGCCACCGCGACCACAGCTCTAAATGCAGAATTAATATACTCCGACGAACGCACTCTCATCTCACCAACATCACATGTTGTATTTCTCAGCATTTGTAATGTACCCAAAGCATCCAAGTTTTTCATCTTTGAATCATCTGTCAAATGGTATTTTTATTTTTCTTTCCCTTTGTATTTTATTTTTAACTGTATATAAAATTCATTAATTTACATTAATTTATTTTGGTATATAAAAAATGAAAAATGAATTTCATATCAATCTTGCGAGTATTTATGGTGATCAAGTGGATATCTGATACCTGCGAGCATACGAATTATCGTTTATACATTCCATTGAATGAACGTTTCAGCAATATAATGCACTCGATTACGCGAGTAGGATAAATGTCGACGGGAATCAACCGTAATTAGTATTCGTAATTGGCTATCGCCATTGGGTGAACATATAAATGTATAGATGCATACATATTTACATTGATATATATACGTACGCATAGCCATCGGAAAATATATATCTTGTGTGACGGAATGAGGTGCGCTTGCACATTGAAAGAGACATGAGAGAAGGATGAAAATGTGTTTACTGTATTGCGCCGCGCGAATCGTGATTCTGTTAGATTGGCAGGTAAATGTATAAGAATGTGCCGTTAATTGTATCACGTGGCCGATTGGTTATTTAATTGGTTAGTTTAGTTAAGAGTAAAACAAAGAAAGATAGATATTTAATGAGAGAGAGAGAGAGAGAGAGAGGAAGAGAGAGTAGAAGTAATAAGTGAATGCGTGAGTGAGTATGCGAGAGAAATAGCGGACGCGAGAAGAAGGAAGGTTATAGAGCGCCCACGTGTGTGCCTGATTGCATACGTTAATAAAGTGCCGTGGGTTTGACTTTCACATGCCGAGTGTATACATGGACAACGACCGGCAGCTTGCGCTCATCGAGATCCCGCTGGTATAATGCCAACCGCGTTCATTCCACTCACCGCTGCAGTTTGCCGATCGGCAATCGATCGATCTATCCGTTGAAGCATCGGAAACGAAAAAATAAAATAAAAGAAAAATTGTTTGAATTGTGCAGCGGCGTTTACGGCTCTCTCTCGACGTTTGTACATATATATTGTACAGGTATATATAAATATATATATGGTATATTGAAACCTGCCACTGCATATATATGTACACGCACGAATGAACGGGTGAGATAACTGCTAATTCGCAGGAGCCATTCCTTTGACTTGTCAATGCGGAACTGAAAAAGATTTAGAACGTGTTTAGAATTGGACGAAGAGAGGATAAACAAAAGCTTGCGAAAGGATTTGACGTCGATCTCACGAGATAGAAAGGTCATTAATAATGTCAAGTCACATGCACATCATCGCTATAGTGGCAGATATATATTCATGGTATAATATAATTATATAGTAAAAAAAAGTCATATAATTTATTTAGGAGTGTTTATGTATTTGAACTATAAAAGCTATGTGTTGTTTTGTATTCATGATACGTATGCCAATGTAAAGTAAATGATCAGATAAATATGTATAAAGATTGAAGAGAAAAATTCCAATTCAATTAAATGAATAGATTGTGAACGATGAATGACTTAAAGTTCATTTCATCATTTAGACATTAACGAATGTCGTGTTGAAAATTATTATGTGAAATGAATGAATGTTAATAATTGATTTGGTGTTGTATACAAATACGTTGCCATCAAATTCACATCAAGTCGACTGTAAAATTAATGGCCAACTGTGTGGAATTATTCTCTCATTACGTCACGTAGAAATGTAGAATTTCAAATACTTAATAATCCTACAAACTATTCACATTTGAATAATCAATAATTCCATATGATTTAATTTGTTGGTGATATAATGGTGCGATTATTCCATTTGCTCTTGCCGCTACTCCCTCAAAATATATATTCAATTCAGCTATTAATATTAAATTGTCCATTGAGGTTCACATTATTTGTTAGAATAGAAGCGCGAGAAATTTCACATGTGTCGATTGCCAGTGGAGTTTAATTACATGAAAAATATTTATGGCATGAGTGGATGAATAGTGAAAAGAACTCTCGATCACTCTGATGTTTCATATAATAAAGGATATATTTGAGTAGGCTCTTCAGTGAGCAATATATATATGTGTGTGTGTGTGTGTGTGTACATACATGGGACTATGTCAGAACAATTCGCATGATGTAACTATACGCCTCGTAATGTTCAGCCACACAACGATGATTTATGACTTTGGACAAGCGCGGGATGATGTACACTTGGGCTGCTTGTAACGGTATATATACTTTTGTATATGTGTACAGTAGATAAATGTGTATAGATGTGTGTATTACTGTTTATGTATGTGTCATCTTCGTACCTTTTATCTGAGAGCTGAGCTAAATGTTCACATCCGTTGAAGGGGAATGCAAAAGAAAAATTCAAAGTAAATTGAATTGTTTTTTTTTTGTGTATCTTCGAGGTATGTATTTTTTAGATTGTAGGGGTGGAGGGAAAGTACACAGTGATGATGTGAAAAATACATTTTTATTATAGATTTCCTATTTACGTGAAGATGAAAAATTGATGAGTTTGTATGAAAAAAAAAATAAAATTGGCGCTGTTTGTTGTAGATGGGATATTGAAAGTTATAAAATTTCGACAGATTTGAATTTGGGTATTTATAGAAATTCTTATTTTTATGGTGTTAATTGTGACACACAAGTGAATCAAAAAATAATAAATCTTTTCAAATGTATTATTATGTCTAACCATTGTTGTGATGGTTGTTGTGAAATTCGTATGAGAATTATGTTAATTATTTTAGTTCTCAAGAATTGAAGGTTTTTAGGTTAAATAATAAAACAAAGATCAAAGTTGTAATTTTAAAAATGATGAAAATTATTTCTATCATTTCTCTTGCACACTTGTAAATAAAAGTGAATATAAAAATGAAGCTAAAAATTGTAAGAATTTGCTGTGAAAAAAATACAAATTACAATAAAATAAAATCAACACAAGTTGATACAAAAATTACCAATTAACCATATCTGTCTACTCAAATTCCTTTTTGTTTTTCTATTGACTATAATTATGCATCATCTGTCTTCATGTAGCACGCGACGGTGTTGCAATCACAACCCCTCAAACAAATAAACCAACGTTCGTTTGCACATTCATGATTTATACTACCACACATAAACATATTGCGCAGTATCATTTTATATACCATCGCGTTCTTCGACAATATTGGTATGCACCTACACACACCATATGCATAATAGCTAACAATTTTCTCTTTGCGGAAAAAAAAATTTGATTGTAGTTAGCCGCTATCTGATTTACGTCAGTCGATTGAGTCTCCTGTGTGACTATATAGTGGGAGTGCCCCTGTATGTGTTTTACAACTCTTGGTTCATGGGAAAATAACGCACTCGAAATTTCTACATATAATTCACGCGTAACTATACACACACACATATAATTGTACATATAATACACATCTGCAATGTCTTCTAATAAATATTATAAAGACTCGAATTGATAATAAACGTTTTAAATTCAATTACCCTATCTAAATTTTTCAATAGTTCTTTAATGGAATGTCGCGACATGTGCATAATGAATTAAATGTCACGCTTGAAATAAACTACTGATAAATTCTTCATTATCTCTGCCATTATTCTAATGGAGAGTAAAACAATCTCAACTCTCACATTATTCTACAACGATTTAGTCTTATCAGTTTATTTGTTGAATATTGAGATCGAAGACATTTATGTGTCGCAAATTTATTTTAATATCGACATTAAATGTCATTAAGAGTGTAAAAATGTCAATCATGTAAGCAAATATAATTATTAATAACGAATATAGGAAGTAGAGATTCTCAAGTTTTTTTTCGTATAGTCAGTGTCAATTGACAAATAAATTATGATTAGCTAACGCGGAAAATTTCTACGTCGTATAAGGTAACGCATAAATGAAAGTTTAATGCCATACAATGGCCCGTAAAATGTACAAAAAATAATTCCCCATTGTTATTGTGACTGACAATGAACAATAATACATTCGTGCAATTTTCATATGTGTAATGTGTTGTTCATTAGTGAAATTTTTTAAATTTCTATCCCAACTACCTCTATGATAACTAAATAACAAATGAAAAAATTTCATAGACGTAAACATTCATACACACACACATTCCAGCTTTCACCTTTTCACATAATTTTTTTTTTATTTCTTTTCGCCTCTCTTCCCATGGAATTCGCGGGACATGTCGGATTCGTATCCAGACGGCGTGAAGAGTGGCGAGCAGCTGTTGCACTGGCACTTTCATGTCTCTTATACGGACGAACATTTTTGAGCGTGCAAGGTCGTCGCAGATCGAGGCGCTCACTCGTCGCGTCACGAGGCTCTCGCGTTGCGTGCCAATGAGCGAGATATATACGACGAGAGAGTGTTATATTCCTGTGTGTTAGAGCGCGGCTTTTGCGCACTCATTAACGGCGTACAGAAGTGTCGGTAAATCTGTTTGAGACTCACCTGTCCATTGCTTGATCCACCGTTTGCCTTACGCTTTCCGATATGCATCAAAGTCGGCCCCGATGAGTGACATCGAAGGCAGATGTAAAATAAAACTAAAAATAATAAAGAAAAAAAAAAGGGACAATAATTTTATTGTTGATAAATTCAACAGTCAATTTTATGTATTTAATTTAATTATATAAATGTTTATTGAATAATTATGCGATGTCTAAATGAATACACACGGTGGCTGCTCTGTACCAATCTCAAATATGATTCATTAATATGCAACAAAAAAGTCCTTCATTATTATACAGATACTCGTGACCCAGAAGCTGCGATGAACTAGCGGCAAGATCTTCATAGCTGCATAGTGCACCGCTGGCGATTTCGCGGTCGAGACACGAACGCGGCAACGATCACTCGCGGTGGTTCATTGGTGTGGAACGCGCTACAAGCTTCATAGATAGATATAACGCCGCTTTGGCTTTTACTTTGCATGCTCATTCGCCCTGTCACGTTATATTCCCCTGGATATGTCTAAATTTTCTGCGATCAATGTTTGTATACAGATATATATAGATATGTGTATATATTGTATATAAATTATTCAGTCGTATATAGGGGGCACTTGTCCCAACGACCTCCCCATCGCAGTGCTTATTATTATCCCAAGCCAATGGGGCTTTCACCTTTTATTGTGAGAGAACGATTTATGCGAGTCGCGATTAGAAATCGACGGGATCGAATGAATAGTGCGGGTGGGCTGCCGCGCGCAATTCAACGCCGAGGATAAACCAGGTAAAGAGAGAGAAAGATTCATGAGGAAATATATGCAGTGTGTATGGATATGTGTGCATGTATGAAACACTAGCAGAGAGTTTCGCTAAGAAACACAAATGTGCAAAAGGGTGGTCGCTCGTCTTTCACTCAGACCCCACGAGACGAATATAACGCGTGAAAAACTTTTGGCTCTTGAATGGTTCTTCGTAGTTTTTTTTTTTTTTCTTTTGAATTGTCTTGTTCAAGGCTTTTACTTTTAAATCATTCACGTTCATGCTTTTTATATTATTCATTCAATATATCTGTGTATTTTTGTGGAGAGAAATGTGGAGAGTTATAATGTTAGTGCTGTATGAAAAAGTGGTATTGAAAACTTTTGTCTAGTTCTCATGTGTGTAATTTTTTTGTTTGTGGGTGTGTGAATTATTTTTCTCGTTTATCTTAAATATGTTCATGGAAGACTGTGGATATAAATTTGGCGAAACCACTGGTTATCTGAGTGTTGGGATGGGAATAATTGTGACGTTATTTATTATTGGTTAATTGATGGATTAAATTTTGTAACGTCGGAGGATGTTTGGGTATTTTAATATGTGTTTTTTGTTAATTTGAGGATTTTTAAAAATTAAGAACTGATGATGGGGAAAAATGGGAAATCGGAAGAAATCGAAAGTTTCTTTTGGAAAATGAAAAGTCAACATTTAATCGATTTATCTCGATAGAAATTCATTTTGGTGAATTTATCTAATTTTTGTTAAGAACATTTGCAGATATTTTTGTGAAATTTTCACCCCATATTTTGAGAAGTAAAACTTTAGATTTATTTATGAAGAAACTATGTATTGAAATATATATTCATATTTATATTCTAAGAGGTTTTTTCCGCCATCTTTTTTCTTTTGTCGTAAATTATTCCATTATAATAAAATCATAATGAATCAAAAAATTGAGATCCAGAATTAAATATACAACTGTTAACCTGATTTTGTAATTTATTTTCATCAAATCATGTGAGAATTATCGACAAAATTTGTATTATATTGGTATTGAAATATTTTCATTAATAACATCAGGGTGAGTTTTATTCTTTTTTTAAATTCTGTAGTAATTCAGTGATGACCACGCCCATCATTAGTTGCAGTGTCGACTGAAGCTCTACAACTTCAATTTTCAAATTGAAATCATTAACTTCCTCTTATACATCAACAAAATTGTCACAATTGTAATTTTACATTTCCAATTAACTTAACATCGGAAAATTCCACTTGAATAAATAACTCAGTCATTACTAAGAAATATCTACTCGCTCTCAACCCCAATCAAGTCATTCACTAATCTTCCTAAATCTAATGTGGTTGGAATAAATCCTTCGATCAGTTCCCTTAACCAAGATAACAAGGGTTGTGAATCCCAATATTCCCCTCTATTTTTCATGTTGCGTGATTATAGCCTATGAATAGAACGATTCTATAAAAAAAAAAGATCGATCTCATAATAGACACGCTCACATATTCAATAATAAATTCCCATCACCACAATTGAAAATTCAAAAATCATTTTCAACATCACAACAATAAAAACCGAAAACCTCTCTAAAACTCACCCTCCGAAAAAAACTGAAATCAATTTATTTCTTTCTCACATTTCAACTTTAAAAATCACAAATTTGTAACCATCAGCATCAATAACATTGAGATGAATATTATGAGCATCGTTGCGTATCAAAAACCACTCAATCACTTTTCTCCAACGATGGTGAGTCGTGATAGAAAAAAAAAAGTTTCACAAACTTTTCAACACTGTAAAAAATTAAAAGGGTATAGATGTTTCAGGTCAGTGATTTTCGAGTAAACTAACCACAATTCAAATCCATATTCATAGCTTTATATATATATATATATACATACATATCAGAAAATATTGTTTTTACTCAACGTGCATTGTACGTATAAAAGCCGACAGATGCATTTAATTCTGTTGCAGCATGCCAACAACCAGTGTATATAGAGTTGGATGTGCATTAACGATATTGTGCTTACTCTGCAGAGCAATATGTGCGCAATGTATATACACAAGAATGCTGGAAAATTCTCGTTTTGCAGACATTAGAAGCGGTGGAGAAAAGGGGGCGTTAAGTTCATTTTATGGCTACACAACGATTATAGGGAGAGCGCGCGCGCGATAACTAAGTATATTCTTTCTGCCGCTTCTCTGTGTAGAAACATGCGTTGGTATATATTTAAAGCATAAACTATGTAATAATATGTACAGTTACTTCTTCCACAAGTGTTTCTCATTTTGCAGACTTAATTTGGGGTTCTTCATTAATCAAATTTATATCTGTAATTAATTAAATAAACCCTACAGCATTTTTCTTTTTTGTATACATTGAATAAATTAGTCGTAAATAATAATTTTTCAGGGTATTTGATTAGATTTGTATATCTGCAATTAATCTCTTTATGAGAATAGTTCTCAGTACGATAATCATCCCTTAGGTCCGTTGAAGCTACACAGAGATCGATGACGGTAACACAGCAATAAAACTTGTTTAATATATTGCGCGTGCCAACGAAATTTACGTATTTACAGCGATCGTGGGAGCCGACAAGAACGATAAATTTCTTCTTTACGATCACCCAACTTAACAAATATAGTATCACATCGTCTTCTTGGTTAACCTCCTCCTATATTGACGTATAAACTCTATTCGCGTCACTGAACCTTTTGCAACGACACTATAATAGGAAAAAAAAGGGGTTGTGGCTCGTGGCCCAGTTGGTTTGTGATAAAGGTCTACATCTATTTTATTTTAACATTTGGTATTACATAGCGTTGGATGCAATCGTGTGTAGGTCACAGGTTATTCCAACGTGGTTCTTGCGTGTTCTTATATTCGCCAGTTTCAGCCAATGTAGGCCAGCATTTATATTAGTTTCAACCAATTTTTCAACTACAGCCCTACCCCTTCACGATTATTCTTCTTACCGCAAGTTATCTTCAATTGCTAATGGAAATACCAAACGAGCTTGCGTGCTTTTCTTAACAATTTGTATTTTTATTTTGTTTTCCAATATGTTTATAAATTGAATTTGCTTTACTTAACTACAGATAATATTTCATTTTACACAAACTCTAAGAAATAATAATAAAAAAGAAGAACATGTATTTGATACTTTGGTCATACGTTTGTATCAGGTAACAGAGAAATTGGAGGAAAAAAAATGGAGTTGGGTCGTTAAGAAGATCGTTGCCGACAGTGGATTATGGGATACTCGATGAACTAGAAAAGACCATGAGGCGGAAAGTACGCGCGGTGAGTCGAATCACTGCCGTGAAGAAGGAAGTCACGACATACTCGTATTAAGGAGAACCATGGGCGAGCACTATCCGGAGCTCTCGTTAACATTATCTGGCACGGTACAGTGCGTGCAAGAGACCATCTCAAACCCACCCCGCACCCACAGTATGCCCTAACGAATTTCCTGTCCCAGGAAGCTCAACCGTAAATCACTCGGAAGTAGGTGCACCGTAAGTCCGCGGTGCTTCCCATATCCCAACCCCCTTTTTAACAGCCACCTTAACCACCTACATCGTGCTTTAAGCCCCGCTAAAATACTTAAGTCTCGCTTTGATGGATATATATCCTCGCATTATTCATTATGTAATGGATTCGTTGGTTTTTGTATTTTTGTTTGGTTTTTTCACAGATTCAGGTTATGATTACTAGGCCAACATTTATCACGCAAGCTAATTAATATTATGAAAAGTTATGTGTACTTATGAAAAGTAATGTGTACTTATGAAAAAGTGCAATTTTTATAGATATTCTGAGAAAGCTTTTGATAGGGTGTGTATTCACATTGTTACATTGTGAACAAAAGATTAATAATAACTATGAGAATGAAATAAAAATTAGGGATTTGTTGAACATATCTAAACGTTCATTTTATCTACTTCCAATTCTGTAGTGAAGTGTCGTTGAGATTACTAAGTTATTTGATCATCAGAACCAAATCAAAGGAAGTTTCGAAGGGGAGCTTTTGGTTATAAAAACGATCACGTTTTCATACACTGGACAATCTAGTGATTTATTTCGTAGTGACTCAATCCCAAAACCTGAGAGAAATATTGCATGGTAACTATTGATGAGTCAAAGTGGTTCTGAGTATTTTAGGAAGGAATAAAATGCAATGACGACGATCTAAAATAGCAACAGTTTGTAGAATACACGAAATAAACAAATGTGGACCTGTTAATTTATTGATAATGCAGTTAAAACCAATGCAATCGATTTCAATAATAATTTCCATTAAAACCATAGATGTTCTTTGTTTTCGTTTCAGATATTTATTAGTTGAAGAACCACTTTCACCAGGATGATGGTGAACGTGGTGAACATTTTATGAAGAGCTGCTTATCACAGATGAATATTTAGTCCAACCAATAAAAATAAAAATGAGGAGTTTATTTTATCGTATAATGTTCAAAGTAATATCAATAAAACAATGGAAAAGGTTAACTTATGTCACTTTTTTTCTTTATCTAGGAAATAAATTCTAAGGAAAATTGAAGTGTCCAGTTTCAGTGTAGAGTGATTTCTATAGTCCTCACGTAGCAACAAAATTATTTTAGTTGAGCGAGGTTCTGTTGATTATTATGTTCAAGTTCTAGTAGGATCCCTAATCAACCATCTCATATCCCTATTATTTAATATAATTGAGTGTCTTCTACAAAAATTGCTGGATGGCAATCTACAAAAGCGAGGAGCTGCTTCTCAAGGGAAATTAACCGTGAAGTGGATTTATTTCGTACAAATGAACTATCACTTCACATAAGTTATAACCCCTTTTTTATCTGACACAACAGGATGATTAGAATTTGCTATACTGTAATAACAATTTAGAAAGGGTAGTGATAATTTCAAGTCATTGTGTAGCAGTTAATGTTTTAATTGTCGCAGTGAGGCTAAATAGTTTATAAAATAATTCAATCTCAGATATTTTAGTCCCACAGATTGTTTAACTGTCATCTGGTTTTGTGTTTACCGTAATACATCATTTTTAATGGAATCAATATCGATTTTAACATTAATTTCTGATTGCCCCCAAGGCATATAAAATTACCCTTTACATTGTATTATATTTCAACACACTTTCAGATGAGTTAAAAATGTGTGTTTGAAAAGTTGGATTCACAAGTTAGGGGTTAAAAGTAGTGAAATATACTTCAGCAACTCAACGCGCAAAAGCGAAAGAGGGAATAGAAAATGAAAGCGAAACGACCCACTTTATACCCTTGTCTCAGAAACGGAAGTGAAATGCGCGCATCCGCTCTCCGATATAGACCGACCCTTGTTAAAATGTACCAACGCCTGTGAATTTCGTCTACGACCAGACTAATAAATTTACGGAGGGTCTTTTTGAAATTTGTTAAAAGTTGAACAAACCAACCCTCGTTATATTATATGCTATTCATTCAGGCTAATGCAGTGTCGAAAATAAAAAAAGAGAGTGAAAATAGGCAAAATTAACGATTACAAATCCAAACAATAATCCATAAATTTTTTTTATCCATTGAAATTGAGAAGGTAACAGCAGATAAATTTTTAATTTTATTCATAAACCATCTTGTACTTATGAGTTGAAAAATTAATTTCGATAATATGCAGTGTCATTATTGTAAATGTAATATAAACTCATACACACATTAAACTCGAAAGGTTTACAAGAAATATTACTAGAGAACCGTGAAAGAAAAAAAGGGGAAAAAATAAAACTATCTTATGAAATTTTTCTACTGCTTGGGTAGATAGATATTGCGTGCATTGTATCGTATGCCCTACTGCTACCAGTACATTCGTAGATTTTTCATCTTCTCGAGTAACTTGCAATGCCTCTCAAGATTTGCTCGGTATTCGTGTTTGCCTTGTCTGCGAATGCTGAAAGGTGGAGTGAACATGACGGTAGTGGTTAGTTGTTGTCAGAGTCATTAAGGATAGTGCTGCTTTTTTTACGGGGTGTGGCTTATATATTCTTGTTCTATATATATACATATTCTTATAGAGCAAGCAGAATATTTTTAAGTCAAACATACGTGAACTATTTTAGCACAAAAGAAAAATCTCTTGAGTGAACATTCATAAAAACATGACAATTTCACATGTGAAATATTTTGACGTCAATGGACTTTTCATTGTGTTAAATTTTGAGCTGTACAACGAGAGACAAAAAATTTTAACCTCATGAATCAGAAGGTCGTACTGGATCTTAATATTTAAAATACACATGGGCACACTGTTAAGATAATTAATTCATCGCTTGGTAGCAGTCGTTTCACAGTTACAATAATGGAGAGTCATGAGCCACTGAGGACCACTTGAGGAGAATAGTGGCAGAGGGTGGTTCGAAGAATGAAGCAATCTCGCATTATCCTCGACTATTTACTATTTAAATAGATATAACAATCTGAAATTTACATTCTTCACAGTTTTTAAGAGGATCTAATCGTTGTATTTTTATTGAACACTGCAATATTTTAAATTCTTCAACATTGACATCCAAAACTCTTGAACAGCAACGGACTAACATTCTGCTCTAAATCCTGACTGACGATCACACTCTACTTTGGAAAATATTTGGACATTTCCAACAGTTGACCTATTAAGTTACGTCACAATGTAAGTTTATAATGAACAAACTTTTGATAGATCCACCAAAACATGTCAATAACATCTGCCACACACATTGAACCTTCACTGACATGCGTTCGACAATTGTTTAACCAATTTAGAGTTTGAAATATTCAATGAAATCAAATTACACCGACAAACTTTGAATATTTTGCTAGAAAGATATTCATAAATGAGTTATAAAACTAAAAATTGGAAGTAAATATTTAGTAATTACATGAATGCCTAAACTTGTTCAAATTATAATAAGATAAAATCAACAAAAATTCTGCTTTACGTTGTACGAAAATTGTGTGGATAGAAACGATCAATTTGCGGATGAAATATACAATTCAGTACACGTTTGTGCATCATTCCACAAGACACAGTGTCTTGTCTCAGGGGTTGAAGCTTCCTAATTCCTAGACAGCAGGTTGGAAGATCTAATTTCCAGGATTGCCATTCTCAAATGGGATCGTTGCCCTTGTCACACTGAATCCGACGACAGACGTGGACGGTTACAGATCGTTACAAGTTCTGGCGCGAGAATATAAGCTGCCAAGCAATGTCGGATGAGTTGCTTTAACATCCAGATTACAAACGGTAAGGTGGAGGGGGCGCAAGGAGGAGCTCATCTCGTTTCGATTATAAATCGACGTTCATTATTCCAACAACCGCTACCCATACTCCATCCTGTCAACCATTGTTTCACTGGTATTTATCTGAACCCGGGTATACATATAATTCATTCGGAGCATTCGTGTCTGTATGTATACAATATACAAACGTATATATTGAGCCTTCAACGGCGAGGGAGTTATAAACTTTATCAATGTTTTTTCTGTCCTCGACTGTACAGCCGATTCGCGATTGTACCATCACTATCGTACGATCGTTACGACTTTTTTTATTTTGGTTATTGATACGGTATTGTCGGCTATACAATATTTTGTATCATAAAATATCCATGACTTTGAATCCAAATATAGCAGACAAAAAATGCCGATTTTTGAATGTACTATTTTTTATTTGTTTCTGGGATAACGAATAGGAAAATGTAAAATGAATAAAAAAAATTGTTATTTGTGATGTAAAAGTTTGTTGTTATACTTTTATCCATAGAAGAACGAACGAACGAACGAACGAACGAAATTTGCGATTCTATACTGACGGCTAACCTCGAGTTTTATCAAAATAGGTATGCGAGAACGTTGGATTACCAGTGGATTTACGGTAGACAATTTTGTAACAGTATGAGTTCGTTCAGAAAGCTCTCGCAAATGCGGGACACGTAATGCCAGGGCCACAGGATTTACCACAGGAGTATTATAACTATATATAAGGTATATATTCATCGTAACGGATTGAGTACGCACGGGACCTGTCATTTTTGACTTTATGATAACAATGCTCACACAATCATTTAACATTAAATCAATTATAACATTTTTTATAAAGTTTGGTTGTTTGGTGTGTTCGTTGATGAATATAAATTTGCTCTGGTAATATTTGATGGATTAATTCTGTCTGGTGAAAATTTAAAGGGGAACATTGAAGAGATGTTGCGATATAATTCACAATATTTATCTTAATTTCACGAAAAATTATATGTCTCGAATGTTTGTGTTTATATGAGTAAAAAAAATAGATAAATATTTAAAATATTCATCACTTTTTGACGTTGATAAAAACAGTAAATTTTTCAATTAAAAGTTATAAAGTTCATCTATTCAGTTTAACCCACTAGTTTTTTAACTCTCGTTTATCTAATCGCTTTTTTAGAGTTGTTTTTTCTCTTACGGTAATAGGTCAAACTGAATAAACCAACTTGGAAAATTATGTCATCGTTAAAAAATATTTAATATCAAAAAAGAGAATAACTAAATTATATAATAATATTCAATTTCATTATATAATTTAATATATCAAATTTATTACATATGTTTATAAATCCTACTCTAAATTCACTTCTGTTTACAAACATGTAAATCCTTATGTAAATCATTGTAGTAAATTTTTAGCTGTTTCCAAACGCGTAACATTTTATGGAAAAAACGCTACATATGTATCATTGCATAAAAAGCTACTGCAATGTTCCGAATAAAGAACTACACAATTGAAAACAGACGTAGATTTACAGAGGCTTTAGATACAACAGAGAACAACAAATTGGACAGTCGATGTATTACAAACTTTGAAATTTGTTTTAATGACAATACAACCACAATATTCAAATAAAAATTCACCAAATAAAATATCTTCATCTACTTCCAGCGAAATGTAACTTAAATAAAACTAATTAATTTTTTTATTCAAAATTTTATTCATAAAACCGAATCAAAGTTGATTTTGTCACACTACAATAAATTACAAGTAAATAATAATCAAAATTTCTTCATTTATCATTAAATGTAAGAACCTTCATCCATTTCCATAGTTCTCATGGTGTTTTTTTTCTTCCAAAATCTCAGATTGAATTACAATCAATTAAGCTGCTCAACATCAATGCAAAGCTTTATCTGTATTCCTTCTCCTTAAAAATTTGTATTGAATATAAACCAGACAGAAAATTAATGATTTTATTAGATATTATTAACATTAAAATCCTTTGATATCTACTCACTTATTGTACTAGCTGATTATCGAACACCATCAAGGTATCTTGTTGTGCTAAACCCTCCTATTGGAATACAGTGTCAGAGGCGGTGGTGTGCGCGAGCGATGATACTTGATTTATGTTCAGCGTGGGCCTCGGGCTGCGAAAGAAACGATTGTAACTAAGATTTATTTCGCACTCTTTACCGTCACAATATCGGCTTGTGGGGTTATATCCGGGCGGTGGAATATCATGGCCCTGGTTGTATTAAATACAAGTATTGTACACACACAAATGTATATATTCAATGGTACGTACATATACATAAGAGTATAATCATTTAATGCCATATACCACGCAGTAAATTAGAATACATTGCGGGCCTTGTCGTTGACGCAAGTCTTAAAGGGTGGTCGTGAATATAAATAAAAAGTGAAAAAAAATGTTTCGAATCATTTATTTTGTCGACAGCAAGATAATGAATTGAATTGCATTTTGATGGGATATGGTATGAAATTTTTATGGGCACATTGCTATACACAAGAATGTAATTATTCAGCGTTGAATAAAAAAACTAAATATTGTGGGTGTGTTGAATATGACGTGGCTATGAAACATGTGTGACGTGTTCTTTGACAGACATTGCTATTAGCGCCGTTAATTGTCAATCACCCGTTCAAGTAAACATTGTTTGGCTAAACGCAGGTTGTTGAGTGCCAGTCTATACACAGGTATATATACATTGTTGAACACCAAACCTGATAAACGTTATGTACGTCTGAAAATTGACCATTTTACTCGTGATTGAACTTCTGTCCATTTGGGAAATTGAAAAATCTTCCTATTGATAACGTCAATATGCAACAGTTATTATGACATTTATTTTCAATTGAACAAAAATTTGATGATGATAGTCGATAATAAAAGATGTAATACAAGTTCTATTGTCTTTTGGATAAGGATATTAAGTTTAGCGAGATAACTGGAGGAAGGTCAACACATAATTATTTGATTCTTAAGGTCCAGACATGCAGAACGTACAAGAGTAGATAACTATTCTAGTTGAAGAACACCCGTGGGAACATGATCCGACTAGCGTTTTAACCCGTTTCAGTACCTTTGGGGGCTGCCAAACTTGGCTAGCATTGAACGTGGTAATAAAATGTACCGTCGCTAAGCGACGACTCCACTGAGATCTCACTCTCTCTTGCGATTAACAACGCACAGCGAATATAATTAAGTTACGAGTTGGAAAAGGTTTTGTTCGCGCACTTCCGGGATTCAATGTTGCTTATGTTGCTCAATGATCAATGTGACTGTATTGATACAATATGGTGCATATTCATTGTTAATTTACACATCGATGAATATATCAGATGCTCATTCACAACAAGTATTTCCGTTTCGCTCATCGAGCCATCGGGCAACTATAGAAAGCCCTCAAAGTGGTTTCATGAATTCAACGGAAAACGTCTACCAGGCTCATCCATCCACATGGGTTATGAAGTTGGAAACTGTAACTCGGCAGCTGGTGCCACATGGCCTGACCTCTCATCTCTCTTTTCATCTTCCCACCCTGTCTCACTTCCTCTTGCCGTTACGTTACTATACCACAATGCCCTCGCGCCGCAACCCTTCGCCAACTTTCCTCATTTGCGATAATGTATGGTCGTCCATTAAGGATGGGAGCTTGTGCAGCCGCTCACTCTCTTGCTGGCGGGCAGGTAAGTCGTCTGTATGACTCTTGCATGAAATGTCTATAGATAGTTTCAAATGTATTAGGGAATCTAATGCACGGCGAGCGACTACTCTTAGTCTAATTAGTAATCAGATATATAGCAACTTGCAAAGCTTTTAGTCGGCTTACATTTAATGACGTGGTAACAATGAATTAAATTTATATTCACTACGTGAAAACCAAATCTCTATTTGAAGGTGATTACGATGATTTATTTCCGTATTAATTCAAGTATCTACATAGAAAATTGCTCCCGAGAAACTCATACATTTGAAATCTATAGAGAATAAACTAAAAATAATGATCGGAATATATCTGTGATGTATTAACTATTCTCTAGGTATAGAGAGGTCTTTCAATAACTTTCCTTATTCAGGATTTAAGTAACGTGTTACTCAAGTGCTTTTCCCTTCTACCTAGTTTCATCGCGTTCCCTGAGGTGATCCACATACGTTGGTTAGTCTATTGTGTACATTAGTATGCGGGATGGGTAATATAGTTTTGCCCGCTCATCAACTCGACCGACACAAGGGAGAGTAACTATTTCTGGTAAAATCAGGAAAGTAGAAGTTTAACTACAGGGAATATTACTCGAGAATTGTTGCATGTCATTTTACATAAGGATATGTATTTCAATTATATGAAAATATTACTTGGAGAAGTATGTGGGACAGTTATTTGCGATGTAAGTACTGAAATTGGGCAATTTCTCACGCGATTGAAAATTGGCGCATGAACCAAAGGTGGATACGAGCAACCATTCAAGTAAGGAATTGCCCATCGGCATCTTTATTACACACTATTTTTTGGTAATACCCGTAATTGTAAATTGAATAACAAATTAATTTGAAAGAAACAAAAAAATAATTGGTAAAAAACTAAACTAATGATTGCATTATTATTTCTTTTTTTTTTTTTATGTTTTTCGTGTATTTAGAGATATAAAAAAAGAGAATTTTTCCCATTTTTTTTTCTATTTTCATATTACATTTTATAGGGAATTGGAGGGATAAAAGCAATTCAGAATTGTAGCTTTTGTATTTCATTGGCGGAAATATCCACTTTTGATATCGTTTGTATACATCGAAAAATGAACTTTTAATCCTGGGATTATACAAAAATGTGGGGTAATATCAGCCGGCTTGAACTCCATACGTGAAAGAACTCCATTATAGCCGAATTATTGGTACAATTTGTTGGGTTGTAGGATTAAAAACAGGTTCAGACTGGTACTCAAATAAATGTGAAATGATGAGGAATTTGGTAAAGTTTATAACAGAGTGGTATAAATATTTAAATAATAATTTAACAAGTGATATTCGATAAATTTGACGTGTAATTTAGTGGATTGTTCGAAAGTTCAACATTCGGATAAAATTATATGAAAATTATGACTACTTCGTTGTTTTTGAGTGAGTGAATTATCAATAATTACTGTCATTGTATCATAATTTTCTCATACGATGCTAATCAAATGATCTACGATATCTATTTCAAATAATTGTTTCTAATACAATTAAATTTATCGTCCATACACATCATTTCGACATTCAAAACATAACTCGTTTAACATCCCTAATATTCAACATCCAAAAAGGGAAAATTTGTACAGTTATTTTCTTATCCTTCAAATTTGTTCCAACATTTTGAAAGTTTTGCTGTACTGTACAAATATAATTTATAATACGATTGATGACATTATCAATTTTATATTTAAGCGAATGAAGACCTCCATTTTCATTACTCCACAAAAGCGCATTAGTTTCGAATAAAACTCTCACAATATTATCATGAATTAAATACCAATAAAAAATATTAGATTGAAGAAGTTGATTATAAGTCTGTTTTTCTGATAAATAACAATTTAAAAACTGTCAAACAACTTATGTCATCTCATTGATAATCGTATTATATTATTATATTTACCAATATAATATCTAACAAATTGAAAGA
Organism: Meteorus cinctellus; assembly: GCA_030523045.1. NCBI lineage: Eukaryota > Metazoa > Arthropoda > Insecta > Hymenoptera > Braconidae > Meteorus > Meteorus cinctellus. The sequence continues at coordinate 54,557 of JAPYZF010000002.1, read as the reverse complement.
TCATCATTTATATTTATTTCCACAATTTGACAATTCAAATTTAATATAAATTTCCAATTAATCAAATTCGCCACTGTATCACCTGACTTTAATAATAATTCAAACTGTACTAAAACTATCCAGAATCAATTACACCTTACCCAATGTGTTATTAAACAAACCTCTACACGATAACAGCAAAATTGAGTGATACTCTACATTTATAATATCCTTAGCAAAGTTGCTGTGAAATTAGATCGTGGATCATTTAAAATTGTTTTCGCGATAACTCCATAAGTATCGATCGTAGTGTAGACAACTCCCTTCCATGTTCTCATTAATCGACACGTTTTAAATTAATAATTACCAACCAAAAAAAAACCGTTACCTCTAAACATGTAAATTGACGTTACCTTCAAAACAACTTAATTTCAAGTGAAGATAATAAATCCATCTAAACACCAACACGTATAATATTCCAACATTATTAATAATTCATCTTTTGTCTTTACCACATAGTAAATTGAATGATTTATTCATCATTATGTAATATCTTTCATTTATGTACCCACAAATAATGATTTACGAAACTCAATTCGCTTGCATGTTAATCAGTTGGGAATTCCACAATCTTCTCTACCGAAATGCCAATTTCACCATGCAATATCCACGAGCATATGATTGGAATTGGCTATTGACAATGCAACACACCATCAAACAGTTATACCTTAGAGATGATATTAACTGTACAGCTATTCAAAATAACACTTGATTATATGATATCATGAAAATTGATGATCGTTGGATGATTCTTCCTTTTCTTATTCTACCAACCATTGAAATAAAATGTTATCAATCGATAATAGCAGAGATTCATGATAACTCAAAGTGATGTGGGCTACTTCAAAATATGCAGTAGTTTCTCTTTGTACCGGAAATTCAATAATCCAAGCATTATCTATACACTCTTCAACAGCACACGTATAGTCAATGTTTTATATTGTGAGTGCATCAACCTTCGTGATGTCGTTGCAAGTGTTGGAGTAAGAAGCTATTATAGACCACATGCCGATACATTCGCATGGGTATGTCCTTCTAAGATATTTCACAGTGATATACAGTTAATATATAATAAATATCATAGGCATTTCCATGCCATATCAATATTTTACAGTTAATTCCTTTACGTACTTTGTGTGTAGCGATTTAACTTGACGATAACGTGAAATTCTTTTTCATTTTCACAATTCAAAGCATTTGATGATAAACACAATGCAACAAAATAACAATATACAATGCAGAATTGATGTATAACAATAAGAAAATACATCTGATGCATTACGAGTGTTGCTAATTCCAAGGACAAAATAAAGGCCAAACACAAATATAACGCGATACTGAGCAAGCAAATAATGTGTTATATAATACATGCAAAGCCCAACAGCTACACCAGCAGCAGTGGCAGCAGCACCAGCAGTAGCAGCGATAAACGGTTCAATTAGTGGTTGTGACCGTGTCAGCCATTCGCAATCCCACATTGTTCCGGTGAGCGTCGGTCATATCCTCTGATGCTGCAGTGATACGCATCTTGAGTAGGTATTGTCGATCGATAATCACCTGCAGCCGAATAGACGTTGGAGCATTTACAATGCCTATCCAGGTGCCAATTCCAACGATGCACACATAATATCAAGAGTGCACTTGGTCTCACTGCAATTACTGGAACGCTTTACTAATAAGTTTACATACATACAGGTATGGATGCAATTGTAGATAGACAATTATTATTTATGTGTTTGGTTGTAGGAAGAGAAATTTACGAGTTGTTAAATCTGTGGATCACTAATGAGTAAGGAATTTTTTTTTATTCTTCGTCTTAATTTTGTGATGATTTGAATTGGAAATATATTGGGAAGTAAACTGGATTAAATTGGACATAATTATTTGGAGAAGGCTTTTTTTTCATGGTACAACTTTTTTATCCTTTTTTTGGAAATTATAATGAGGATTTTAATAATCGTTTGTTGATCATTTGGAATTGTTTATTTGAGAACAAACATTTTTGGGATGAGGGAAAATATTTTTGACATAAAATTTCAAATACTTTTCCTCTATCGAAGATTTTTTATTGTTTAGTTAAAAATATGAATAATTTGGGAATGAAGATTTTTTTTTGTCATGGGAATTGGTTATTCATGAACACTATTATGTCCACTGTAAATTTTCTCATTGGATTTGTCTCAATTGTTTGTGTTGATGAAGAAACTTTTGGATTGGATCTGTTTTATTTCATCTGATTGAAACGATAGTTGAAAAAATCTGAGACTCGACGTCAACACATCTTTAAACAAACAAAATGAAACAATAATTTTTTTTGCGATGAAAAATTTTATCTCTTCAATCCCAAAACAATTTTATTGCATTAGTTGAATGACCTACTCCAAAAATGATTGCATTGCACGTAAAAACTTTCTAGCATTCGACGAAAATTCATGATGGTACATCTAGAAATTAGGAACATGAAATAAAGTTAACAAGTCTGAAGTTTGTAGCTATTGTTGTTTACGTACAATTAGTACCACAGAATTCTAACAATTGTCACATTATAATTGGACTCACAACAGTCGTCGAAACGAACAACACAGAAAAACCAGTTTACACGCCAATTGAATTTTCTTTGCTGTTTCCAAAAAATTCGAGAACCAGTGCGATGATTCAAACAAAAGTTCCTCTATATTGAAAGATTATTTTCGCAGAACAAACATAAATTATCCCACACTCTGGTTTCATAACTCATGATAGAGAATGAAAATTCGAATCCATTCACTAACTTCCTCCCAAATATATTTCAATGCTGAAAAATGATATCGAAAAAAGAAAATATAAAAAAAAAGGAAATAAATAAAAGCAGTGTATGCGATCTACGTGAAAGCAGCTGCTGCATCTCAGTTTTATATATTTATATATATTCCCGCATTGTCAATTGGAGCATGTTCGATCAAGCGTTTTCGTTGTAGTTATCCATGCGCCAGTGTCACTCGTCTGGAAAAATAATGTCTCTCAAGTCAATGGAAAATTTTATTAACGATGAATTTCTTCAACACTGTATATATATTTATCTGGATTGAAAATAATGAGATGTCAAGACAGAAACCAAAAAAGAAATAATAATATTTGTATATATAGATAAATATACGCATTGTGTATAAAGGAAATAATGATTTGTCAGTTTATTGTACAAGGAGCATTATGTCTATTTGTTCTCGTTAAAACTATTGTATAAAATAGGCGCAATATCGTTGACGATAGCGTACACTCTGCTAAAATCTCAGTAACCCTCTTTCCTCGACGTTCCCCATGGCGCTTCAATTAACGGGACTGGCAATTATCCATTATTTAAATGAACCTCCTCTCGAGAAACGTTTCGCTCGAGTCTCTTTGTACATGAATGTTGCGGTAGACTGTCTTGAAGGATAGGCAACCTTACGATGTAAAAGACAAGAGACTTATTCGTTCAACAACGTAACCAACGACAACGAATTTTATCACCATCAAAAAGATATACAACAAACTCATAGTCATATTCAACATGATACCAAAGTACACTCCAATAGACGTTTGAAGTATTCACGTTTGATTATATTTTCTATATATTTTTTTCCTTCTACTGAGTGAAGAGTTATTCGAGAGTATGTTTGTGAATTAGCTCTCATCAACATCGTTATTTCAATAAGATTTCCTGTAATTATGGCATTGCTACGTCATAATATTTATAAAAAGATGGAAGTCAATGTGTGAAATCAACAAGGCTTCACTCAGTTGTAACTATCAAAAGAATTGTAAAATAGGCCAAGGACCACCAACGCAATAACTCTTCTCTATGAGATCTTTCTGGAAAATATGGCATTTGAATGACACAAGCATTAGCACAAAAGGGATACATATGAAGCTTGTGTGTATGTATTTGGATCTCAGTACTTGTGAAAAAGAGATGAGAAAAGAAGAAAGAGGTTGGTATCTTTACCTTTACTACCAAACCCCTTCCTACGTCGTAGCATCCTCTCAGTGATGTATTATTCATGCGCGGCATCTACTGTGACTTTGGGAAAAAGGCCTTTTGCCCACTTAACGAGGAGTCACGTGTCCAAAGGGAGTGCGAATCCCAGGATGGATTTGAGCCCATGCTAGTACAGTCACTTTACTTGTAGTGTCCACCAACTGGGATCAACAGAACAGAGAGTAGCCTTGATTAAATGCTGTCAGATTGCGTGCGTTGTAAATGTGTTGCCATAAAACAAAAATATTCAAGGGAAAAGTATGGTAATGTTTCCAATTATTCATTCGTATCGTTGAGCAAAAAGCGATATGATTCATCAAGGAAAGAATGGGTAATAAATGCTACTAGAATAGAATGGGTAATCTGAGTGGAATTGCTTACTAAAAGATTGATGTGATGATAACATAATTATTTTTATAGTTGTATATTTATTGGTAATTTTCGTACTGAGATAAAGAACAAATGTTGAAGGTAATAATAATTGTGTGAAATTGATATTGAATTTTATTTTGCCATAAATAAATTGATTTATCATAGAGATATAACATTCAATAATAATTGAGGAAAAAAAAAAATTAACTGAAAGAAGTAAAAGTAATAACATCTGATGTTTAGTTCATCATGGAAGTCTAATTGACTAATTATTTTGCGTGAGAGTAATTGTTTTATTCAGATTAATGTAAAACGTATTTTTTTTTTCTTTTTGTTTATAATATGCTCGTTAATTCTAGAATGTATAATTCTGTATGAGTCGTTCATTAAAAAAATTGTAGAATAATATAATGTAATCAACTCAAAATAATTAGATGTTTGTGACAATGCAGAGTTTCTTCTTTTTTCTGCATTACTTTTTAATTCCTTTCAATTCAATCATAATTTATAAATGAAAAAAAAATAAAAGTTGCAGTATTGTGTGTTATCTATAGCGTTCACATGATGATATCAATACTGTTCTTTGTGTGCATATAAATCGGATTTTTTCAACTCAATCCTCATGGATGAATTGCGTGCAAGAACTTTTATATACTTTATATAATAAAAAATAATTATTCGTTTCAATTGGATACGGAAAAAAAAAAGCTGTGAAATGGAAAGAATCATAACACACATTCCTGTCATAATAAGAGCAAATAAATATATGTAACTTAATTGCGGATATCTCAGTATGAACAATGAAAAAGTGAACTATGAGTGTTCATTCAGACATAAACATGGCATAACAATCATATTATTAAAGTATTCATAAACCAAAGTATTTTTTTTTCATTAATTTACAGTTTTTAATTACTGTTAGCACTGCTTTCTCAAAGCAGTAAACTTTTAAATTTACAACGAAACAAATCTATGTGTTATTCAAGTAGGTCAACGATTTATATTTGAAGTTTTTTTCTCTAATTACAATTTTAAACATAAATAAAAAAGTAACACCATTTTATTTTCTATTGTAAAACAATAAACAAATATTCAAATACAATATTGAATTTCAAACATGCGCTTGAACTTCTATATTACTTCCTTCACTTCAACTTCTCTTGATATGTCTTCATTTATCCCACCCTTATTGCACCCTTCATATCAACATGAACATCCAATACCTGCAAACTTCATCCCAACTTTCGAACAATAAATTCAGCTTTAAATATCAATAATACATAACCTTAAATTATTCATCAATCAATATTTATTAATCAATATAATAAATTGTTATTTATTGACAATAATAAATTGAAATGTATTGAAAAAATGTTAACTCTTAAACAAAAATATTTATGACAATATTGAATTGTAAAGTAGCAAAACGTTTCATTTGACTCACAATATTTCATGAGATAACACATTTAAATTCAGGTAAAACTAAATCGTAGAATTGTAGAGCTCGGTGTGGGCTTGTTAGTCTCGAAACACAAAGACAAAAGGAGGAAATAAAGTCATGCGTCAAACAGCAAAACAGCATTTACATATTTGCAGTGTTGCGCAGTCTAAAATGGGAGCGACTGTTTCAACGCCCCATGTATTTGTACAAACACACCTGAGTCATGCATATTTACACTAATATTATAAATCAATACTCAAATGTACACATACAATGTGCTAACCTCAGTATGATCAACATCTCATGAATAGAAAAAAAAAAATCATTTCACCATTGAGACTTTACTCCTGAATTGACAATCAATAATCTTTTACGTTTGAAATATTTGGTTAAATCAATAAACTGACGCAATTTCATTAAGCTTGAGCGCATTCAGATATATACGGCTACTTGAAATTGCGTGCAAATAAAAGGAGCCATTCACTGAGCGAACTCTATGGAAAGCAGTTCAGCGATCCGTAGCAAGAGTGATATATTTGATTTTGGTTTTCAAAGGACTGTGCGAGTCGATACCCGTGGCAACGTAAACGTGGCCACGTGCTTAGTTTAAACAGAGTTTGGTGCCTTTATATAGACGAATATTGGGTTGGCTGACGAGTGCGAGAAGGCAAGTGAGATACACAAACAAGTAAGAAATAGAGGGATGATACAAGAGGCGCTTACGTCTCGAATCCTCAATTCAACTTACGATTTCAAGTTGAGAGCGCACTGAACTGTAAAGTATTGTCGTCAACGTTAACACGCCCGTTGCTATTCCTCTTGTTTCCCTATGTCATGCCCTCTTGCCACACTTTATGCTTTCTCTTTTGCTCTTGTATTATTGTATACGCACTGTTGTCACCCCTCGCGAGGGGCTGAGATTATTTCGCGCAGTTTTCGAACAGCCCATTAAAATCCGGCTTGTTGAAGGGGCGGTGATAAATGCTGATTTCGTGCGCACAGCTACGTTCAACTTCAACGTATTCTCTTCTACTTTTGCCATCTATATCACTCGTAAGTGAGAAAGAGAGGAGAGGGAGTCATCCCCGCGGGGGTTGGTACCCATGCTCTTACCCTCAACCGTTCTATCCTGTTGAAATATTTCGTCAAATACAATAAAATGCGAGACAAGGAATGAGAAAACCTGAGAGCTCACCGTTTTATCAGCATTTTATTTCTCCCCCAATATATATTTCATTTTCTTTTTCTCCTTTTTTTTTTCTATCCCCCTCCGGTTTCATCTTATTTTTTATATTGGTCCGCTTGTTCGGTGAATTATACACCCCTCATTCCATTAATTCAGCTATGTTAATGACATCAAAACGTATTACGAAATAATGTAAATGCAAAATTGCGAATGTATATATGTACATCATGAATTTTCGAAAATGTTATTTAACACGTACATAGTCAAGCTTGCACATCCTTCATGCATGCCAAAATTTGTATCACCTTCGCACCAAGTTGTGTGCATATAACTAAATATATATACATATATACTCATGTGTGTATGTAGGTATATAGCTATGCAAATAATATGACGTTCCAACGAAGAGTTTATGCGTAATGAGTTTGCATTCACGGTTGCTGACTTGGTAAACGCATCTAGAGAAGCTGAACGGCATCGTACGAAGGATCATTTGCCACGACTTTGCATCGTCATATTTTTCCCACGTATTTTTTATTTTTTTTTTCATGTGTATATAGTCAAAACCTTATGTACATTTATGTTCTCACTTCCTTCTCCTTTGGGTATAAACATGAATGTTTTCTTGAATGACATTATATGACTTGTGTAGTAGTTTTGATGTACGCATTTATACATACAAAATATATATTTTTCTTTCAGAAATTCACCACACGACTCACAATCCGAAAAAATCGCGGATGAAGATTCATAAATATCAGTGTGGTAGCGTTCTAATGTAGTACTCGTTTCCGAAAGCCATAATGTCCGATCTTCTAGCTAGAAATATGAAAGGAAAAATGGGAAAATGTTATATAGGACTGGCTTATACAGCTATCTTGCTTGCCCTCATAGATGCGAGATGAAACCTGCACTGCTGCTAAATATACATATAGGTTATATGGTATAGATCGCACACTGGGGTGGTCGCTGATATTTTATGACCCACCAAAACGAGAAGAGGAAGCAGAGACGGGTTGGGATATAGCACGATGGCGCTTGGGGATATATTTGCAGCACTGAAGAATGAAGAGATGCAAGAAGGATGGAACGGCACTAGCTTGATATTGAAAATTCATAAAAAGAATATATGAAAAATGTGTGCGTGCATGGTGATGAAATATTTATGATTGATTCAAGCTAGATTAACTCAATAATGTTTTGATGGTTTAGTTAGATGAAAATTTTATAGGAATGTAGAAAGTAAATGAGCTGGGATGGTGAGAGGAAATATATTTTCTACATTGCCGTTATATTTATGTAGAGAAATTCACATTAATAATGTTTCTTCTCTCTCGTAAATTAATTCGAGTTCATAATTTTATTCTGTTGTAGGAATTTTTTAGAGGTGTGTTTGATCGGACTGTTTTAATCGCACTGTTGAATATTTGAGGAAAGAATGGAATTAGTAAAATCCCAACCAACAATTTTATTTAATGTTATGGTGTTTATAAATGAATATAATAAATACTGTGAGATAATCAACAATATTTTACACGATTAACTTTGTTATGAATTTTGGTATTGGAATCATTTTCTATTTATTTAAAAACGTATATGAGATGCTGCAAAAAAAAAATACTGGTCATTTTCATTGATTTTAATTAATGATGACGAATTGGTGCATGAAAAAATTGATTATTTGATAACTGATTGAAGTTTGTAGTGATGTGATTATTCAAAATGTGACGGATCAATTGCAAAATATCAAATGATTGTCAAACTATTTTATGATAAATAGAAAACTACCAAGAAGTACTGCAACGTTGTAAAATATTCATACTGAACATTGAATGAAGAATTCATGGAATATGAATGAATGCACTGAGAATATAAATGAGACTTTCCGGAAAACATCAATTGATTGTGAATAATAATTTAGGAAATGACATTTGAGAATTCTCTTCTTTCAAGACATAGTTCATTCATGAAAACGCAGTTCTATTGATATATTAATGAATTTAACTTCAGGTAGGTCACGTTCCACTTACATTTCAGTAGTCAGACATCAACTTATGATCTTTTGAAACACACAATTCGAAAAAAGATAACCTAGTTAATTATTAACAAGCATTCGGTTGGCATAATTACAACTGATCAGAAGTAAGTAGACAAGTGAACGCTGGCATACATTCAAAATAGAGAAACGTTTTATCCATAAACTCTTCCACAAATATAGACATTTGTTTAAATATTTCAAACTCTCGTACAAATCTAATTGACATAATTATATGAAAATGCAGAATGAGAAACAAAAGTCAATAAAACAAATAAATAATTCTACTCGTTTCACACTTCAATTTGTCAATCAATAATTACCATTACCATTAATTAATCAAAAATTATTAGCATTCCGAAATGGACAAGTTTGCAATGATCAGACTATTTATATTTATAACTTCATGTGATGTCCTTTCTCCACCTGCCTCATAATAACAAATCAACATCAATAACATCACATTATAAAATAATCACCTTATTATAATAATAATTTCTCTTATTTTCAATTAACATCAAATCCACTTAGGCGAAGAAAAAAAAAGAAATTGGACGAATGCACCAAATGTTAAAACATCAAAACATCACTGTGTAAATCTTATATGTATATCTATGTACCTATGTACATAAATACATTCTCTGAAAGAACAACAGCAGTTTCTGCTCTCTGTGAGTACTGCAATGGAGTAGCCGGAAGGCCAATAGTATACTGTTCAAAGTACTTTTACACTTTGGCAGTATATATAGGCGTAACTTTGAAGTTTTGCAGCGTCTTTGCTATAGTGCCAAGTATATCTGATGTCTTCTAGTACTCTTGAAGCTAAACTCGCCAAAACTCGCTTTTGCCAGTGTATATACGCCAAGTAAAATAGTTTTTCGTTTCATATAAAACGAGTTACTGACTTCTGTAAACATCCAAAATCCACACAATATCATCTATAATTTTAATTCAATAACATATCAATTAATGTAATAAATAAATATGATCAATTGGCTAAATACAAACATACACAGCTATTCTGAGTTTAATTTCCGTAGTGTACCCCTGAGATTTGGTAGTGCATCACTCTCCTCTCTATATCCCATTCATTCGTGACCGTTTCCTATACCGATCAACTCTCTATATAACATTGTATCCCTTGAGGCAATAACACGTGCGCCATTCGTCAAGGGCCTGTAGGATAATGCTAAAGTGATGCAAGGATACAAATACAATATATATTATGAGTGCAAGAGAGTGAAATTCCTAGTAACAATGTTTTCTCACCCTTTTTTTTGCCGTACATAAACTGATGAACCGAAAGAGGGAGTCAAAGTGGTAGTAGACATAGAAGAGCATGTGATATAGGGTGATCGTGTGAAGTAGAGGAAGAGAGAATATGAGATAGCAGTGCAAGAGAGATGGGATTACTAGTCTGTGGGACGCACCCCAAAGTCTATTCGCCTCCATACACCCTCCGCAATCAATTTCGTCAATACCGCTTGTTGCAGAGAGGGTGCTATGACGGTCTGGCCCGCGGCAGTGTCGACAGTAGCAGTGGTGGTGAAAGCAACGTCAGTGACCTCCACTGTCGCCCCTTTCCAATTTGCTGTACATGTACATATGTATGAGTACATTCTACATGTATATTATATATGTATATATTTATGCTCGAATCACCCTATACAGCTCATCAGATATAGAATAGTTTTGTATATATATTTTTATATGTTTCCTTATGAAGTTTTGAGTGATTGTAAAAATATTTTCGTTTTTATATGACAATGAAAAGTGATAGAAATTTTTTTTACTTACAAAATCGATTGGATATATGAAACAATTTATGTGAATATGAGTATGTCTATGGTTGTGTTCACGGTTACGCATATAGAAGATACAAGTTTTTGTAATATTTCACAAGCGACGAGATGACGCTTCAAAAATGTAAGATAATATAAAAAAGTACAAAGTTTAACCTCTGTTCACTGAGTTGTTGCAAAAATTTATGAAGACTTTTTCTGTTGTGGATATTCCAAACTTTTGCGTATAAAACATTTTGTTTTATTTTCTACTGTGGAAAATGAAGAATTACATCAAATATTTTATTTGTGCCATTCAAAAAATGAAAGAAAAAAATAATCTATAAGAAAATTATGTGATTAATAAATTGTAGAATATTTAATATTTCAATTTTATAGAGAGACGATTTAGTGAACAATTCATTGACGATGAAAGTTGAAAGTGTGGGGATTTTTTTTTTCGTCAATACATATAATATATTCATCTGTTAATGCATCAATGCATAGATAATGTATGTGCAGAACTTGAGAAACGTCGATAGTGAAATTTTATAAATTTATGGATTGAGAGACGTCGTGAAACAATGCTTTCTAAAGAGTAGTATTTTGTACTGATACATTGTATAGATAGATAAAAAACCATATCCATTTGTAAACGAGGTCATGCACAATTATTTATTGGTATATGAATGGTTGAAGGGGAGAATTAAAAATAAAATAAATAAGTTAACAAGATTTAAATTTCCTGATATTCAATGCAACCAATTCAATCGTGTAAATATAATATTTAAGATTAGCTATTTATAATAAAAAGTTTTTACAATAAAACTGAGTAAATAACCAATTGAACTAAAAGGATTATGAATATGATCCTCTGGCATTAAATTTAATTGATAAATCTAGACATATAAGCTGTACAGATTTCATTGATATATTTTGAATCATAATTTATATTAAATGTATTTCAACTATGAGATCCAACTTCGATATATTTAAAATCACGATATCCATATAACCTCGATTCCCATCATTGACTTTTCTCATGTTCATACGACGCGTGAGTCGCCGTTAAAATGCCACAAGATAAATATCGATTAGTTTGGTTATCCGGATAATCTTTACAGATTGATATTACTATCCGGATTTTCAACGTGGGCGTGATAATTTGTATTACGTAAATGACCATCCTGACTAGTATTTATTATGAGTTGAGAGTAACACAAGACACAGCGATTTTGTCATAAATTTATTAATGAATTGGAAAAAAATTTATAGATATTTTATTAATATTGAATAAATTGATTTTTATTCATAGAAATAAATGTAATTTATTTTTGTTTATTACAAAATTCTGTTTATCTTCACATTAGAAAGTGTTGGATTGGTGATTTTTTTCTGTGTTGCAATTGCACAAATTTGTTTTGATTAATGTAATCACATTATATTTTGATTATATTAAATTATAAATGAGTTTTATCAAGACAAAAGATCTATGAAAAATCTACTTCAAAGTTCTTTTGTGTTTTTAATAACAATCAACTTGTCTTAATTATCAAAACTATTTTTTCTATCTTGAATCACATCAACACAAACTCAACCAGAATATCAAAATTCATCTTTCGCTCATCATTATACAAAAATATCCGTTGGATTCAAAATCTACATACAAAAATACATGAAATTCATCAGAGTAATCAAAAAGACCTTGGATTGAACAAACTATTCATAATAAACATCAATTCGCCTACATCTTTCACTGGCAACGAATAATTCACCTACCTGTCTGTACAATCCTAACAAAGCAGTGATGAGACCACTTTAGCATCCAATTCTCCGTTATGAAAATCATTTCATCATTGCGTCATCATGAAGAACACGAAGCGGAATTGAATAGCAGTATCAGTAATTACCGGAATGTAGGTAAGGGAAAAGAGCCTTTGACGAAACTGAGTTGGATTCTGGTGGGGATTCAGCGTTGCCCCTTCTCTCAAACACATATATATATAGACACAAATGTGAGTATTAATTGAGTTGAAAGTCTTCATTACTCTCTAGCTCCCACCACTATATAATTAATTCATGGAAATTTAAGTGCACTGAACGAATCAATAATGCCTATACGACGAACATAATTGAATCTGAGGAACATTGTTACCAATAAGATCGTTGAACCCGAGCTCTGTATTACCTTCTAATTTCATTTCTATAGCTGCTATATCACATGAGTAATTCAAAAGGATAGAAATAATTATATAATAATAATTGACAAATTAAATTTATCCAACAAATTATTGTTTATTGTTCATTTTAATTCCGATTGATTGTTCAAAATGATGCAGTTGCAAAGTGACAATTCATGCGAGATAAACGAGTTTTTATACAGTGTCCACAAATGGAAATATATCGTTTCTAGATGAATGACCTTCTCTAGTCCATTGAATCTGGGGGTTTTTTTTTTTTATCAAGAGCACTGTGGGAACGTTTGAGTCACGATACCAATGCAAGTAATTCACTTTTATGAGACGGAAAAATTTGATAGAAACATATTAGTTCTTGCACATTGACTATTTTCTTCGTTGCTTCCATCTCTTTATTTTTGTATCAACTATTTTGCAATATTATTTTGGTTGAAGTTGCGAAATGGAAACATGTACAGTGAATATTGCGCGACGTTAAAGCGAAGCTAATCAAACGTCATTGTACAAAGTGAAACGGAAGGAAAAGGAGTTTGGCAGTGCGAAGGCTGTGAAGCTCAGGGTGTACATACTCACCGGCGGCAGAGTGAACGGTGCTCTTGGCAGGACGCTTCCCATTCGGCGAGTGCCACCGGTGTATTTGGCACAGAGTGCTTTTCATCTCCGTAAATGGACCGACGGTAAAGCAATTTTGGTACATTGGCTATACTTGCACCCGTCTCTACTCTCGATTTCTCTCTCCTCTTCTACTCGATGGCTTCACTCACTCGCCTGCTTTCGACCTCCATTCACGTCCATACAGGACTGCTTTGATTCGGCAATAGAAAATAGAATTCAGACTCATACTGCGTACTATCGAGTTCACACACAATTTTCCATTCATACTCTCATCAAATACTGTCAAATTGTTTGCACCAACTATTCAAAATCGTCAGTAGTCTGTTTGATGATTCTTCTATGTGTGTATGTGGCAAAATCAGATCGAATGATATTTTTGAAAGATAAATGAAAGTAAAAAATGTAGAAGTGACCGATTTATCAAATATGATTAATTAATTCTATTCGAAATGTTGAAGTTGATTTTCGTGAGGATTTGGTCGCTATTTTTAAATACCTTTCGAGCAATATCGAATATTCATATAGAGAATAACCGGAGAAAACCCAGAAACCTTTTTGCAATAATTATTGAAACAATCTTGAAATATTTCAGAGTAATTGAACACAATTCATAAGTAATCCTCCATCAAAATGTACTGATCTTTTCTCGGACTATCTCTCTGATACATTCACACGTTTTCTCAGACAACCGACCATTCGAATAGAGACATTACCATCACAACTCAATTATTCCATGCCAGCTTCAACAAGAAAGAAGTGATCAATTCTTCAAATAAAAAAAAACACGTATCTCCTCTTTCGAACATGGAAAAAAAAAGACGATAAAAATCAGACGACCTGACCATAGCTAAATGTAAATTACACCAATATCACATAGAGGAATGTCCTCTTCGAATTCACTTGTCATTGAAATATATTTCAACATTAAAAAAAAAACAATTAACATAACTAGAAGCCAGGTAATGACAAACAAACTCGACTCAACACCATATCAAACTCATGATTCTGCTTGCATATAATAAATTACATACGTCAATTTCAAGTATGCATAGATGCCTATTCATATGTTCAGTATGTTCACACATTTTGTGTGTTGGTTAGAGTTGAAGGTGGGCTAAGCTAAACATCATAGCAACAAATTAAAATTAACAGTTTGAACTATTAAACTGGTAATTGAAACGTACAGGTAATTCATGGGGTAACATTGTATCTGAAAATACATCAAACTGGTGGGTAGTTATTTCGCCCAGTCTTTAATACAAACAATTATATAATTTAATACAGAATGCACATACTCAAAGTTCATATGCAGTTGAATCATTCAGAATATTAAACGCAATTTCTATGAAACCGAATTGGAATTTCCCAACAATATAAAGCTGAAATATTTCGTTATTCGCTTCAGCAAATGCTTTTCTATCAGCAGTTGAATGGTATATGACCTATCACTAACTCAGTTAAACTCACTTATGATATATAACGTTCATACTTTGATAATTATTCGAAGAACAGAGTGATGTTGAATGAAAATATCAGAATCATGCATTTTCATAAATGTGAGAGATTATATAATAGATAAAACTGTATTTTCAAGACGAATCGCAGTTAGACCTTTCTATACGAATTATTTTTACACTTTTATCTTCATAATAGAAAAACTCTTCATGACATTGTTAAATTCAAATGAGAATTTGCATTCCATAAAATGATCATTTGAACGAGTATTCGTGATAAAAATGGACGTGTAAGTTCCCTCTTTTATTTTTCTTTCATGTTAATTCTTGAGTATGTCACAAATATTCATTCAATTTTAATTTCAATTGTAAATGAGATTTTACAAACTTGAATTAAAAATATTCACAGTTTTGTTTGAAAATCTCTGAATATAAATCAAAATCTTTTCAAATTGATTTTAAAAATTGAATATTGAACTTCTAAATATAAATAATTGTATATAAATAAATTAAAAAATCACTGACATTTATATATAAAAGTTTTCAATACTTTTTTCTATTCATTAAATCTTGATGTCAATAACATTAGGAATTTAGGACCACGTTCTCACCGTCGAAGCGAATAATTGAGTGTGATATCATCCGAAATCTTGGTAGCCGCGAAACGCGATCCATGTCGTTGTCTTGTGGATATCAGTTGCGGCATGGTAGATGCCGACATCGCGTGTCGACCAGTAACCGAAGTGACACGAAGGCACTCGGGTGAGAAGCAAACAGACACATATTCGCTTTCGGTGCGCTGTGTTTTGGGGTCACATGCCGAGAAAGAATTGTCGTTAATTCCATTTCATCGTCTCAAGAGAACGCAGAATGAAGAAGAACAAACAGAGAATAAGTAACATTACAAATAAAGACAATAAAACAAAGATGAAGATGAAAGAAGAGGGAAAAGAAAAAATACCAAACGACGAATGAGCCGAATAAAGATGCAAACAAACAAAAAAAAACGTACAATCGCACCACGTGTCGATTTTTCGTTTTTCCAAACACTCACAATGTCTACAGATGTACACATACACGCGATATCTCAATTGACCAGATCTGGATGGGAGTGTGGACGCGCGCGTTTGCAGTAGTTGATCTTAGTACCATCGGCACGCGGTTTCTTCGCCTCTAAAATACTTCACAAGTACAGAAAACCCAACCTTGGTTCATCTTTTTATTTATTTTCTTTTCTTCTTTTTTCCTCATCCTCCCTCTTTCTCTCTCTCTTTTCTCACATACACATATATACTTAGCGTTCACCTTCTTTTGCAGTACTATTTATTGTTGCGATACGCGCAATGTGCCTGAGCACGTATGTGATTTACCTTTACACGCCAGCGCGCGTTTATCTCGATTGCGAGAATAAGGCAAAGAGGAAGCTCACTGTAAGCTGATGGCCCCGCTCACCCTTATCCAATAGTATAGTTCAAGTCTCTTCCGCGACGTATCCACAGAGACTATGCGTGATGGACCCAGGCTGAAATCGCGTATTTATGTTCTGGATATGTGGACTCGAATGCGCGGACTATTCTGCTGGAGGCAAACACATATAGACATATATAAGTGACTATATCTCGTACAACTCGTTTTCGCAGCAGGCACGTGACCCGGCATGAACGCAACGAGCACATGCTTTTGCTTATATGCTTGTTCGTTATTGTATAAACTCACCCTTTTCAACATCACATACATGGATACATATAAACCATGTCTGCTAGCTTGTCTGCCTAGTCACTGTGCAATGCGTGCTGCACATGTATAGAAACTCGCAATGTCGATGTTCATGATCAATGAAAAAAATGCACAGATGTAGGCCACTGATTTTGCTTACTATATGTATGGTATATACAGACATAAATACCGCCAAGAAGAAAACACACCGTGCGAGAGAAGAACTTTTATATACGCCGACTTTCCTATACAGTTATCTGAGCATTTGCGAGTTCTAACGGGCAACGAAGTCGTCAATAAAAAGAATTAAGAAACACACAGACGCTATACGATAATAAATCATTATTGCTTTGATATAAATACATATAACTATATATATACATGTATATAAATGTTTTCCTCTTTCATTTCTTTCTTTCAACAATAAATTTCGCAGTAAAACATCAGCGTGGCTCTTATTATTTATTGTCTAACTGTTAACAGCATTTGGATTTTGTGAAGATAAAAATCTATGGTATTATATATTGAGTTATATAATGGCACTTTTGTTGTGATTTTGTATATATATGTATGTATGCGTGTGTAGTTTATGACATAAATTGTGTGAGCGTGTGTTACGTCATCGGAGAATGATGAACACTTTTCGTGTTTATATTGCAATATCATTTGGTATTGATTATTGTATTATATTTATGGTAGAGAAGCAAATTTATAGAAAATACTTTTGCGAATGCATGTCCAAAACTATAATACAAACAGCTACTACGTGCTGGATGCAATCCGGTTACGACAATGCCAGAACGATCGGTCGATAGTTATTCAACGTACCTTGCAATCACCGACCATAAAAATGAACATAAACCGACACGTTCACGCGGCCAAGCTCCGGTATTTTTCCTAATAGCAACGAAGAATCATTGCTTGGGTATTTTTTATGTTTTCTTTTTATGCAATTATTGAGAGTGCCATCACAGATCCAACTGCACCTCTCAATCATTTTACTTTTGTTTTTGTTTTCTTTCTTATTTACGATTTACTTATACTTCAAATGCTTTATTTTATTAAATTGAAGAAGTAAATATCCATCAGTGATAAAAACAATAAGTATATGTACCCACACGAGGTGTGCAATGATTCATCTTTCTTTACCTTTCGTATGTTTTCTTTTATTGTGTTTTTTTTTCTGTTTTATTTCCACCATATTTCTATGTAAAGTATAAAGGAATACAAATTGAGAGTAATTCACCAAGGTTTTACAACGATCCTCGCGGCTTGAGGCTACTTCATTGCTCGCTGTCACGATATACATTTGCATGTCGGTGTTATTTGGGTTCATCGAGATCTCAGAAGTTTTATGGTTACTGAAAATAAAACAGAAAAAAAAACACACAAAAATAGAAAAAGAACAAAAAATTCTGAATGAAACATTATTTCATAAAGATGGAATCACAAAAATTTTCGTTAGAAAAGGAAATAAATTTATACGTACAGAAATGTTCTATGGTTGAATATAAATATATATATATGCTGTATGCATAGAAAACAGAAAGAGAAGACTCAACTTTTATATCAAATAGAAAGGACGTTATTTTATTCTTTTTCAAAATTATGAAAAAGGGTTGAGGTAGTCGCACACCTGTCGTAAGGACTTTGTTCTCTTTCGCAGTATATTTCTGCGTCGCTACTTTTTTCTTCTATTTAACAGGACAAAATTAAAACAAGCGGGTTGGAATATTAGGGAATTTGTGAAAAAAAAAAATAAAAAAGTAGCAATTATCCCTGAAAAGCGAGAGCAGGCACACTCGAGTTGGTATATAGAGCAAGAGAAAAGAGTAAAAATGAGTGGGGTTTACGCGCAGCTACTTGCATTGCCCTTCAGCTCTTCGTGCCCCTCATCGTCGTTATATATTTGTTTGTGTGTTTTACTCTGTTTCTCTACTTGGCTTCAGTTTGCCGGTAGGCGGTTTGATATTCATGTTTCAACATTATTTATGGTTGGCAAAATGAGATGCCACATAAGTATTTTTTGCCATACACTGAAAGTCCTAAATGGAACAATACACAGCAAACAAATCGCAATACAGTAATGTCAGTATGTGCATTACATTGTAACATAGGTAAAAAGCGAATTGAAACAAAGTTGGGAGTGAATGTATGAGCACAGCACTGTATTTTTATAATGTATAACAAAAAAAGTGTGGGGAAAATTGTTGGGTGAAGAAATTATGCTGTTTACTGCTCGTTTCAGGATTTTTCAAAAGAGCAATGAGAGTGAGAAATAAATGCATGTAAATATAAATGCACTTGGAAAAGCGGAAAATGAATTAAGGTTTGTGTATTTGTTAAAAAGTCACACCAGAATAATGACTTTATAATAACTTTATATGCAAAGTGGTTTTGTAGTTACATTTGATTACTTTTTAATTAAATAATTTTACATTCAATTGTTGTGCATCGATGACAATAGGAATAAATTTTGGTACTGTGATTAGTTTTGATAAAGTTATTTCAAAATTTTCTCGCATTTAAATTTGTTCAGGTATGCGATTTTATACCAACCGACCAATATTTTATTAGTGTCTATAAATTTGGGTTTATTACAAATCTTTAATTCAATAATTATTTTCTGCAGTTTTTATATCATCACGTATTGTATTTGTGTTTTCACTTTAATATCTAGTGGACGACTTTCGTCGTCAGAGGTGTACGAATTTGATCAAGAGTATGAAAAGAACGACAGAAAAGCCAGCACGAGATACAGCTGGTCACGAAATCAATTCCGAACTAGCGCGTATAATTTTCGAATTTTTCAAAAAAACAAAAATGAAAAAAAGAATCTGGCATCGTTCAGATCGTAAATCAAACCCGCAATCTTCAACTCGCTGACAACTCCCGCACTTTCTCTCTGACCATCGATAGTGAGTTTATATATTTTTTGAATTTTGCCACGAGGATATTTCAAGGTTTATAATTTATTACTTTCTTTTTCCTAGCCTGGAGTAATGTCGTTGGTGTTTGTTTCAGTTGCTCCTAAAAGCGTTGGGCTTGACAGGTCGTTAAAGATTATTTGAGAGCAAAATTTTTCTTTCTATTTCGAATTTCAGTTATGACAATAGTGAAAATAGAACTATAAAATAAATGTCCAAATTAATAACTAATAAAAATTAATGGAGGCTGTCTATTATGAAATAACAATTGTTGTATCGTTGGCACGAAATCAAAATGAGCATTAGTTGAATTCACTCATGACAAGTTTATCGATCAATCAGGAATTTTATTCATAGCCAGATGATGTGATGCTGTGGATTTCCATTTACATTATCATGCACATGAGGTCATTACGAAAATTGAGTATCTCTATTGAATGGAGATCTGCAATCAGATCAGTCATCTACCAATTTGCATACACCTGCCAATATTATATTGGAAACAGGAATTTCTTCCATTCATCATGGAATGTTATTACAATCTCCAGCTCATTGATCTCTCATCTCATAAATAGACATGAATTCCATCTA
Organism: Meteorus cinctellus; assembly: GCA_030523045.1. Lineage (NCBI taxonomy): Eukaryota > Metazoa > Arthropoda > Insecta > Hymenoptera > Braconidae > Meteorus > Meteorus cinctellus. The sequence continues at coordinate 34,205 of JAPYZF010000002.1, read as the reverse complement.
CTCGATTTCAAAAAAATAAAAAAACATCATCAGAATGTTGTTGCAGATTTTAATCTCTTAAAGATGACTCGAATATTCCAAAGTCTAATTTTAATGTGGAAATATATTCTGACTGCCTTATGTTCTCCATTCTTTGTAACTTCCGAAGATTTACGACATATTCAAATAATAATTGCTGAATATCTTCTGTATAAAATAACGACTTCTTTTTTACCTCTTTTTTTTTCTCCCTATCCCCAACCTTCCTCGAGATAATATGCACAAAAAAAACCTAATTTTTTAGATTTTTAAAGTAAAGTTCCCCCTTGGCAGTTGGTAAAGAATTGTCTTGAATCGCCGCAGGTGTTGGAACACCCTTCTGCATTCATAACTAAATGACAAAACAAAATGATTGTTTAATTTTGATTAAAAATAACTGCAAAATTGTTTTAACCAAACATATTATTATAAATCACATACAAAATTAATTAGCCAATCCAAACAATTCAATCCAATCAATAACTAACATCTAACATTAAAAAACAATTGTCACTAAAATCTAATAAACATCTAAATACAAAATAAATTTTTCTGATTCGGATCATTGCATTTCCTGAATGACACCCCAACAGTGTTGGTATTCTCATTAATGTTTGTATTGGAACAAATAAACCTTGAAGGTATAAGTGTGCGTGTGCACGCACAAGAAAACTAACAGAGTCAGTTAAGAAAGAGTGAGAAGGATAAATTGTGAGGTTGGATGGCGTCGCGACATAATGCCCGGGCGGATGGAGTAGGTATATAGTAAGGGTACTTGGGGGGTGTGGCTGCAGCACGCGTTACGGACATAATTCATCCGACATCGTGTATAACCGTCTGTAGTGCGACGTACACGTGTACGAATGCGCGTTTTATCGTGCCGTCGTCTGATAAGCACAACTCGCATGTGTATATACATATATATGTGTATACAGGGTGTTGGAGTGAAAATAAGTGAGGGCGAGAATGAGAGAGTTAGAATACAAAGTCCTTCCCTTCTTTTTGATTTGGTCAATTTTGACACCCTGCTAATGGAGCCTAATCAATATCCTGTATATTACGCTGATCTGAGTGGCTATTAAGGGGGAGGTGGGAGAGGGTTGTACTTACCGTCGATTGCTATCGTCATCCAATCACTACATCGACATCGTTCGTCATTGTGACGGCATATCCGTGTTTAATATTATGTTGATGTATTTGTTCAATGGAAATTAATTCGAGGGGACATTGAAATAAAATTTTTATGGGAATCTACTTTTTTTTCTTTGTTTTTTTGTTTTTTAAAGGTATTATCAACGTGAGCGTTAGCTATTAACATTCCGTAGATTCGTGGAGAAATTTGTTTTGGTGTTGGAGTCAACTTGTCTATAAGTAATTGCTTATTGATAGTTAAAGTTTGATAAGGTTTTTTTGCGATTGAATTTTTGTTTTGATAGTGAAAATCATTATCGGAGAACAAATAATGCAATTAACATGATTCGGGTTTGAAATTATTTGTGATTGTAGTCGACATCTTAGTGGGTATTGACCGCATTTTGTTTTTCATTTTTCTTTTAATTCAATTGTTTAAAAGGTTCAATTGTTTTTATGGAGATTTTGATTGTGTAGTAAATAGATAATGGTGATGTTAATTTTCAATTTTTCTTTTGTTTTGAAATTTACGTTTTCAGTCGTTTAATTTATAGAATTTTTGTTATTTTTAATTCAAATTTATTCGCAGTTTTATTTTGAGAAAAATAGAAATATTTAAATCAAGTACATAATGTCATTACTTACTTGAAATATTTTGAAAATCAAATATTTAAAAAAGAAAAAAAATGAGTTTTCTCTGTACAAACACTCTGATGTGTTCCATTAACTCATAAAACAATAACATTAAGACAGTCGCCGTAGTATATTTATATGCATATATGTATACTTAATCGTGATTTTAAGTGATTCAAGTAAAATTTAGGAGAAAATTAAACGATATCTATGCGAATGTTCAAGCACCAAGCAACTGTTTCACTTGAAGAGTTTAAAAGCATTCGGCCGGGTGTATAAGGAGTAAATAAACGGCTGTAGAATTCATTTAGATAACTAAACGACTTTGTTAATGAGATTTGTCGTATACTATAATGGAGAGCATTGAACCGTGCGACAAAGTTGCCGAGGCGAAACAATGTTGGCCAAGTCCCGCAGCGTGATACATTTAGCACAAGCGCTTCTTCATTATTTTTTTTCCCATTTTTACAATCTTATTTTATTTTTTTCTTCCTTTTTTACTTTTACCTTTTCTCCATCATTTCATTTGCATATTTGTGCTTACTACGATGAGTAAATTTCTTTTTTTATTTATATCAAGAAAGCTGTTGAATTCTCTGAAAAGCACTGTGGTATAATCGGCGGCAGATCCCACCACGTTGAAATACTCTTTGTCTTGACCTCGACATTCCAAAACCGTGGAAATAACAACGCGCCAGGCTGCAGTTAAGACCTCAGAGTATCGAGTTTCCTCGATTGTATCATCAAATGGTTTAGCTTGTGTAGAGCTCCTCAAGCAGCAACAATGTGTTGCTGCAAAGAACAATCAAGTTGAAGAGTAACAGAGTTAAATAAATCTATAGAACTCAAAGAGATAAAGAAAAAAAATACTGGAATAATACGCTGATGAAAGAATTCTTTTCGAATTATAAAATGTATTTATCAGAACGATTTTTTCATTATTTATTGATCGATTTTATTTATTCTATCGATTTAAAGTTCTCTCTATTGTTGTATTAAATAATTATCGACTGTATTTCAGTAAGAAAAATTGTTTGGTTATGTGAAATTGGTCAATGTTTGAAGAAATTAATATTCAGCTGCATCTCATGTTGATTTTAATCAAAAACAATCACTGAATTTTATGTAAAATAAGATTAAATTAAGAGATCAGCATCACAATAATTTATTATTAACAATTCGTGTTGCATCAAGATTACAAAATTCTCATTGTATTTTAACAGAGATGAAAAAAAAATTATTTAAATGATTAAATCAACTTCAACCACCTTTTTTTCCTGAACTCTAATTTCAAATAAAAATAAAACGATATCCATTGTCAATACTCTCATCAAAATTTCAACACCTCTACATCTCCAATGAACTCAAGACCGCATTCATCATGTATTCAATGAGATTCTGAAGCTGCTACAAAATACAAATCCAGTGCAATGAACATTCATTCATTCAAATTTCATCCCAACAGCAATGAATTCTCTCAGCAAATTGTAAAACATTGATTGATAAAATTTTAAAAACATCATATAAAATATCCATAAATATCAAAGACAACGTCCGAGAATATTTATTTTCTATATATAATTTTCAATAAAGTCTCATATTGACAACACTATAACTTCGTCAGGTAAATGCGTTGGTTTTGAGAGCCAGTAAGCATTAACGAACACCGTAAAAGGTGCCCAGCCGAGCGATCGTTACACTGGCTTTACGAAACCGATATAGTTAAAATGTAATATCCAAGCGGTATTTTCACGTGGCAACGAAAAGCTCATGAGAAAATTGAGTGTAGAACAGTATCCATATAGAAGCAACGTAGGCCACCAACCATCGCTTCGATTGACCCATTTTCCCTTGGTAATAGATCATCAACGAGATGATATCCATTAGCAAACTCGGAAAAGAGCGCATATCGTGACATAAACCGTTTAGTGGCTGGAGTCAAAGTCTATCTCGAGTTTTCTATTAACTTGCTCCCCTGAAATGACCAACAGACGATTAATCGTGAACGAATTGCTCAGTTTTAATCGACACGTTCAAGCACGTTACATCATATACATGAATATAATTTTATATCCGTAAAACTTTCATACTCGCATTTTATCCAACGTATAATAATAAAAAGAAGAAAAAAAGCAAATCAAATAAATAAAATAAATAAAATAACTAAAATAGAAAAACGCGTGTAATCTTAATGTTAAATTTTCATGGTCATTCGTTACGATTTTATTCAAATCTACAATTGACACGTCATATGACGATTATAATTTGATGGCCAACAGCAAAATGACGCATACAATTTGAATACCGTCCGAATATCGGAAAAATGATTACTGTGTGACGTGTTAGTGAGCCATCATTCAAAATATTTTTATATCATTCATTTTTATTCATGTCCATAACACACATTAAATATTCCCCAGTAGTTTATTCACATACACAAAAAAAAACATAAAAATCATCCGCACACTCTTAATAATTTTTCATAATATTTATTCTATTTTTTATTTTAATCCCATAATGGCTCCATTATGAAAACGAATCCACCGCCATTGCTCATGCATAGAAAATCGTGTGGTAAATACAGAAATATATTACATATCCATCCATTATTCCATAAATGCAAATGTATGTATTCATGGAAGCGTAGTAAATGAAAAAAAATAAATAAATACTTTGAAATGTCCTAAAACACACAGACAGATGTACAATTAATCATGATAAACTCAGCCTGAATTTTATCATTAACGTCTATTCTCTCATGCAAACAATTTCAACATCAAATTAAACATACATACATACCCATACATATACATATATATATACACATAATACTTATACATAAAGACATTTATGTATAGAAGTTTCCGGCAGCAGTTTATCGTGTAAATTTAGCGCTTGATGTCCATAATTTTGAGAGTCGGTAGCGCTCGCGAAATGTCTGGAGAATACTACGGCGGTAGCTCTGTGCATGTATATATATTTATATATATATATATTTCTCGGAAACACTGCATCGCGACGACAGTTCGTACGCGCGTTGAAACAACGACGAAGGCATACCGGAATGTATACAGAGCGCGCGCGACAACCCACAATATATATATACATATATGCATAAAAGTACAAACATACATACGAGAGTTGGTTGTGAAATTCGAGACTTCTGAATCCCAAATCTAGAATCCCGCGCAGGATGCGCAATTCCCCCGAGATCATCAGGTATACCTGTACTATTAGGTGCACTGTATGCGTATGGTAGTACCATATATACATATATACGTATATAGTAAATACATATACATATCTGTATGCATAGATATCCTCTCAGAGTTGCATACAAAGCGTAAGGAGAACACGCGCGAGCATAAATTTTGACTTGTTATGTGGTTTACAGTTGCCAAAAGCACAATAATATTGTAATGAAAGAATGCATTAGGCTTTTTTTTTATGTAACTGTAAACATATATAGGTATACTTTTAAATGTTTTATTATTTTCATTTTCTTTCTCGCGGAAATAAAAAGGATATAATACAAGTGTTGTTTTAATACTGAATTGCAATAAACACCCCATGGATTTTGTTTTATTTTGTTCTTTCTTTCTTGTTCATCTTACTTTCATTTTTGTTTTTTTTTTTTGTTGCATTGAAGATACACTCTCAATGGCGTTATTATTTCTGTCGACAAGACTTTGCTGTGTGCGTGGAGGACACTAATCAAAGCCACAAGCTCTCAGAGACGGCAGAGAAGTTCTTCTCATCCAACTGGGAGACAATCGTGGCTGAGCGGCTGTTGTTCCATTGTGTGTTGTGCTCCTCGTGCCATTATCGAACGAAACGCGCCAGCCCGCACCCTCTCAATTTTTTTTTTTTGCTATACACATGTATATATGTATATTTATATATATTCATTTCGGGACATACTCTTTGGAGTATGAAAAGGAAGTCTGGCAGATATCCCCATCGAGGAATTAGAGTGAGGTTCACTGTTAAATATAACGACCACAGCAACTGCGATGTATATCATTTGCGCACAATTATCGCTGATGTACTGGAATAATTTTTTTCTTGGTATTACTTTAAATATATATATAGATAGTAATGAGGCAAATTTTCGTGAGTGCTATTTCGATGAATAGCGCGAATGGAAAATATGAAGAAAAAAAATTAGTTTCACATTCTGTTTTTGTATTTTTCTTTTGTATTTTGTCAACTGCAACAGGACATTGTCATTGACTGAAGAAAATTCCAATGAGTTGGGCTCGCTGATCGCGAATAGATTAGAATGTGCTGACGCAATCAATTGATATTCGGCCAAGTGTATAAAGGATATACGGATATATGCGCAATGGCATGGGAGAAAATGCGCAGACAGTGCGCGATGAGATGATGGGGACAGAGAACGACTTTTTGTGAGCTTGAGCGTGATCGAGCAACTGTTCTCGATATTAAAAAAAAATGGCTTTCATCGCAAAACTTTAATATCTTGCTACGGAAGGGGGTTGAAATAAGTATTGAGCTGGGTGGTGGTAGGAATTTTTTTTTTCTCATATCATATACTAAAGAATCAAAAGACTTTTTATATTTTCTTTCTTTTTTTAATCATTTTTATTATGGGTTTTATTGTAAATATTTCTACCATGGATTTTATATGAATGGTTGTGTTTGTTTTTCTCTTCTTTTTTTTCCAACTTTTATTCAGACACGTCAGTTCAACGTTCGAATGAATGGCTGCAATGATATTTGTGTGATAGATGTACATTGTCTGTATCGAAATGTATATGAATATTATTACCAGCGTGAAAATCTGTCGTCGAATGTTTTTTCGGAGTATAATAACTGCCGGTGGAGATTAAATGATATCTTTGGCAACCAGGCACTAGTATAGAGTATAGGGACGAGTGATGCGCGTTGGCATTCAATTTTTATTATCGCAAAATGTCTATTCAGCTCCCCGGGCACATCATAATCGCATTTAACGCTCGATCGCACAAAGAAATTAGCTCATTCTACGGATTTAAAATTTAACGTGAATCGATGACATTTGCTATAGATATTTGCAATCTAAAATTTATGCGCTGTGCCGACTGAATTTTAATTCAACGTCTACAAGATATATATGAATAAACCAAGTGGTTCATTTAAATTTTGTAGATTTATCTTATGGGGAAAATATATATCTTTTTGAATTATTGCATTTTCCATTTGTGTTGATTGGATGAATCCAATCGAATGACTCATTGCGTCAACGATCCATTAACAGGAATTTCAAATGGTTATGTATTATATATATATATATATATATCTATACGTACACCTGTAGGTGTGGAGTCGTGCGTGTTGCGCATGGCTCAGTAAACGCGACAGATCGAGGATCCCTGACAAATAAAGACTGGCAAATATTGAATAGTTTAGCATCGTTGGCTCGAACAAACCAAAAAAAAAAAGAAAAAGGAATAATGTAAATAGCTGTGCAAACTTTTCCAAAAGCTTCAAAAGACGGTCGCCGAGCTCGTCCCTCACGTAAATGTCGTGAGTATATTTAGAATACGTTAAAAGAATATGAAAGTTATACTATTGAAATATCTGTCGAGTATATAGAACTTTCTTTTACTTTTCATTCTAATTCACACGGATAAATCATAAGAACAAGAGTTGGGTGAACGAAATCTGAATATCTTGGGTGGAAATAATAAATAGATAGTGAAATGAAACGAGAATGATAAGATGCAGAGTGAGACTGGCAAGTGGAGGTCATGGCTGAGAGGTCGACTATATTGACGGTGTTTTTTTTTAGGTTTGAATGAGTTTATTAGTTGAATTACTCGACGAGAAAAATATGGGGGATTACAGAATTATTAAAACTTTATGAGTGGAATTAATTTAGGAAAACAATTTCAGTGTGTCATTATTTTATAAATGTGTTGTAGGTGTATTTACTTTTTAACATTATTTTTCTTTTGTTATATTGATCTTGATAAAGTTGGGGGTAAAGTTCTTTAATTACTTGTCATCAATGGCTATCAGAGTTTTCTGTGGATGATTCACTGAGACCTCAAAGTTATGAACTGGAGAAGAGTGATAAGTTTTCAGTTTCAATTGATTTTTGTAAATATGTACAAAAAAACTGAGTTATGTATTCAAGTTAATTGTTTAAAGAGGACAAAGTTGCAGATAAATTCTCAAAGGGATTAGGAGAAATTTAGAATTGTTGTGATAATTTCAGCAATGTGTTAGTTTTAGAGAATTTTTCGCCAAGTTTTGTCTTGAAATTATGATACAATTAAAATGGCCAGTGATTTTTTGAAAAATTGGAAATAGAAATTTACGTAATAGTTTCAGTTTTTTTCAACTTACTTTTACCAAAAACTTTTGCATAGAAATGTCCATTTTTTATATAACAAATTCATGTGAATTCCTTTATATGCAGTTGCAAATTATTCATTATTTTTATCATCCAAGTGCGACTCATCACTATCTATTCAATAATTTTGACCCAGACGTTTAAATATTATTCATCAAAACTCAAATTCTAGAGCTTTTCCAATATGTAGAAAATATCATAATTGATTAATATTAAAGGTCATAAATAAATGATTCCATAAAATTGATCTCACAATTCATTTTTTGTAGTTATACATCAAATGGCCCCAAAAATTAAATCATTCATTATCAATTCAGTGACTTTTCTATCCTAGTTCAAAAAATAAAATCTATTTGCGATTTCAATTAAACAATTGTGTTGTAAATAACATAAAATATATTATTAAACTTTTAAATATTTCTATGAGCCCTCATCACACAACTGGAAAATATTCAAATTAATCACATTGAGATTGTGAAAACTTTGGATTACATCCAGTAAAGAATCTCAATAGTTTAATAAATGTGTTGATAAAAATTTTCATAATGAATTTATAACTTCAAAGAGTTGGCACAAACATTCTTCATAACGACATTATTCATTTCTTAATCTCAACGTAATTTCTTCCCAGATGTAAACATATAAAAAAATTCCATCTCCCCAGACTCAGCCACCTTTTTTTTCTTCATAACTTCCATCATATCAACTCCATCACTAATCGTCTATTATTGTTCTTGATTTATGATAAAAACATAAGTATCTATCGAACTATTATTGGTATAGAATTCTTTTTGAAATACTTATTACCATAAAAGAACTATCAAGATGTCGTTCGCTTTACTATCTTATGAATTCCCCTGTCATTTTCGATATCTAAATTTTTATTGATGTGCCCTGGTCTCGTCTATCGACAATCCGTGAAAAGACGTGTTTGAACATGTAATTCATATTTAATAATTATTTTATCAATATGTCAAAGCTTCTTATTCTTTTGGCCTAAATCCAAAATTAAATTCGCATATTCCTTCATGTATTCATCAATTAACCTTTCGCACAGACTCCCAGACAATATTATTTCTGCTATCGCTCTTTAATTATTCCAACTATTCGAAATTTCAATTTTATGAATAAACAATGAAAGTAACAATTATAATACCACTGTGAATTCGAAATATTGAATAATTCATCAAAGTTCCAAAAAAAAAAGGTGATGTTATCACCAATGTAATTATAATTGACCTAAAATCACATTTATAACACTGAATAAATTTTTTTCCTTTATTCATTTCATATTTCCCAGACGAACAAAGAAAATCTCTAACGAATTAACATCGCATAAAGTAGACAAGTAATAAACGAATTGAAGCAAAACAGAAAATTAATTTTCACGCAATAAAAACTTCCACATTTTTACAATAAAAATTGTTATAATGACTGAACTGCCTGGGAATTCAATTAAATATTCACATATGAACATGAGTTGAAGCATAAAAATATAATGAAGAAAATAATCATTCAATTATCGAAAATACTCTATATTTCTAATACATTCAACCGCACGTGATAGTAAATTGAGACGAGTGATATTATGATTGTTGTTTTGTATTTACATGTTGAAGGCTGTATAGTGAGAGCGTCGGACGTTCACAGTAATGGTTTGGTATGATAATTGAGGCATAACAGATCGAGTAATCTACCGGGCTCGATTCGTCTGAGGAGCAACTGGGTATGCGCAACGAAGGAGAGCAAGAGTGAGAGAAAATGGATACGAGAGAAGGGAGCGGCCGTGTGTGGTGGGACGGATGCACGGATCGACGCGCATCATAACGTATATGCACGCGCGAGTCAATTTACCACGGAAAATAGCTATGGTGAAATTGTATTCGTCTAAGGTAGTGGTTAATTTAGCGAAGAGAAAACCACTGATGGTGATATAGACTGACCCTGAATAATACCACATTACTTTGTACTTTTGAAAAGTCAATTGATGATGGATGATCCGGGATTTTTCTTCGATTTAATATATATATAAATAGACATTTTTCACAGGAAAAATAAAAGAGGAAATAAGACAAAACGAAATGGAAAGACGAATGAGCGATAGTATAAAATATATATTTGGGTTTATATAAAGTGTGAGAAGAAACGAATGTCGTTCGTGTATGTTGTCCAGCTTCAACCTCGAGAGCTGTGCTTGGTAGCCCGATATATAAAACAGTCTAGCACTGCCTGTCCATGTCCCGGAAATTGAATTTCGATGAAAAACTCACTTCACTTATCCCTCACATACATATACCATATATTGAGTTCTATTATTTTCTGTATGGATGTGCAATTTTTTTATTTTATTTCTTCTGCTACGATTCATCATATCGACAAATTGGAAAATCTAAAGTTTATGAATTTTTATGTATCAGAGAATAAATATTAATTTCAATTTAAGATATAGAATTTAGAGAAGGTTTTATATTTTATTACACTTTGAATTGATTGGAAAGAATCTGATTTGTTAATTTTGTAATTAATATAATAGAATGACACTGATTGTTATATTTATTTATAAAGATATGAAAATGATTGGATGGGGAAATTATGTGAAAAGAATTTATGATAAAGAAGATGACGAATATTGAATTGATTCATTTCTAAAAAATTTATGTTTGGAATGTTACTGGAATTTGTGACAGGATACTGTGACGATTATTATTAATTTTTATTTTGTTGAGTATTAATTTTTTTTACGATTATTAATTCTTGTACGAACAGAAGTTGTAAAATCGTCGGTATAATAATGTCTTTCATGATTAGTCATGTACTTAATAAACTTTCATCCTATTTCCAATATTCTATTCGTATCACAGGTCTTTATTTGTGATTGAAATTCTCTTTGATACCGTCCAAGCTCTTCATTTCCATCAACTGAAATTCAAATATATTAAAAAAGATGTGGAAGTGACAATAATTATTCAGATTTGAAGTTTTTATCACTGATAAAACATTTAAAATATTTTTAAACATCAAATCACAATTAATTATGTGCATTAAAATAATATTTGACTCTGTTGCAAATACTAATATCGTCACAAATCGAATTTATGACATTGGCTCTGAAATTTTCCCCCCGTCTCAATCTACATACAATCCAATCTCATTAATTTTATTATTATTCATATTGTAATATTAAACTGATAAAAATTATATACATTTAGAGAAAAATAAATTATGGTAGGTGGAAGAAATGTCGATGACCTGAGAAAATATACACGTTTGAACGTGTGCGCGAACGAACGAAGGGGTATTAAACGATGACAATCGTTATCGCACATTTCTTTGGGATCGCGCGCACTCGAAGAACAAAAATCCACGGTGTGCGCCATGCTCGAAGACCGTTGGTATTTCGAGATTTCGTGACAGTGTTTGCGACACGCACTGTATACCCCCACGTTATAGCGCGCCGCGGCGAGCAGTCCCATGGCGTGCGATCTACAGAGCTGCTAATTTTTTCGTTGCTTTTTCATTCCTGCTCTCCCTCATCCTTCCATCTCCATCTTCATCGTTCTCTTTCAATCCCATCTTTCTTTCTCCACTTTGCTTATATTCACATCCATACACACACATACAACGCACCGGTGCAGTGAACCGACCACAGCGTTCACCTTATTTTTCTCACTCTTGCTCTCATCTCATTCCGACGCGTTCATTCTGCTCTTCTCCAGGCCATGTCTGCGCGCGTTGCTGGTCATTCTTTTGTCGAGCCTGTTGCTTTTTGGAGCGGCCGGCAAAGGACTCCATCGTGTCCATGTGAATATATATGTATGTGTGTGTGTAAATGCGTTCGCGCCCGCGCGTCCCTTCCAATGTCCAAATTACGGCAAGCGTAAACCTCGTGGCTAATGAAGTCGCAATTCAACCATTCTACCAGCCACCGATTTTTCGGACCGACACTCCAACATTTTGCCGATTCTCTCAGACAAAGTCCGCGTGCCCACGACGCCCGCGCTATATAGAGTCATTTCAAATCACTTTTTTTCTTTTTTCTTCACTCCAACCGACGCGTTTCCGATGCAAATTACCCAACGAACATCCTTACGGACACGCCTCGGTGGCTTTTATCGATTCTACAGTGGGTAGGTAAAAGAGCAAAGACCCGTTAACAGCATTATATGATTGCCCCAACGATATAATAAAGAAAAAAATAAGGAAGGAAAAGAAAAGTGAAAAGAAAAAAGAAAAACACAAAAGAATTATTTCTCGCTGTATTACCACTCACGATAATCTGTGAAATGTAATGAATGAAACTTTTACTATATAATTATATTAGTAATTTCCGTAATCAACAAAACATGCGATGGGGAACATAATGAATTTATATTTGTACATCGAACCACTGCAAGTTGAAAAGGTTGCTGCGTAAAACTTCTCATGCTGTTTCAAATTTTTTTTAATTCTTTTTTTGTCTACCCCTTTACTTTTGAGCGCTGTGAATATTTGCATTAAAATTAGTGAAAAAAGTGTACATAGAGTTTCATCATTACGACTATATTATGTATAACCGACCGTTATTATAGTAATTCTGAAAGAACGTCGTGAAACCAAAAGGGTTTTATGCCCTTTATGTTCTCAACCACAATATCTATTTGTGAATAAATTACTAAATAATTCAAATATGATCCCCTGTGAACACCAAAACGAAATTACACTGCGAATTTTATGCGATAACATTACGCACATTCTATCACGAAAAACCATTGAATTCTCCCTAGAAAATTTCAATTTCAATTTTAATATAAAAATATTCATCTTTATTACTTTATAAATGGTCGCATATATTTTTTCATTAAAGAGTTATTAATTTTACAACGAATGTCACATTCAAATATAAAAAAGACAAATCTCTGGTCAATTTTTTCATTAAAAAATTCTCAAAGGAACTGTTATAATTGCATTTCATCAACTCTCCTGATATTGCCATATGCTGAAAATGTTATATTTGTGTGTAATCCATATACATAAAAGAAAAACATAAATATTGTACATATGTAAAGTAAAAATATGAGGAGCGCGTGAGTTTATAATGCTTCCGGGTGTTGTTACCATGGTGCACACGCAAGACATGGGTTTATTGCGACCAAGGGACTTGTACTTTAGTGTCAAAAGGGGTTGGTGAAAATGCCAGTGTGAAAGCCCACGTGCAAAGACCCCTATTGTGCAACGATCCGCCACTCTGATCAATTATATATTGCTTATGATGTTACATCAGTGAAAAGCTGACCCAGCTCTCGTTTAATCTCTTGGCGCGCATCATTTGCACATTCATCGTGATCACCTTGTTCGTTTGCTGAGAAATAACGATCGCTCGTTATGTAATGTCTCAAGCTTCTCATCGTGGTTTATATATTCTATATAAATGTAAGAGAGGAAGTGAGATTGGATGAAGGTTGAAGTGATGAGTCTATTGTCACCCTTGAAATCTTCAATGTATTTCCTGGTGAAATCGGTGAATTTCCTTGACAATAATTGCTTTAATCATGGTTAAATGATGATGCACTGAAAATTTATGTACATAGACAAGTGTAGTGACTATAACAGACAGAGAGAGGGAGATAATGTCGTTTATAATGACACATTAATGGCGTCACAACGTGTATGGATAAAAATGCGAGTAATTCATATGGAAATAAAAATTTAAAAAAAAGGACAAATTTTATGTACGTGACAGGTAATAAGTTCAATATGCATGAAACGTAAGACAGGAAGTGCAGATCACTGACTCGAAGATTGTTATTTTTAGATGAGTAACTCGAAACTATGTGTATATGTATATGATTAATCATTGCACGCATGAAGCACTTGAGTAACGGATGCGTTCATAACCCGTCGCGCGATCGTATATATTCTTTCATTTGTGAAGCCGGTTTCGTATATATATATATATATATATATATATAAACATTCCATTTGTATAGTCGTATGAATGCAGAGCAATATGTTTTGTCAAATGCAAAGCGAATTGACTCACAGACGTGTATATTTTTGTTAGATTATTTTATTTTCATATTAAATCAAAATAGTTGGACAAAATATTTTATTGCAAGAGTTAATAATGCCAAGCCCCCATTGCTAACGGTCTTCAGCTCATACATTTATTATTTTTTGTTTCTTTTTTTTTCACCCGCAGGAAATGGTTATCTATATTTCATATCAGCCACAACCCATGGAACATCAACGCGTCCTTCCGACATACTGTGCTATCGCTAACTCAATCGACGACAATATATTTCAACGAGTGGCACGTGAAAATCTATTGGGTGGTTGCAAAAAACGTAAAAATAGAATGACGAAAAAAAAAGATATTTTGGCAAGATGACTTGTCTGTTGTTATTCGTGACGATAGTGAATCGGATGTTTAACTAGAACGTTCACAAACACAATATAAATTCTACGGGATAACAGTCAGTTTTGGCAGAGCGACAAATGAAGCATTCGTTTCTACAGTGTCAACTTACTTTATTTATTGATTTTTTAATTTTTCACGTTTGGCCACTCTCGAGATTAAGCGGTTAACATTGGACACAGATCAACATGGGCACTCAGAGTGAATGACATCGACTTCAAATGCATTTTTTTAGATACGTTGGATGCATGAAAAAAAGAAACGTCTTTTTTTCTTTTGGATTATTTTAGTCAGTGTGACATTTTAGTCAATATCAATCTTTATTTTTATCGCTTTTTTATAGATTCAGAATCGTGAAAAAAGGAACGAAATGTGAGGGGAGTATATATAATGCAATATGCACTTTCAAATTGTGAACCATTTCAATAAACTTCCCTTATCGAATTATCAGTGTGTGACAGGAAAATAAAAAAAATAGATGAACGTAAAAAAGGATGATAAAATGAAAAGGTGGGAATTGAAATATTACAAAATTTGAAATATGTTTTTTTTTTGGTCATAGGAATTTATGACAATTTTTTTACGTTATTATTTTTCTCATGATGTTTTCAGAATGTCGAATTGAATTGGATGCAAACATTCAGGTTTAATTTATCAATCATAAGCTTAAATTGAACAAGTTATGAAAATTACAAAATTAAAATTTGTGCGATTTTTGGGGCCTACGTAAGATCGTGAGGGGTCGTAAAAATATTAAACAGGGCGTGGATTGGCCCCGAAAAGGTCTATTTATGTAAATATATGTAGGTGTTAGTGGAAGCAGGGAAAATGAGTCTGATCAAAACTTTCATAGATTTTAATTATTCATTTCTATCTAACAGTTTGAATAATTGATCAAAGTCGATGGAAATTTCGATAGATTTTCATCGTTGATTGGCCTTTGATATCTCCAAATTAATTTGGAATGAAGGAAAAATGGAGGAGACCTTGTGTTAAACAAAATCAGTCAACTTCTTTTAACAATATTTTGCCAATTGTTATTCAATTATCTTCAAATGTATGAAATGCAATCTTAGCAGCTACTCAACACACGTCCAGGCAAATACGCACACTACAAACTTGATGAGCAAAAAAGGCTTCAGGTAGTCCAGACCCTTTTTTTTTGATTGACGACTGACGAAAGGTCGTAATCAATACTTTAATATTGAATTTTCAATTATCAAAGGATATTCAAAGATTATTTATGACTATCAGATAGTCTATTACATAAAACCATTTTCATATTTTCCAATCGAACTAAATTAATTTAAATTTTCTTGTCACATTTCAAGTAGGAACGAATTTCCGTAACTACTTTTAAGTAATCAAATTATGTAGCATAAATTATTATGCTGAATTATTCCAAAACATTTATAGTTCTACTTTAATTAATCACCATTCGTGTGTCATTAAAAAGGTATGATATCATCCTTGATGTAACTGAATTTAGGCCATGTGAATGATTCAATATCAACTAATCATTCATTAATTATTATTAATTAATAAACATCTTCTAATAAAAATTGAAATGCATCTAAATAAAGTGTTATATAAATAGTAGTAGTATAGTTTGTTTATTCAACATCAATGAATGGTTCATTCAAAGTCAACTTAAAAGGATCATATTTTAAACGTCGATTTTATTTTTCAACATCCCTTGACTTTGCTCTTCATTGTAAATTTGTATGTTTAAAAGTGAAAACATTAAATTAAAATGAATCTAATTTGCATCAACGTTGCATACAGAATTCAATCACAATCCCACTTACATATTTAATCATCTCTTTCTATACTAAACCCTATTCAAAAATAAACTCACTAATCCACCTAGTTTCGATAATAAACAATGAACAATCTCCATCAATAATTAACAATCCTTTGTGAAGTTCAAATGAATTTAGAATCTTCATTACACAAAACTTCCAATAATCCACAAATAAACAGCACAATAATAAACTCTTACAATTTCCTTCATCAAAATATCAATAAATTATCGACTGAGATAATAACAAAATAAACTAAAGAAAAAAAAAACAAAGCCAATATACACAAGACTTTGATTGCTAACACCTTGAACAAGAGAATCTAAAATAATCCTCTCAAACACGATACGTTTTTTATTGCATCAAAAATTAACCATCACATAAGGACATCGTAAAATACACAATGAAAAAAAAATGGCGTGAATGCCCCAGGCAACAACGAATTATCATGCTTTTGATACTGAAATAAAAAAAATTTATATACATCTATACATCTGTACATGAACAAAACACACAGATACTCGATGGAACGTCAAGAGGCCACGTCGACGCCGTGAACACAAACGTGGGTCCCATTTGGTAGAACACCCGGTTTTATCTACGCCGTAATGACAATGGGTATAATAAATCAAGGGTAGCCGAGAGTCAGTGTACAATTCTATTTTTCTCTCGCTCACTCTTATTTTTCGACGTCGGAGTCTGCATTGACAAATGTCTCTATTTCATCGTGCTACAATATATACTTTGATCCCTTCTCCTTTTTCTCTATACTGTAGTGCCTACATATACAACACTCAAGTCAACCCCTCGGTTGGACCGTAAAAATCGTGGATTGGGGTAGGTTGATCGTTGCACATGGTGTGTCTATTATACTACTTGACAATAGTGAGTTAGATTATCTTCATATAGACGATATACAACGTTAATTCACTATATATCGACAAGGATCTCATGTCATCCAGTAGTTTATTTGTCAAAAAATCAGATAACGTACATTGGATGTAATCGAAAATCAACAAATAACAAAGCAAAATAATTTCATAACGTTTGTATTTTATTCATTGTGGTGTACAAATGTAAATTTATATTTATCCAATGACATAAAAAAAAAGAAAAATATTTGTTAATATATAATTGCATGGGGAAGAGAGGTATCGAGAAATGACTAAAGGAGAACATGTAAAAACATAAATACCAATTTTATGTGGATATTAAAAATGAAAGTTGTTTTTATCTGTGGACTTCATTCATCGGTAAAGCGTCCGGCCACACACTTTCATCATAGTAAAAAATATCGAGGCCAGTATTCATATATATATATATATATATATAGCTATAAATATATGTATAATTGAGAATACAGTTTGCAGTTTCGTTACGGCAATCATTGTGGAGTTCTGGAAAATTGACATTATATATACCTCCATAGTTACAGCTTTAACCGTCCGGTTTTCTCTAATATATATATATATATATAAGAGAATCTACTTTCAGCAATATTCTACGCTTCTTCACTCCTGTTTCGCGTTTGTACGCAAATTTTACCGCTGAACATTAAGCCGCGAGCCCAGAGAGCGAACGTGAGTTACTTAATTCGTTGAATTATGTATCTCACTTCTCGGTATATATATCCATGGTGTAACTGCTCGAGCTTCAACTTTGTTCGTGCAGTCTTGGCAGTCAATTTTTCCACCGACCTCCAATGCTACTGTATACACATATATACATGCATACATATGTATCCATGCACTTCTATACATATTATATAGTTTTAAATTCCCCTGAAAGAAGAAAGAAAGAAAAAAGTGGGGAAAAAAAAAAAATTTATACTTTACTGAATATTTAATCAGTGAATTTCTTGTTCGTTTGCTTCAAGTGCAGAATCATAGAGAATCAGGGGGAAGAAGAGATGAAATAAAAATAAAAAAATAACAAGGATAACAAAATAAAATACAATCTGAGTGGTTCGATGGAAAAATCTTTCTTTGCGCCTGAAGGAATTTTACGAGCGGAATATATGAGAAATAGCGTACGACGATCGGACGTTATCGAGGATTATTATCGCTCGAGTGCGGGGCGTCAGCCGCATACTCGGCATAACAGTGCCGAAAAATAAGCGGGGGAAATTGTCGATGTATATATATATATATATATATATGTAGAGAGAGAATGGATGTAAGGGGAAGAGGAGAAATGGGCACGGGCATTGGACACTGTGGGCTTTACACACGAGGGTGGCACGCAGAGTGGAGCGCATACTCGCGATTGTGTCAGATCGTTGGTGAGATAGAGATCGGAGAATCTTGAGAGCCCGTGGCGTACCATGAACGCTACGAGTTTGGCGAGAGTAAGGAGGAAGTGAGTTGAAGTGAGACGATGAGATTTGTGTATGAGAGAGATGTGGATGGTACGCAGGATGGAGAATCGCGCCGAGTACGGCTGCCACCGATGCAGAGCTGCGCGGCGGTTGGTCCAATGCCGGCAATCGCAAGGAGAAATGCTCAAGGGCCGCACACCACAATTGTATAGAGATACGCGCTAGCCGCTTCTCGCTGTTGTCGATCCAAAGCTCTGAATATATTCGTCCTCCTTCTATGCAATACTCGCGTTTCATTTCCTATATATAACTACACAACTATTTTCCACAACTATTCGTAACGTGAATTGAGAACTTAATTTCAATCATTCAATCTATATATACCTGCATGGGTATTACAAATTCCACCACATGAACCATATGAATATATATCGTATTGTGGGCCAAGGATGTTTTAGATGATTGAAATGTAACAAATTCGGTTGGTTGTTGTTGATGATGTCTTGTGCGGTGGTGATTTTACGGTAGGGTATCTCCCCCAGGTATATACAATTCATCAGAATGGGACAGAACAATTTTACGGCAATTAAATAAAATGGGAATTTTGGGAAATAAAAATGTTTCATAATTTTGGGCACATAATTAATGACGATATTTTTTTATTTTCTTCTTAATATCAGCATAGAAGAATTTCCTTAATATTAATACCAAATGTTGTCACGCAATTAATTGAATGAATAATTATAAATAATTTCATTAAGATAAAATTGATATAATTAGTGGTAAAATTAATTTCGCATTGCAGAAAATTTGTGAACAAAATTAAATATCTCATTGAAATTTGTTAACCTACATAAAATATATCCATCGATAATGAATCGTATATACAAACTTTAAAAAATTTTAATTCTCAGAATTTTACCATAAAGTTCAGATAATAATTCAATATGACAAATTCTCATACACAATATAATATCCAATTCATCAACTTCTAAATTGAGAGATTAATTCGAAGTAAATAACTTTTTAAAACTCTTTAATTAAATTATCCTACTTTTCTTCCCTCTTCTCTTTTTTTTTATTTTCTTCCTTTTTTTTTCCTCCCCTTTCCGGCATTTTGTTTCATACTTTTTACTTTTAATTCTTCAGTTGAAATGAGGAAGATGTGCAATTTGAGTGAAAGGCTGTGACGCACAGAGAATCAAAGAACACTATATACATATGTAGATATATAGATATATTATATATACATATATATATATATATATGTATATGCGTGGCCGAGGTGTGAGGTCCGCGCACGATCAGCTGTCACGCGGTGGCCCCGGTGAGTTTCTGCTACTACGTAATTAAATTATGTTAATACGCGACGGCCAATTTCTGGAGGGCTGGCATCATGTAATTTCCTATCATTACGTCACTCGTCGGGCGCGAGAGAAGAGTGTGCGCGTCCGATGCGGCCACGTCTATCCTACTTCTCTCTTCCCATGGTTCCTGTCTGTCCGCCTCCGGCCACTTCTCCGTCCGCGCGGCCGTTGTATATAATGAACGAACAAACCCATCAGGCATCATTCGTGTGCCTCACTATTCCGACGTTGGCCGCACGTCGATTCAACCCATTTCTCCTCCAGCCCCGCTACACCACCTGCGCAATATATATATATGTGTATACACATTATGAATATATATATATATATATATATATATATATAAATATACTTCCGACATGCTACGATTGACGTACGTGATGTAGCTTGATGCGTGCGTATGTGTGTGGATGTCAGAATAAAGACGCATCATTTACGCATGGAAAAAATTAAAATTGCAATTTGATTTTTTTCTTTGAATTTATAAGTTGAATATGGGAAGAACAAAGAACTTATGGGATTCATGTGTTTTCTTAGATTATTTTGCTTATTATAATTTTTTTTTTCACTTTGAATGTGGTGGCTTTGATACTTTGATAATTCAAATATTAAAAATGTATTTTTTTTATGAGGATTTAAATTAATTGTCAACTGGAATTTTTGTGATGAGTTTGTGTTCGATGTGGATTTTCATATTTGTATAAAGATTCTTTGCTGGTGAAAGGATTTTTCCTTTTTTTTTCTCGTTTAATAAGAGTGAAAAGGTTACTTATGTCGATGGTTATTTATGGTGATAAATATGGTAAATAGTATGACAGAAAATTACAAAGGGTTTATGGATTATCGAGTGTAAACAAAAGTATGGGAAAGTAATAATAAGTGAACGTATATGAAAGTTTGAAGAAGTTTATGACAAATTTTGTGATCAATGTTATGTTTTTTATGAGGACACCAAAACTTTTGTTTGTTATAACGTAAATCATGAATCACTATCAAGTACGAACACTTCAATTTCATTTCAACTTCATATTTTAATGAAAAACTTTTTAATTGATGATGTTATTTTATTTTCCAAAGTATTACAATCTTCAATATTTTTTTATTCACAAGATATCGAAGTTACATCCACTACTTTTTTCTTCTTCTTCCATTCAGCTGTTTCTTTAATTTCCCAACTGGTTTTCTATATTCCAAACTGTTGTTTTCTCCATGAACCAAAACTGTTGAGAACATTAATACGATATTTTTGAGTGCACTTCAGAATATTTTAAGAGACTTATGTTAATTCGCAGCTTACAAGAAGTGGCGCAGTTATAAGTAGGAAGATTTTTTTTTTTTTGATAATTATACCGACGCCTAGCGACCATTCAAAAGAATTAAAATAAAGCAACACAACCAAAAAAGAAAAGAAAAGAAAAAAACAAAAAATATACAAGTACATCTACATCTAAATATATATTAACGTGAAATAGAAAGAGAAAAGTATGAAGTTAAGAAAAAGAAAACACATCATAAAATAAAAAATAAAACATCTCTTAAGAGAACTCGGATTCATCGGTGAGAAACTTACACACGCACAGATGAGTAGTTGAATACAAGAACTATATATAAATATATATAAAAATATATACCTGATGCAGCCGCACAGCAACTCGATATAAGGTGCGCCACTGAAAGATTTAATCCCATCAGTTACGCTGTATATATACTATATACACTGGTTTCAACTTCCACAAGAGCTGAAGTCAACTGATATTTAAAAGACTATCATTGAACGCTATTTGAGAGGACTCGAAAAGAATATAAACTCCACAAAGAACTTGTGAGTCTTCTTACATCAATAAAAAAAAAAAAAACAATGAAGATTATATATGAAAGATTTAAAAGTTGTTTCAAAACAAACGAAAAAGTAAAACCTGACTAAATGAAAAAAAAAAACCCAAAAAAAAAGCAACAAAATGTGTAAACACTGGTTAATGCATGAATTTTTTTTTGGGTTAATTGTTTGTATCCATTATAATATTATTAAATGAAAATAGGGTTACCCAGGCTGTACTCATTATAATGGGCTACAGGTGCCAAAGAAGGTTTGTATGCGCGTTTCACTTTGGGCCGGGCTTTACACCTGTACCATGAAACCAGGAGCAACAAGAAGGGAATAAACAAAGTTCCGCCTGTCTACCCGTGTTATAATTAACTCTCTTTGGAATAGTGATGTTGTTATATACCACCAACTCATGGTACCACCATCGTCGTCGTTCCCATTCTCGTCGTCAACCAATAGCCCCTTCTTTATCTCCACCCCCACATTCACCCTCTGATATCCAACAGCTTCGCTACTTCATGCATAAACATACATACATAGATGCATGTCGAAAAATAAACTGACACTATAAAGGAGGATTAATCGAGGTAATTTGACGGTTTTATTCAGCACGAAAATCCATAATATTACCAGGAAGTAGTTGCGCCACAGGCGTATTATATGTTTAAACATCATGTGCTGTTACGTTGGTTGAAATATATTATGGATATGGGATTTTACTGACGTGCTTGCCAGATACACCAGACAATTAATCTACTTGCGGCCTCGATGAGAGAATACAAATGGAAATGGTAAGGGATCGACGTGGTTTTATACGACAACCGCAAACCGCGAAGAGCGCGTGAGAAACATCAGGCCCAAAACATCAAAGTAAATGTGTAGTATTGGATCGAAAACCAGGCATGAACCATTCGATGATGAAAGAAGGGAAACGTTTATATCTCGTTTGTTCATGTATTGTGTATAGATTTTATGAATATTATTTTACATACGTGCATTGATGTTCTGCTTTTGAGTGATTGAATTGCTTGAGACCAATTAAATTCAGTCAATTAATTGGTAAATTGAACGAGTAGTCGCTTCGTTTATAATGGTGAAGTATTGACCGCGATTCATTTGATATAGCCAAAGCCGCAGCTTCAATATCTGCATAAAATACGTGCGTATGTCAAAAGCGTGAGCGAGCTCATGAGATTGAGTTGCTTTTTATATTTTTTCATTTTTTATTCTCCTGTCTTTTATTCTTCTTCTTCTTTTCCTCTTAATCTACCATTATTTTCAACGTCACTCGCTGTATTCATCTGCTGTTGATGGTGATATTGCGCTTGTCTACCAAATGATTATTCTGCTATTTTATTTTTTTATTCCTATCCTTTTTTTTTCTTTCATTTTTCATTCTGCTCGCGCCGTAAAAGATCAGTAAGAGCAACAAACTCCAAGTCGTCGTTTAGATATGTGTGCGTCCAGTTGAATTTACGACATGGGCCTCTACTCTGACTGTGCATCGTGCGAGCTTTATTTTAATACTCACGACCAAGCCCTGTGGTGGTAAAGCGCGTTCGCGCGCGTCCCGCTGGGCCAAAAATCTTAAATATTCATAATTAAATATGCTAATGGACTGGTGTCTTCAACGGCAAAATAATTATCAAAATGGACAATAGTTACGAGGCACTCATGTCTGTCTAAAACGCGATGCAGCATCGTCTCATACGATACATTATATTCCATTTGAAAACCCACTCTCTCACTATTCCTTTCTCTTCATTATCCAATAAAATAAATATTCGCGTTGTATCTATTCACCCACGCGTGAATTAAATAAAAATGATAGATAAATGAAAGAGAAAAAGGAAATTTGTGTAGAGTATTGGTAAGTGTAGGTACATGTGCACGTGCAATATTTGCAACAACATCACTATATGGCAAAGAGAATAATGGGTAGAGAAAGTGAGGAGCTACCGCACATTGAGCCAGCTCCAGTAACGAATAAATCAAAGTAGCGAGAGGATAGGGAATTTATTAAATCATACTGGCATGAGCCAGGGCTTTCTCCATGACGGGTTGAATAATCGGATAACATTGGAAAGAGAAAAGAGTATGGAGTGAATATGCGTGAGACAGAGTTGAATTGTGGGAATAAGAGTGAGAAAGAGGAGAAAACGAGAAGAGATATGAATAACATACTGTGAGAGAGGGTGGTAGGGAGGAAAGGAGCGCGCGAGGCCACTGGGACGAGTGTACATCGTGGGTCGCGTGAGATAGTCGCATCATTCGTCCACTAGACAATTAATTACACTCGCGTTATGTTTTAGAATGCTTATATGCCGCTTCCAATCCTCGGGATTTGTGAGTTGACATATATACAAAAAGAAATATCCCGCTGGCAAAAGGTGAAATATATATTCAATATTAAATCACTTATCTATGGCCAATCAATCCAATTAGTTGAATCTGTGAAAAAACTATGATAATATATTAATTTTTTAAAATGTATAAATATAATTAAATGTCGAAAAAATATTTTTACATAATATATTTGGCGCCAAATACACAATTTCACCACACATTTTGTGATCATGAATATAAATGTATGGAAAACAGCAACTTTGAAGTCACAGAGAACAATTTTCTTGCGATGATAAAAAAAGAATAAGAATTCTGTAAAAGTTATATGAAATTTTGTACTGTTTACAGGAAAACGTATACAGAAACTACAAAACTTTATAAAACTTCTGATGTACTACCGCATTGAAGACAAAAACAATATTGATCGGAAATGAGGTAGTCAAATTTAGACAAGTGACTTCACATCAAAGTGAAATGGGATGAGCTTTTGACAACCAATCAGTGTTTTCGAAAAGTATCAACGACAGGAAACTTGAAATTCGAGATATTTGAGTGATCAGGGTCTTAAGATGGGAAATGATACATGAATAAGCACTTATGCAGCACGTCATATTTTTAAATATCTGTTTATTCACCATGAACGAATATTAAAAGTAAAAGCGCAGTGGGGAGTCTGATTAAAGTGAATTTATGTAACGATATCGATAAGAAATTCGAGGAGGAATATTACTTTGATTGTTTTCTCATAATTGATAATAATTCAACGACAAATATTTGTATGAGATTCAAAACAGCAACGTTCAAAGGAATAATCTCATGCAAAGAAGAATTTAATGTTGAAATAAATGAATATTGTTGAAGAAAAGCGCAAGAAATTGTTGGTGATGAAGCAGCAAGAGGTGAAAATAACTGTGGTATAAGTCGTGTGTGGCGCCACTATCAATGACTCACCGGTACTCATTAAAATTTGGAATTCAAGACACTTGTTTCAGGGATTCCGACAAGGCAATAAGGTAACGATTTCATGATTAAGATATTTCATTCAAACCAGCTTCAGATGGTTAATTTACACGCCGGCAATTCTCATACAATATTTCAATTCAAAATAACTTTTACATTGAACGAGACTGTTATATCACATTGTTGCCTTCTCAGCTCAAAGAATGGACACTGTCTCACATTCTTGAGTATATTCAAACAGGTGTTTTCATCCCTACTCTCTTGTCTGTATGAATAAAATATTCAACAGTTTCATTACAAAAAAAAACGAAGAGAAACTTTGCATAAAATTTCATTGAATATTTTTCGAATTAGTGCACTGGTTATAGCGAATGTCTTTTCAGATGAGGTTAACTCGTAATTTGGATTGATTTATCAGATTATGACCAATGAGTAACTTGTAAGATGTGAACGACCAAGGGATTGACGCCATCTCCAGTTTCATACATTCCATGATAACAATACATCGACCCCGTGCAGTTAAAATGACAGATACATCTTGACTTGTCCAGTAATCACCAACGTGAGATGTAACTTCCAAAGGAATGTCGCTTGAACGTAGTCCTCTCATAATACATTCAAATGAGTCTCCAATTTCAATGCGTCATTGACCTCCTAGGAGAGAAGATCCATGAGTATGAGAAGTGGATTCGTCATGCCTGTATGTGGTGAATCAGACCCCTGCCTGAATGATATTTTTCATTGGAGACATTTGGATATACAGTCGGTCTAAAATGCATTGAGGAAAATGAATTATTAGGAACATTTGGGATTTGATCGAATGCTGCTACCTAAAATAAGTCTTCTATGAATATGATCAATCAATAATACGCAATTAGTTTGATATATTTCTTTTTTTCTTTTATCCATCATACACACAGCTGCACATCAGTGCAGAGTACATTTCAATTGATTTTCATTCTCAGAATTAGTCTACAATTTGATTAACATAATTAGATAATTCAACAATTTATGTGACAGTTGAATATTGATTTCATCACTGAGGAAATTCACCATTTTGTTAAAATGATTCATATTTTCACGCATTATTTATAGCTACGCCATTTTAATATTGAAAACTATCGCTGATAATGAAATCAAATTATTTAATGACGAATTTCCTTGAAGGCGATTTGATTATTAGTCGTTATAATTATAATGATCGTTCAATTTGTCTAATTTAATATTGATTTTGAATTAAAAATTTATATTCTACTCAGAATTAGTAAAATTCTCTGAATAAACAAAAGAAATTATTACAAATTAAATATAATAACATCAATACCCAATGAAAGTTTTAGAAAAAGTGACAACAAAATAAAATAGACATTTTCGAAATTTACATAAACTTTTTCTCAAACAAAAAATAAACGATTAGAATTGTTTTGACATAACATTTTCTCCAGCGATAATATTCAAACTTAATTATAGCTGGCACAAGTCACAAACATCAAATTAAGTGGAGATTCTCACCCGTTTCAATTTCATCTGATGACACCGACAATTAAATCAAATCGTCAAGAAATGCCAACAGCATTGGATTGGATAAATCTCCTTGAATTAAAGTAAATAGATTAAACAGTGGGACATACCCAAGTGTCTCAAAATCAATCAATTAATTATTACACAACTACTTCAAACCGAAGCAAACACAATTGATGATATAGACAATCAATATAAATCATGATGAAGTGATAACAATTGAAAACGAATTAATCTTCCATGGATTCTTATAATTTAGTACACTTTATTCAGAATATATAAAATATATCTCAATCAACATATCTCATAATTAAATATCTGATCCCAAAACACAATTTTATAATTACATAAATTCATTATAAACATTAACCAACTCTCTCTACGATAACAAATAAATACACTGATGTAATAATGACACAATAATCCTTTCATAATTACTCGATTACTATGGCAATTTACACATTTTGAACAACAATGAATCAACAACAAGAATTATTCAAAGAATTCACTGTGCTATTCATCAATTTTTCCATGTTTCCCATTTTCAAATGAAATTTCCAATGCAATAGCAAACTATGTGTTATGAATGCATCTACGTTCATACTGTGTACAGAGGCAGACAATTAATTCGAACAATCACCTCGAGGGCATATTGTATGTATAACGAATGTGAAATACATGTATACGTTGTATTATTATCTATACCTAATGCTTATCGATTGATTCTCCTCTGTTTCTCACCCTTTGTCTTTCTGCACATAACATGCAACCACTTGAGTAACTGTAGATATATATATGTATCAGTATATATATACACGTTCATGTATCTGCATATTCACCAACATATACGAGACGAATCTATTTATATACAAGCACCACTTCATGCATATAATATTAGTTAGATATACCTTTTACATCGACGCCCTCACTAATGCCTACAGAATAACGTAAATTATCGTATTTCCTCATTAAATTTAGGTGAAGTAGAAAATAACAGCGCAGGTGTTTGGTGGCAGAGCCTTTTGAAAATTTGTTAACCAATAGCGTTGACACTTTATATCAGTGTTGCATCCTTTACACACTCTGTTATTCATGCATACATTATACATAAATCCATACATTATTAACAAGCATAGACGAATGTATGTATAGTTCGTGAATTCTCTACATGCATTACACACGCGATCAGTGACACTTGTTAGTTTCAATTGCCAAAGTTTCACAGTTGCAATTGTCATCACGAGAATGAAAATCACCTATTCTATGTGTGTTACATTCCCACTATGCATTTATGATGATTGGGTGAATGTGAGCCCAGAGCTATTGTGGATAGTGAGGTCAATATTGAATGAGAATCTTTGATATAGCATTGCACATCCGTTGTGAATGTGTTGTGCTATATAAATTAGGGAAGTATTGAACAGCTGATAAATTTTTGGCATTCAACTTCAAGTCACGTTGTGATTCCTTTGTTTAGTACACTTCACGTATAAATGCGTGAATATGTAGCGGGAATATTCTGGATGCTGAGAAAAGATGGGGAAAAATAAAAATGAATGAAAAAATAAACAATTTTGCCGCTGCAGTTGCTTGCTGAATATATATATGTATATAGTTACGTTGTACACGCGCGTTTGCGTTATCGCGGATCGGCGTCGAAAACATGTCTCTTTGTTCAATGTATGTGTGTGAATATGTGTGGGTATGTGGATTCAACGATAATTTCGACTATCGTTTTGTGGCGCGCGCGATAAAAGAAAAACAAAATGAAATTCACTGGATTCTTATATTGGACACACACGATTTCTTATGCGATTTGCATTTATGTATTGTGTATAAATACATGAATATATATATACCTGTATGTGTATTATATATATATATATATATATATATAGATAGATACTGTCATTTTTGTTATTTTGTTTTTATGATTTTTTTTTAAATGTCTAAAAAGAAAGGAAAGGGTGAAAAGGAAATAATAAAAAATTCTCTCTCGACTCTCGTTCGAGCATTGGGTGTGCATTGTCCCGTTCGCACCGGTAAGTCTCCTCTTCGTCGGTGGCGTGCCAAAGAAACATTAACGTTCCAACACAATCCACCGGCAAATGAGAGACCCGGCCCCACGGAGTTCTACGTGCCGAATGAGCGAGCCCCGAGAGTACTCACACGCCTGATGGACTCTACACACGCCTGCGAAATTTCCGATTCCTTGAACTTTTTCAGCCAATGTGCAAGCGATATATTTGTATATATTTATATATATTTATAGTTCGATCAATCGATTGTTATTGTTGCTAATGTGGGCGTACATGAGTGTCAGTGGAATAATATGACGGAAAGTAATTACAACACGTGAAGGAAACTCATTGAAAAGTTTTGATGAGTCTATAGACTGAACAAAGGAAATTGTTAATTATTTTTTTTTTTTAATAGTTATTGGTGTGTTTATGGCATTTTTGTGAATATTAATGAGAATGTAGATTGATGGTATTATGTTTTTTGAATTATTGTTGATAGAGAGTTCAGTCATGAGAAATAAAAATTTTGTTGATATTTAATGGAATCTTTTTGGGGAATTTTGTAATTTTGGTTAATTTTTTAGCGTCAGTGTTGACATGCCCTTGTTGCACTTTAGAAATATGTAAACAGTGATGATATTCTTTATTTTATTTGTAATTAAAATAATTACGCAATATCATCGGATAAATGTTAATTTATTTTCAATGTTATCAGTTGGGAAAATAATAATGTCGAGAGTTAATGTGGGATATGAACTAATTCAACAGAAATAATTAGTGATTTATTAACTGCTGATAAATTCTCGAATAAATATAAATAAATGGTTCATTTAATCTGTGGTTGAAATGACAATTTATTGCATATCAATCGATATGTTAAAGTTGAACAAACTCTCTTTTCAGTTCACCTTTTTCATTGTGGCACTTGAATTCGTTGAACTAACGGAAATTTCAAATTGTCATAATAATTTATTTCTTTTGTTTATATATTTTTAATGAGATTTCTACAGTGGAATTATAATTCTATGTTTTCGTTCATTTTTTATTAATTAAAGTTGATGCACAATGTAATTTTTGCTTATTGTCGGTTTTATGTTTCCAGTAAATTCCATTTATAAATTGTAGGTATTGAACAAAGACATAACAAAGTGTAGTGTTGTATCAGTAGATTTCCTCTTGGGAGAATTGAACACAGGATGGAGCGTCAATCCGAATATACTTTTT
The DNA here is from genome assembly GCA_030523045.1 of Meteorus cinctellus. Lineage (NCBI taxonomy): Eukaryota > Metazoa > Arthropoda > Insecta > Hymenoptera > Braconidae > Meteorus > Meteorus cinctellus. The sequence continues at coordinate 4,285 of JAPYZF010000002.1, read as the reverse complement.
GTAAACACAAAGAGTCAGAAGAGGATACTTGGATATCCGTACTACGACAGCAATATTGGATAATATCAATAAAATATTTTACTGAAACATGATTTTTCCGCAAACAAAACAAAACTTTAAAAATACATTTGTGGCAATACAACAAATTGGTAGAAAAATATTTTTTTTCCAAAGTGCAATTCATAATTGTCATAGTTTTTATCAGTTCAATAATTGTCAATCGTTTCAGTCTCATCGATACCTTTAAAATAAAAAGTTTTTACTGTAAAGCTCATGGCATTTTTTGTTTTCGTTTGTGTTATTTTTTTGTTCCTTTCTTTTGTGTTTTTTTTTTTCCAAGTGGAAATGAATGTTTCACAAGAATATCCAACATGGAAAATAAAAGTGGATTTTTATTGCAATTCGTGTATTGATCGCAAATAACTAGAAACGTACCGCCCAACCTCGAGAACCTTCAAATGCAATTTCGTTCGAAATTTGATTTTAATTGAAATTGGATACCATCACTTTGCCTATCCAATCGATCATAACGATGATATAACAGGTAGGTTATCAAATGCATTTTATAAAATGACGAATGTAATAGTGATCTAATTTATCCGTTTAAAAAAAATTAATTCATGTTCAATAAATACATTTCAAAAGTTCTCAAGAACACTACAAACACACCAAAGCCAAACCATTCATTCAATAAAGAAAAAAATCAAACTTACATATTTGTTCTTAATAAAAATCGCAATCTCAACCTGACCGAGTTCTACATTTCTAAATCCAATCTCCTAAAAAATCCATTAAAGTTTTGCAATCGTTGCACGTTCTCCTTAAAACCCGCACGTACATTCATTAAACTCCAGAACTGAAATGTCACGATGTAAAAATTGCAGCGTAATTTTTTTTTCCATTCAATCGAACACTGTTACACATCAAACCTAAATACATCAAGTGCGTAAACAGATACACCACTATATTTACATATATGTACACATATATTAACGTCCATTAACATGAACCTTCACATATATATACAAATATATCCGACACAGAGCAACTCAATCGATTTATCGATTCGCACATTTTGGGTCGATGGAATATGTGTCTGGGTGTTACCTGTGAAACCATGAAATTGAATTAACACGCACTTTACCTCTGCTGTCTCTCTGTATTACGAAGCCGTATTCATTTTGGTTCCAAGTCCGAAGAGCTGAGACAGACTCGTGCGCGGGCGCACATGTAACTATACATGAAACATATATATATTATATATACATACATACATACATACATACATATATACATATATATATATAAATATATACACTCAAGTCGGCTGCATCAGCCTTAAATCATCGTATTAACATGTGGCCCGACCGTGGCGAATATATGAAAATGTCAAACGCGCATGAAGACCGTCATGAGTTCAGGCATAACATGAGAGCTTACGCGCTGTGCCGCGCGGGTTTACAGGAAAAAACGAACAAGAAATAGTAGAGGGCACAAAAAGAGAGGGTGAGTGAGATAGAGATGATAAAAATCGAATGATTTAACAGTCGCCTCGGCGTGGAACATTGTGACGCCGTGGAACGAAATACACGTCTCGTGATATTGCTCAACCAATAAATTTTACTGCACGCCTCTTTTTCATTATTTTTACATTATTATTATTATTACTATTATTTTTATTATCCACTTGTCTCTCTTCATATTCACGTGAAATATAAAATTTCATGTTAGTGCAATCATATTTTATAATAAAGCAAAAGCTTATATAAAATTCAACTAAATTGAGGGAAAAAAAAACACGAATTTTTTTCGCAAATTGAATTCATTTTGCGATTACAAAAAGGATAGGAAAAAAAAATTGTACCGTCCATCTTTTGATGTTTTATATACCAATTATTTGAGGAGGAAAAAAATTCAATAGACATGCGTGTTTACATGCACAATATTTTCTATATATAAATATTTATATTCCATTAATTTATATTCGGTCACCGAATGTAGGCTCGCTTTTACTTTACTTTACAACATATTTCAAATGGGAAAATTTCAATGCGTTAACCATACAAAACCACTCTTGTGGTTGATGCGATAAACGAAAACTTCTCCATATATTGCAGTTGGATGTAGTTCGACTGTTGAATGGTACTCATGACGATCCAGGATTTTCCTATTCAAATGTGAAATGTTTAAAATTGAAAAAAAAATGAAAAAAAAAGAACCAACAACAACAACAACAACAACGAAATATAAAGAAAACCAGTTACATTTAAAACTTTGAATAGCAATAACATTTAGAATTGGAAAGTAAAGCAAATAAAACTTTGCGCTGAGTGCCAGCAGATAAAAAATACGCTTGGAAAAACAGTTTGCAGTAGATATATACACAATAGACAATTCAAGACTGAGTAGATTCTCCCTTTCTTTTTTTTTATTCCCACTGAAATAAATATCCGTATATGTATATACAGTCGGTATGAAATAAGTCATTCGACTAGTAATGGGTTTGCAATGCTATTACCACAAATAACACACAAGTATACAACAGTAGCGTGGTATCATGTTAATTTGACGTTATCCACAAAGCCGCACACTGTGGTTTGTTATACAATACAAGAAAATGTGTGCTCGTGTTTGGGTTTTGCAACAAATTAACTCAAACCAAATACTTGTCTTCATTCTCGAAGCACAATATACCTTCGTATGTATATAGTTGTAGCATTTATATATACACACATATATATAGTTGTACACATGTATTGTGTCGAAAGCGACGCCGTGCAGTCTACGATTTTACAGCGCGTTAAGGTGAACGATATCTCTATTCGATGAGACACGCAAACTTAACATGCCTCATCGGAGATAGGCCAATGTGAAGCGTATATGGATCGAATTCAATGGGGGAATAATACAAGTTAAATTGCTATCTTCAATTGCCCGATGCAGATAATAACTTTCAGTTCATCTACATATATATACAGTGATATATAAAATAATACAATAGCAATTTGCATTGTATATAAATTACACTAACAAAAATTATTTTGATTTGAATTGGAAATAAATAAAAAATCATTTGGAATTTATTTGTATGTATATATATATATGTATGTATATATATAAATGCATATGGAATATATAGGTACATATATAATATCGATAAGACAGTGTGATAGATGTAATAAAGGATAATTGAGTTTTCAAATCATTCGTTTTGATTACATCTACAGAGTATGGCGGAGCCGATGGGTGAAACATAGGGCAGGTAATTACGGACCGCCCAGTCCCAAAAGAGCAGGTGCCTGTCGGGATCTTCGAAATCGAAGTGTGAGGTTCAAATACTTTGGAACGCCCTAATAGCCCCGAGGTTACAGGTCTCTTCTAAACTGGTAGGGGATATTGAGGGAATGGCGAGTTTTGCAAGCGAAATATCGTCAGTGCAAGAGGGAGAAATGAAAAATAATAAAAAAACATGAAAGGGGAAAAAAACAAAAGGAAAGAAAATAAAAAACGTCAGAAAAATAAAACAAGAAGATGAAATATAAAAAAAAACTCGCACACACACACACATACAGAAAATAAAATGAAAAAATTGAAATGAACGGGCCGAGGCGACGTGAAACGGTGCACTGCGGGCATGTTCGCATTCACCCGCACGCACTTCTTTCCATTCGCCTAAAAATTTTACTGACAGCGCACACATGTCTGAATAACAACATATATACGATTTATATTCAAAAAAAAAAAAAAAAGTATATGCCAGAACGTTTATTTATAATATACATAATATACTGCAGTCGAAAAAATAAATGTTTATGTTTCGTTTTCTCGCGTGTAGATAAATTTTATTTAACATCATTAATTCTATTTTTTTTTTTATTATTTCTGTTCTTGTTTTCAAAATGTTGTGGGGTTTTTTTTTTATTTTTTCACCCTCTTTCATTTATTTATTTTTCCATTCGTTACCCAGTAATTTTTGTGGTTATCGTGCGAATGACACAGATGTGCCTTAATTGATACAGTGGCCTAGCATCACCTATTTTCGCGACGAGGACTCTGTAATCCGGGGCTTATGTGGTTTATAGCCAAACCATGTCAGCCGCATGCAAGCGTCCTCTCGTCGACTTTACCACGGCACATACGCGTCGTATATATACCCCTCCACGCCCTTCCTGTTTGCATGAATGCATATATATTGCGACGTGATTTCAGGGGAGAAATGCACATCGAATTATGGCCACCCAATATGATACCGCGAACAACTTTTTATTGTAATAAAATAATTATC